>CM037841.1:22600632-23118132 GCA_021234535.1 Stichopus chloronotus | reverse complement strand
AAGCAATGTGAGATATTAGGGCCTCACTGATCTAATTGGTTAACAGTGACGAAGTTCAGTTGAACATGATTGGTCTGTCGTAGCACAACTTGTTTAAGTCTGCTCTATTGTTACAAGTATCTAGCGGTGAATCAAAGGGGACTTTTGTCTGCTAGAGGAAAAATAAGACAAGCTATGAGAATTACTGAGCTAGTTTAGGAGTACGGGTTGTATGATTTATAATTTTATGTCACGCCTACGATATTTCGTTTCACTTTTTCTAAGCACTTTAGCTTCTGCATACCCCTAATTTTTGTATGAACCCCTATTTTTTCCACGGACACTCACAGACCTCTCTGCCCTTTGCCAAGTGCAGACCAACAAACAAGGTTCATGGGCCCCCTGGGGGGCCCATGGGCCCCAGGTTAAGAATCACTGTGCTACATGCCATTTTGGTAACGTTGAGGGAACTGGGAATCTGTCTTGACCAGAGAAGACTTCAAACAATAACATCTTGAGTTCAAGTTAGGAACAAGCTGTTGGCATGGGGTTTGAAATTTCTGCATGTGAAAATTATTTTCTTTCATTTAAGAAAATCAATTGTTAGTAAAGTATGCTGTTAAATCAGTAGTATCCAACCAAAATCTAAACCAATATAACCTCCTATCGAACAATGTTTATCTGAAAGAAAAATCTCTAGGGCTTGTGCTAAGTGATTCAAAAGCAGCATACCAGTTTACGTCACTCAGTGCGTATATCCATTGCTTACAATGTAAATTTAAAATGTATAGAGCATGTATTTCTTCAGCATAAAATAATATGAAACTGAAATGTTGGATTTTTACTGCTAACTTTTCCATGCAGTTAAGTCAAGTTTTCCATTCTTTACTTGAAGTATTATGTAACATTTTGTCTAAAAGTTAATTCATTTCTTTTGTATTTTGACAGTGTGACAGACACAAGACAAAGACGATTACTGGTACCCTTTGTCGAGATCTCTGTGACCTAAAATCTCTCAGATTTGTATCAAGCTATTCTGGAGGGGCTAATAAAAATGTTATCCTCATGGGAATGGCATGATTCATATATTGTTTTAAAATCTAGGGTGAGATATCAGAATGACCTTTCACCCTTAACAGTGAGGGAGATAAAAGACAATAAGAGGATAGTAACCTCCGCTCCAAATGCTGACTTTTTCGAGACCATCATCTCCAGTGAAGTGGAGTCCTTACTTCAAAGTAACATTATAGAGAACAAACATGAGCTGATTTTGAAACTGTCAGATGAAAACTATGACCCTGACAATAAAAAACCAAGTCTTGCCTTTATGAATACATTAATGAATTTAATTCAGCAGGAAGAGTATGTAAATTTCAAGTACCCAAGGGAATTGAAATTCTTTCCCATCGTTTATGGTTACTGTGGACATTTCTATGGTGTAGAGTATGTACCTCCAGACCAAATGCTCTCGTCCATTTCATTGAGAACTTACGGCAAACCAGTCAGCTGGAGACATCGAGCCATGATTGCAGTCAAACTTATTGACATTTTTAATCACCTTGATGGAAACTATCGTGGAACTAGTGAAGAAACTCACATGTGTGATGTGAAGGCTGAAAATTTTGGTGTTGGGCCCGACTCGTCCGTAAAAATCATCGATGGCGACATGATATTCTCATCAGCAAAGATGAAATCCATATTAGGTTCAGAAAGTTGCTCGGAGGATTCAGAATGTGATTTCTTTGACTGTGAGGGCATTTGTGATGTTGCAAATGGAAGGTGCACAAATCAGAGACGAAACTTCAATTTCCAGGTACAGCACAGTAGACTGAAGAGCTGATGGCTTTAAGCAAACAAACCTTTCCTCAGAGAAACACGTACTGTTGTGATGTTGCTACGATGTTCGATATAGCAGTGATAATATCTCAGCCACGTTCATTTTTTTCTCACTGCATTCGAGGAAAGCGTTCACATAAGAAACTAAACCAGAAAACCCTCAAAATTCAGTGCTTTCTTGGAAATGTGCCATTAAGTTTTAAAGGGCTTTATGTTATGTTATCTGTATTGCATGCTGCCACTGAAGTTTTTTATGAAGCAAATCACTGAAAGTCTGAAACCTTATACTGTTGTTTATTGATTGAAATTGTTTGTTAGGACTGAAAAGCTGGTGTAATGATCTTCACTGCCAGATAGGTATTTTAGCTTTCTAGGTTTGTGAGGCTATGTAGAGGGGAATCCTCAATTCAATTGTTTTGATTTGTTTCTGCATCTGATGCAGAACAGTGCTTGTTTTTAGTGATCTACTGCAGCATATCTTACAGTGCAGTACAGTACTTGACTTTGAGTATGAACTAAATCTTTTGGTTGTAAATACTGAAAAATAGTATAAATTCACAGTATCTAAAGTGTCTCCCCCCTATATAAGGTTTAGGTACTGTATCTATGTAAAGGCAATATGAGTCCTTAACATTTAGACACGCAATTGTAACAGAAAACGTAGTTAAATTAAAATTGCAGCAAATGGAGTCCCCCAGTCTGCTAGCAGTTCCTCAAATTATGAGCAGCCTTCATTTTTTTACTTGCTATTAATTGTTGTCTACCCTTCAGATTCTTTGCAGGGATATATTCTCCAACGGTTGGCGAGGGACACAACTGCTGACTGATCCACCAGCTGATTCCGCAAATGCAATCAAAGAAGAGGTTGCTAAATGCAGCTCCTTGTCACGTGAGGACCTGAAAAATGCAAAGCCAGGCTGGAATCCCTCTGCTAAACTAAGAGAATTACTCGTGGATACAATGTGAGATCTTGATTGTGTAAAATGTTGAAGCTGTATGGTGGCCAGTCTGGGACCTTGCGAGAGTCAATTCTTTGTACAATAACGGTGACTGAGGGAATAGTTAAGGCGTATTGCATGTGGCCTACAGTCAATATAATGTAGTATGCCTGAACTTCTTACCATCAAAGTGAGATATACAGTACATGACTTTTATTTAACTATGTACACCTCATTCAAACCATGACTTTATGGAGTACTTTCCCACTGGTAGTGCCTCAAGAATTTGGGCCACATAAAACCAAATATTACCTGTTTAAAGGAATGTTTAATGCAATGAGATATGGTATGTTTGCTTGAGACCTCCATAACTTAATGCATGACTCTGCAGTGAAGTAGATAAGATGCTGTGGGTCAAGGTGGACAATAAAATTTGGTGAAATGTACAATAAAACTTGGCATTATTAATATGTTTTTAGTTGATAATAATTCTTTGCTCTGGCAATTCCACATTTATATGTTTGTGATGATAGCAACATTTGTTGGCTATTTGTTGACCATCTCAGGCTAGCACTGTAAACCGGAACTGAAGAAATTAAACTTTGAGTAGATATTCATCTTGCAGAAACTGAAAAGTTCAAAACCAAAAAGGATTTGCTGAAAGTTTAAACCTCTATATATTTTTACACTGTATGGTGATTGAAAATTTGAAGTACATCTTTTGCATGTAAACACCTGTTGAATGTCAGCACAAAAGGATGAGATAGAAAGACAAAACCGAACAACAGAATTACCATTCAAGGAAAAATGGAACATCAAGGTGTGTTGTTTCGAAGACATACATGTCAGAGCAAGGTGGTTAGATGGAATACAATATATCATGCCAGGAAAAATTCAACTTCACATGTCACATAGTAGGTTATGAAGCCTCTTGAGTTTTCTGCTACACATTTGCTTTGATATGGTAGATTGACCACTTTATACAGCAAAAAGTGATGAAATTACCAGATGAATCATGGTAGTTTGACCATTTCATGAAGCAAAATTGGACATAATACCAGATCAATTATTCCCAGTTTGTAACTGTCTCAAAGTGAGCAGATGTGCTCACGTCCTTTCAACTACCAAACCAAATAAATACATTTACATATCAAACACTTGCTTATTTACAATTATTGATTACAAGCAACGCTATGATCAGTGGTTCAGACAATCAATTTGTCTCATTCTTTGATGTTTGGAAACTTAGAAATCACATTTGTTTTTTGTTGTTGTGAGAAAGAAGACTGACCAAGCCTCTGTCTCAAGTCTTAATTCCCAAAAGCTGTTATCTACACTCTAACGGAGACCGTCAACTTTTAAACTGCCCTTGATAATTAGACGACACAATGGTCTTACTTTAAACCTAAAATGTTGTAATAATTTCATTCAAGATGACAAAAAGTTTGCAAAAGTGACATTAATATAGAGGGTAAGTGGTGCATACCTATCTGGCAGTCTTCCAAATAAGTAAAACCATCCATCCTGAAAAAATTTTGGGTATAAACTGACTACCTAGCTAATATTTTACCAAAATAATCTCTTCTTGGACAGAATGGAAGTTAAAATCTCCTGTAATAGTGTGCCAACCCCAGACTGGGATTCATCTCAACCACTCACATTTAACCCTGAATGAGAAATCATTTAGGCATACTGGTGCTTTATTTTGGAAAAATCTTAATTTTGAGTTAAAACTTTTCAAAACTTACCAACATTGATTTATCAAAATATTCACTCCTGCAGTTAAAGAAATTTACTAGTTATTGCTACTTCTGCAAAGTCAGTTGGTACTTATGAATCCTTTATGATTCTTGTTATATGGCTCATCAACACCTTAAGAGAAATATGACATCATCCATTTCACTTCTTGAGAGGTACCTTTAAAGGAGGAATGGTAGTTTGAAAATAGATGCTGCAAATGCAATATTTGTTTTTGGAGGTATTGATGTCTTCATTCATATTTGAAAATCCTCAACTTCTATTGACCAATTACAGTCAGAAGAAAGTGCATTATTGTATGGATAATAATTAAAAGTATCATCATCATCGTATGAATACAATGGAAACAGATTAACAGTGTTTTGTCGTCTCCTTACAAAGAACAATGGTAGTACTTTGCCAATCATGCATGAACATTGTTGACATGCTGTGAATAGTGTTGACCTTTCCTGGGATTCATTTTAAATGAAAATGTCATTCTTTACAAACCCAAACTTTCTTTTTCAGTTTTTTTTCATCAAAATCTCGCTGTGTATGGTTAACCATTCCTGGATCAGTGCATTAACTGACAGATAATGTAAGCAAAGCATATGGGCATACCTTTCACTATGACATAAAAGTCAAGTGCATAAAATCAGCGATATACAGATCCTTGGCTGTAGCAGATACACTTAGGGTGATAGGGTTTAGGTTTTTGTTCTAATTTTATTTACTTGGTCATTTTAACCTGACTCAGCCTTTAACGACTTTTTCCGTGTAATAAGATGCCCCTCAACTTGGAAATATTACAAAAACACAAGTGATTTAGAAGTCTCACAGGCTGTTATACTGTACTTACTAAGTATATAGTAGTGAAGATAGAATACTGCTTTTAAATAATTAAAAGTGCTTTCTTTTGTTAAAGCTATACATTATTGACAAGGTTGATTAAGAATATTTGTTAGTGAGTTTCTGTCTGTATCTTGGTTGTATATACTAAAGACGCCCATTGTCAGCAATAGTTAAAGACAATTTATTAAAACAACTACAAGTCTGCAACTAACACTTATTATTATTCATTACTACTGTTTTACATTGATAGTATGTCACTTCTATGTCTACATTTTGCTATCACTGTTAGTACTATGTCAAGTGGTTAATACCAGTAGTAGATGTGTAGCTACAGCGTGTCTAATAGTTATGTTTGAATGAAAAATATGCAAAGACTTACTGCACCGATGCTCAGATCCTCCCTGACACAGCAATCTCCTGACTGTTGGAGACATATCAGGATATGATAATCTCGTAGCAACAACTAACATATATATTAGCAAAAATAGTCAACTAGTTTCCATTTAAAAAAACTTTGGCTCTAACTTACCGGGCACTTACAAGTAGCTATTACACATCTATGAGTAGGCCACTAACATTAAACAGTGACATGGTTGGCAGCCTTCGCATACTTAGAGGAGAAAGTAAGATAAGAATAAAAAAATACCCAAGGCAATTAGAACCCATGAAAAACACTGAAAAATTTACCTACTTCACTGTTAGACAAAGAAACTCTATGCAAGGTGATTCTGTTATCTGCCGACCACATAAACAATTGTAACAGTCACAAAGGAAAATATCAGATTATATGTATTTTTTTCAAGAGTACCTGCTTCACAATTATCGCCAAGTTATTGACGTTTCTACAGGTTTCTAAGCGTGCAGACACATGTCACGTAATGATACCTACGATGATCCTGATTGCTTGCAATCCTCCTGATTACGGTTCACTTCAGAATGCATCTCAGGATGCTACGATCAACGCTGTGTGATCATTCACCTTCATATTTTGCAAGGCGTGCCCTAAGGTCTTTTAGCTGGTCGTTCTTCTTAACAAGCATAGCTTTTAAGTTCTTGTATGTAGCAGTACCACTGAACTTCTGCTCCAATTCCTGAAAGAGGAAAGCAGACAGATGGGTTTAGTTTGCCAGCATAATGCTGGTAAAAGATTTAACAGAAGGTTCGTGATTTTTTGTATCGGGCAGAAATAAAATAATGCAACAAAGAACAAATGAGCAACATTTCAGATTGTCCACAATGGTTATATGCCATGAAGATGTACCTATAAATATCATGAGAAACCAATTAGATGGGAAAGACACTGTTAAGTACTGTATGTAAATTCAGAAGCCTACATTCCATCACATGCTATATGAATATTCATCACACAGTTTAATGGACCTACCGTGACACTCAAATTTCCTAAAATCAGTTGAAGTTACAAGACAAAGGAAACACTTCAAAAGTTCTTCCCTTATGTCTACTGATTTTCCAACACGTTTAATCATATATAAACAGAAAAACTACCTGCAAAGTGAAAAATTGTTGACAACAGCTTCTTCCATATCATTATTGATCATTTGACATTTGAAACGTGTAAAACTCCTTTGAGTTACATGCCTTCAAAATGGGATCAGCATTTGTAAATATGTTTCGTCAACATAGCATTGCATGATTTTCTCATCACATTGCAATATAGGCCAACAATGTGGCAATGTATGACCTCATAACAATGCAATATATAATGTAACAACGTATGAATTCATCTCAATGCAATATATAGTGTGGCAATCTATGACAGACTCGCAAATTGCAGCAAAAGATGCTGATAATCTGCAAAGAGATGGAAAAAGTACAAAATGAACCTTTCTGCAGTCATATATAATTGTTTCCACCAAAGATTCTTGAGAAGGGAAGATAGGACATTCTGTCCAAAAAGTGTAACCGAAAGTACAACTCCATGGGGACGGAGCCATCAAATGTCTGGCAGGTAAAGTTTTCACCAGCTGCACAGTTAAAAATGGCAAGCAAATCAAAGGTGTCATGTGAAGCAACTTATTGCCATATTAAACCCACCATTAAACCCTGCATAACTCATCAGTTTCCAAAAGACAAACAAAGATAACATGAATTTTTCATGGCACACTGTGTATGTAAGTGGTTTTTCTCCTATAGATTATACATAATGTTTACATAGTTTTCCAACCTACCGAGCGAGGGCTCAGTTCCACATTGGCCTTAAATATCATGTAAATCCTGTTACATTGTCTCCTGTACAAAAATGAGCCAGTGTCCTATCTTCCCTCTAGATTCTTTGTTTATATTTACATACCACGGAGAAAAAATAAACACTAGCACAGTTGTAGTCTAAATGAGCCTTGAATATGGCAATATATGGCAGGAAAGATTGATGAAGTTGGTTAATCATATCTAACAACACCAATGAATGGTAAGATATGTTTTTGCCAAAGAGCAAGTTAGAGGCTCCTAACCCTGATCACCACCGACAGTATCACTAACTTTCTGCTGACACAATATTTGGGAAAACAAAACTTTCAGTCATCCATCTGTCAAATAGAAATTGAAACTATTTGAGGCAGTGTAAGCTCTGTATCTGTAAACATACTTTTCCCTTGAGTTCCAACTGTTCCTGCACTTCAAGGAGTTTGCGTTTGGTCTGCACAAGGTCATCTTCAAGTAAACCAGCCTTGTCACCACTGAGTTTTAAATTCTGATGAAAAAAAGAAAAACACATCATGCTCCAGTTTATCTCTTTATTGAAATTTGCTCTCTATCTCTACACCAGAGTTCCTGCACCTTCAAAAATAAAAAAATTCATGTTTTCCATAGTTCATGACCTTTACATGACCATTTCATGACAGAATTAGAAGGAGGAATAATGGTGCAATAGAAAGTAAATATTTTAATGGTAAAATGCTAGCAATCTGTTTATACTTTCCATGACAAGTCATTTTTACAAAATTCCACGACTTTTCCAGGCCTAAAAAGTGAAAATAAAATTTCATGACTTGCGGTTGGCAGGAACCTGTTACAAAATGCTCTTTCTTTCTTCCCTGTACTATGACAAGGTAGTAGTACTCATCCTACTGTACAAGGTGGACCTAAATCTGCAAACTGCAAATAATTGAAGAAGCTAACCCTTTCAAATAATAAACTGCAGTGAACATTATCCTTTGTGAAAATGAACTGTTTTGTTGTGCATCAAATGTAACCCATGACATTAAAAGAGAAACTCACTCTGACATGAGATGTGACATTTAAAAAAGGCACTTTCTGATGGAAGAACCAGAGTGAATAAAAACACAATGTGAAGGAGAACTGGGTAGAATCATAAAAGACGGTGATAATTAATGAAGCACTTCTTCTAAAGGTGTCCATAATGTTTGATACAAGGCTATAAGTCACGGTAAACTCCTTGTAAGCTCCTTGATAACGTTCCTTGCTGATTCTTTAAGTATTTATTACATCAAATTTTGTAACCAAGGTTCTCAAAATTCAAGGATGTCTTGCTAGCCAGCCAATCTTCACTTGATATCATACATTTTAATGCTTTCTTGAGAGGACAAATCCTAACCCTGACAGTATGTCTGGTTTATCACATACGGAGACAGAGTCTTCTCAAGATATGATTTTGATATAAAGGGAAGAAAAACATGAGGGTAAGATGTGCTTGCTCTTTAAATGAAATGTCTCTACTCTCACTGCCTGTGATTATCAATGACAAGTTGTTCAAAGACCCTGACTGACCACAATTCTTGATTGACACAGTTAACATGACAGGAACAGAACATCAGGTCAAAATTGTGATGTAAAGGATAGTGATGAGTCGGTTGTGAATGACAGAAAAATATGAAAAAAGGTTTGAGTTTTGAACATTGAAGGGAAAGTACGCTTCTTCAAATTAACAATATTCCTTGACTGATTCTCCCAGTTTTTGTTACATCAAATATTTTATTTATGCAAAGGACCTTTTCAGCTTGCATTCTGGTGGCAGCAAGTTGCGACTGTAGGTCTGCCATTGCTTCAGAGTTGTCTTCCTGAGGGGCACTGTTAGAAGGTGCACTCCGGGCGTCTGCCAACTCCGTCTCTAGACGAGATTTGATGGTCAACGCTTCAGTGGCCTGAGAAAGATATCAAAATTAGAATCTAGAATAGTAAACAGCAACTCATCACAAGGTAACATGCAGAGATATACCGACAATTTTTTTTTTTGGAAACACAGCTCCATCCTCAGGGACTACGATTCAGCAGACACTGTACCATTAAGAATGGACAGTTTTGGTTATGCTCGACTGTTGGAAATTCTGTAGAAATTGATTTGTCATTGTAAAACTATGACAAAAAAGTCATCAATAGAATACTTGTAGCTTCTGAATATTGTTCAGTTTCTTTGTTTGTAAAACTCACAAAGAAACTGAACAATATTCAGAAGCTACAAGTATTCTATTGATGACTTTTTTGTTTGAGTCTTATATTGCATTATCCAGTCCACAGATTCATTAACTAAATTTATTAACAATAGACCTATCTGTAATTGTTATTTCCAGTAAATGCATCTTACAGTGACCTTTCTGTCATCATATAGGGGCAAATGAGGGGGGGGGTCATGTAGGGGCGTATGCAAGGATTGTGCGATTTCTGGCAAACTTTCACACAATGTGACATGAAGAGTGTGGGCAATCCCTCAGTTAGTCACTTCCGGGCCTGGATTAATATTGCCGGCATAGTTCCTGTTTAAAGGCCACCCTATATTGCTGCCATCCCAAAGAGCCTGCCGGCAATGGTCAGACATTCCTTTCATAGAGCCAGAAAGTTGATGAACTTAATACTCTTGGCCATTGGTCCCTGCACATACGTTACCACCGGGTACCAGAAGGCTGTCCAGTTACATGTTTGTTCACAATGGACCTTCACAGCTACAAGAGATGGTGGCAGTGTTTCTCTAGTAATTAAAAGCTCTGCTTCGGCCAATCCAATTAGAACTTTGAAAATGAAAGTTGCATAGGATTTTACGGAACTGAAATGAATTTGTCTACAAAGACATTGGACGATAATTTCATACAGAGGAGCTGAACTAAAAATCTGTGTAAATGTGAAGGATAATGGAGGGGAATGTTACTGTTAGGCAGTTCATTTAAAAGAGGGGTAAGCATGTGCAATGTACACTGGCTGAGGAGTTCCTTGTTTGAATGGACATGAGGTGTACTATGCAAGGCTTACGGTAGAGAGTGTTAGATCTTCCTTCTGCTAGGTGGTCCTACCCTGAAACATTATCTTGTTCTCGTAGAGGAAACCTGAAGAATTCTAACTTACAGTTATCCATCTCTTTCACTTCATGAGTGACAAGTTACGATTTTATACATGTAGTTTATTTCATTTTGGATAAATTCTACCATGCTTCCAAGAGTTAAGAATGCCCAGCCTGTCGTTAGTTTGCCCACATATTGTGTGTGTTTTGGTTTTGTTCACCTTCTGTGTTGTTTACTATTCTCTCTCTGGATTTGGCCAATTAAAATACAACAACTCAGGCCCACAATCCATCTCTGTCAGCCGGAATGCTACCCAGTGAATAAAAGAATTTGTTGCAATATCATGCATTATTACCACTCAACACGTGGAAGTGTACAATTCACTTTACATTGTGTTATATTGTACACAACAAATACAAACCAGTTCAATTTGTCAGTACCACCTAGTCTTTTATGACTTTTTGAGGGCAAGTCTGCCTGGAAATTCAAACAGAAAGATATGGTAGGAAGATGGTTACTCAAGCTACTTGTCATATATGACATATTTTAAACTTCAACATTTCTGTATACATTGGCAATGATAAACAGAAGAAACCTTTACTAATAGGGAATTGTCACCTTTATTTCGGTGCTCTTCAGTCGCTCCTTCAGCTGTTCGTTCTCCTTATTCAACCGATCGATTTCGTTTTGCAGAAGCTGGAAGTCACCAGATTCCATGGGGTCTAAACGCTTCATCTCAAACGAAGGTTTGGTGGGCTGCAATAGAAAGCAATCACGGAGAGCTGTTAGCTACACTGACTTAGAAAAAGTTACAAAAAATGAAGAGCAATTAAAACTTGAATTGATTGCATCACTTACTGCAGCACCAGCAAATTGACTTTCTTCAAAGTCGGCGATAAGTTCTATGAGTTCCCTAGAATGAAAGAAAAGAAAAGTAGACATCAGTAATGGCAAGCTTTAGCATGTTTAGGTCTTTTTTTATCTATAATATCCAAGTTACAGGCAATGCCAAATAATAAGGATGCGATGCAAAGTTTATTATATGGTTTGCAGTTAGGCTGCACTCTCAAGTTGCCATTACGGTCCCTCCAAATGGTTCATGAGGAAATTACAAAAAGAAAAATCTGCCCTCTGAGTATCAGTACAAAGGTGATCCTGGACAGACACAGTTTTTTCCCTTTGCCCAATCAAGAAATTCTTAAGAGCATGTTTGACGTGCTGTACATACTGTATCACACATTTCATCTCAAAAGTCACGATCCAAAGGAAAATATTTTTTGATGTTTCAAATGTGTCAATGTAGGTAGCAAGAGGCCTCAGTATTTAAAGATTACATCTATCAAAGTGTTGCCCTTAGCACTTCTCATGATAACAGGTTAACTGCTGGAAAGGTTAAAAGACTGGCAAAATTTCCTGCTGCAAAAAGGATCAACCGTCATACAGCTTGTCACTGCCCTCATTGGAAGATACAAAAGAAAATTAAAGACAGTTAATTAACATCACAAGCAACATTCACATTGATTTTGTAATTATCTCAGTGCTAGTACTCTCACACATCATCTGTCTTTCAAAATGTATAAAGATGATAAACTACAAAAGTTACCCTCATCCAAACAAATTACAATCCACCCAACATCCCTTTAATTTATTCCCCCTACCTCAAGAGTGAGAATCACTAAGGGTGTTTGATTCTCAGATTACAGATAGGGGTAATTCTGTTTATATGAGTGCCAAGGGTACATGAACTTTAGTGCCCCTTTACCAAGAGACCAAGTAGAATAAACATATTTTAATTTTTCTTTTTGATAATTTCTTGACTGGGTTACACTTCTTGGCATGCAACTTACTACAAATTTGCTTTTAGTTACTGAAAAATTAACAACAGAACCAGTGACCAACACAAAAAGTCCCTGGTGTAAAACTAGACACCAAAATGTCACCTTAATAAAAAAGAATTATACAAGAGCCTAGTACCTGTTCTCTAGTTCTGATATATCAGCCTGGAGTTTCAAGTGCCATTTCTCCGCCTGCTGGAAAAACTGTCGTAGCAGGAGGACATTAGTGTGGTTGATGTTGATGAGTTCCGATTCTACTTCTCCACGGACCACTGCCTCCAGACCGTCTAATATATCCTCCACTTCATCAGATGTAAAGGTATCTTCTGTCAACCTGAACCACAACAAAGGTACACAAAAGACCCATTAACTGTCACTCCTTTGCTTATTTTGTAATTTTAAAGTAGCACCTTGAGTTTTTTCTCAAAATTCACTTCATTTTTCCAAGCCCGTCAAGTTTCGTTCACACTTCAATGAAAAGTGGGTTACACTAAGAGGATCTCCATGTACCACATACAAATGAACATTTAATGTGTGAGTAATGAACAATTCAATCTGACTTTTGAAAAGTTGTGACCGGGCACGTTTTCACAACAGTACTAATCCGTACGCAGACAACCAATACAAACCAGAGTCAAACATTCCAAAATTTTGACAATGGCCATAATCCTTGGATGTGACAGATGACTAACTATGCTAACTGTAAGCATTGTCAGGTGTTTGCACCTTTCACAATCTTTTCAATATTAATGCAATATGCCACTTCCTACATACCTATTTTCTTATTACCTTCGGAGACCAAAGCAAATGAAAAAGAATTTTTTTTTTCCGAATAGTCTTTGACAAGGTGGTTTTACTAAAGAAAAGCTCTTGCAATCAAGACAAAAAATCTTGTTCTTGGCTTGAACAACTATTCACCACAGAATCAACACAAACACCCATTTGAACCAGGGTTGTAGCTAGAGAGAATGAAGTAGTGGCTGATTTGAAAAAAAAAGGTAGTGGCTAATTTGTAGAAGATGGCAAGCAAGATGAAACCATGAGCATTTTTTTTTCCATTCATTAGACTGACTACAGAAGTGGTTATTGTGATCTCCTAGTTGTGGTCTGTATTTGTATTTCTGTCTCTTTGTAGTGGTCGTCTAAGATGAATAATGGCTAGGCTGGTAGAGCCAACCACAGTAGCTTCAGTTTTGATTTCACCGTGTTGGACATTTGACAGATCAGCGGTTGAACTTTGCTGTAGGTTGCCTGACTTAGCATTTCTTCTAATCAGATTTGATTGGCATAATTTCTGCTGGGTGGGGCTTACAAATTTTGAATGATAAACAGAAAATCTGAGGAGTGCTAATAAAGGTTGGCAAATTTAATTCAGCAAAATACTTCTTTACCACACAAAACCTCATTTTTAATACTGACAGAACAATTACAGAAAAATGTGTAATTTTGACCCAATCATCCCAAGTACTTGTAGTTTCTACAGTACAAAGAAGTACTGGTATTGCTACACAGTATTTATATTAAAGGTTACCAACACTCTTGGCATGGTAAATGTGAGTGCAGTCGTTATGTTAAGACAGGTGAGGAGTGAAGTAAATATATTACGAATTTTGAATGATAAACAGAAAATCTGAGGAATGCTAATAAAGGTTGGCAAATTTAATTCAGCAAAATACTTCTTTACCAGACAAAACCTCGTTTTTAACACTGACAGAAAAATTACAGAAAAATGTGTAATTTAAACCCAATCATCCCAAGTACTTGCAGTTTCTACTGTGCAAAGAAGTACTGGTATTGCTATACAGTATTTATATTAAAGGTTACCAACACTCTTGCGATGGTAAATGTGAGTGCAGTTGTTATGTTGAGACAGGTAAGTGAGGCGTGAAGTAAATATATTTCTCTGCCCTATTGAAAAGATTACTATCTGCACACTTTCACGTGCTTGGAATCTTTGCCATCTGAAACGACACACATTCCCCATCTGACTGTAGCTGATGTGACAAGCCCAGAGAGTCAACCAAATTCCTCTATGTCAACATTACCAATGAAATTTACAGGGTACGGTCTCAGAACTCACCGACTATCTTTAACATCTTGAAAACATCCCTCAACTCCTCTCAGATTGTGGCTGCGCTTGTAACGTGCAAATCTTAGGTAGTTGACCACAACTTCATAATGGTGCTCGTTAAGGCCTAGATTACTCGACTGCAACAAAACGCAAGAAACAGTCTACCATTCACTGCAAATCTTTACCGCAACATTTCACCATAATGTAACCAGTAAGATTCATTAACATGAAAGAGATATGTGGTGTTTTTCCAAATCAAATAACCTATGTATACAAGTATATCAACTTGAATGACTATGTCCCCCTACATATTAAACATACATCAGTGGGTAATAGGTAACAGCTTGAGACTCAATTGTTGGAAAGTCTAAAGTTAAGAGAACCAAAAAGCCAAAGGGACATTGTCATTGATTGCCAGTACCCATGAGAGTTTTCAGCACAGTGCATTGCAGAAGTGATGGCCTTGAAAAAATCTTTTGACCTTTAAAACTCCATTAAGGGCAACAGGAAGATCATGTACTCATAATGGATAACCTACACATCCAAGTTTGAAGATCCTGCAACTTTCCTTTCTTGTCAAGTTTTTGAGATATTGTGTTTATGAGGATTTCAAACTATGACCTCTGTTGACCTCAAATGAGGTTAGACCTCCATAAAATATGACGGATTATATATCCACTCTTCAAGAGCTATCAATGTTTCAGTTCGAAGTCCTAGCAATATCCAGTTCTTGAAATACTTTTCTTAAAATGTAACCTCTGGTCCCTTAAATGACCTTTCACTGCCACCAAAAACAGTACAGGTTATCAATTCAATATGGGCAATCCACATGCTAAGTATTATCCTTCTTTTAGCTAGCCTCTCACAGTTGGATCTGTCGTGACCTCAAATGACATTTGACCTGTACCAAAATCAATAGGAATCAACCACTTAGTACAGCCATCCCTTACACTAGGTATGAGATTATTAAAGGTTACCCTTCTGGAGATACTTTGTCTGCAAAGTTTTGACAGTTTGACCTCTGGTGACCCTTATCTGACTTTAAACCTCCATTAAACACAGTAGAACTCATTTGTTCAGTATGGCCAACCCACACAAGAAGTATAAGATTATTGATGGTTGCTCTCTCTTCAAATAAAGTTTATTAAAGGTTACCCTTCTGGAGATACTCTGTCTGCAAAGTTTTGACAGTTTGACCTCTGGTGACCCTCATCTGACTTTAAACCTCCATTAAACACAGTAGAACTCATCTGTTCAGTATGGCCAACCCACACAAGAAGTATAAGATTATTGATGGTTGCTCTCTCTTCAAATAAAGTTTACTTTGGTTTAAAGCTTTTGACCTATGGTGACCCCAAATGACCTCTGACCTCCACCAAAACAACAGGGATCATCTACTCATTATAAGCAAAGTATGAGATTCTAAACAGTAATCCCTTCTTTACATATAGTGTTTCCAAAGTTTGACCCCAGATGACCTTTGAGCTCTACTGAAACAATAGGACTCATCTACTCAGTGTGGCCAACCCAGTCACTGCATATCAGATGCTATCCCCCTCTTCAGATATAGGAGTGTACATGGTTTTAAACTTTTGACCACTGATGACCCCTAATGGCCTTTGATTTCCACAAAACAAAACAGTAGAGATCACTGTCATAATATGAGCAATCCACATGCTAAGTGTGAAATTTCCCACAACTACCCTTCTTTAGATAAACTGATTATGAGGTTTTCACAGTATGACCTCTAGTGACCTCAAATGACCTTTGACCTTTACCAAAAACATCACAGATCATGTACTCAGTATGGCCAACCTACACACTGATATCAGTCACTCTTACCCTTCTTGAGATACCGTGTTTACAAGCAAGGCTTTACACACATACACAGACACACACAAGTCGATGTTACACACCACACAGAAAGAGGACTCTGTTGAATTTTGCTTCATTGTTGCTCCCTGAACCTGACCTTAATAAGACACATCCTATTGTTGATTTACATAGAAAACAAGAAATCCATAGAAACTCTGTCTGAAGACCTGAAATTCTTTTGTACACCCCCTCAGAGAGTATTTCAATAAAATGGCACACATACACACATCACCATCGCATAGATTCCTTACGCCTTCAGAAGGTAATCAAAAAAGGTATGAGTTTGAGGCAAGATATCAATGAACAGGTTTATCAATTGAACAGTATTGCCCAAAGTTTTCTTGTTCCCTAGTCCACATCTTGGTATTGGACATAGCCAAATTTCCATACAGTATTAAGTATTTACATAAATATGAACTCATTGACATATCATTGACATTACATGCTAATTTGGGCCCAAAACAAGCTGACCTATGATAGAACAAAAGTAAAAGAAGGGTCGAAAAACACTTCAATAGAGGAAACAGGCTACAACAAACACAGGCAATTCAAGTCCATGATAGAGGACACTTAAGAGAAAGACAACCATAAACAAATGAAGTATAGAGAATAGCTGTGTGGAATTACTGCTCTCAGAGAGTAACTTGAACATGAATTACTGTAGAAAATGAACAGGGCATACCATGTTGCTATTAGGACCTCTTGTAGTTACCAAAGGAAAACCAGTGGACCTGTTGAGAAAAAAGCAGTTAGTCTTAATTTTGAATGAGACATTTAATTCATATCTAAGTCAACTCAAGGCAGAGTTCTTAATTTTTGTTTTTCATTTTTGTAAAAGAGCATGATTTAAATCAGTGGTTTTGATCAAACAAAGCAATTTAAATCACGTAAATTAATTTACATCATTTTTTTTCTAATTCAAATCAGGGTTTCAATTTGCTTCATTTTGATCAAACTACCCTCACATAAGTTTTCACAAATGAGTCAACAGATTTTAATAAGTGCAATTTAACATTCCATGGCTCTTGTTGGCATGCTGTCAATTGAAACTTCAACAGAAAATACTGAAAATTAACTTAAGTCTGGTTCCCTCTTTCCAGAATATAGCAACAGTTTTGCATAAGCCAAGATCGATACACTTTCGAGTCACCAGCAACAGCAATCAGTCTGGTTCCCTCTTTCCAGGCTATGTTCAATTGTGTTGCACAACCCAATATCAAAACTTCTCTAACTCAACTCACCAGCAATAATCAGAAAATAAAATACTTCCTAGAGGCCTAATGGCAACCACATGACTTGGCTTGAAACTCACTGTAAGCTAGGCCAGATGATGTACACTGGAGGCTCTGTGATTGGTGCACTTAAAAAGAATTCTATCAATTAGAGGGCAACATTATGAAATGAATTCATAATCATGAAAAAGTGTTCATACAGTGGACATTTGACTACTGTAGGTTGTAAGAAGGTAAGGCTCACTTAAAAGTTGCCAAAGTGACAACTACTACTTTTTTCAGGAAGTGAAAACCTTTCGGGTGCCAGTCACAGGGTCTGTACTATATGCTGCTGTAATACTCATCCATTACACATTTGGGCACATCCCAGCAGTAGCACAGACTGTATGCTTTAGGCCTATAAAAATTAGTTTCCCATAAGCCCAAGATGGTAAAAACTTTGAAGCAAGTTGTTCAACTATTTGTAGAGTCACATATTGGAAAGTGTATGCCTACTCTTAGGTCTCATTTGAAAACTGAGTCACCCCACATGGATGACAGCTGTTTCTAACCAACAAACAACAGGCAAATCAGGGATCCATTACTTTCTGTCCGCGGTAGTTTCCTAAAAAATGTTGCCTTCCTCCCAGTCATTTTAAGAAGCAGAGAACACTGTTTTTCAGGGGTGGGAAGTAACAACGTGAAATGGAATACCTGTCTGTGATTACTGTAGCTCCAATTTGGTTGAAATGTAGTAATGCATGTAAAATTAGTAACTATTGTATAAGCTGATACACATTCAGCTGGCACAGCACAAATAAAAAAAAAAAAATGACAGAGGTAGGGTTGCTATTGAAGAATCGTCACAAATAAATCAGCATGTATTGCTTAGTCTTATCTGAAACTGAGTTGACTGGGGAACAAGAAAATGTAACAAAAGTTGTACAAGACTTTAATGATGTCACAACTTATTGAACTTGAAAAGAACATATACATAGAAATATGATAAGCACACAAAGAATGATCTTCATGACTGTTTTAGCTTACAGTTTAAAAATTTCCTCAGGAGCTGTGACTCCAAGGAAAGTGAACTAGAATTGCTACTCCCATCCTGGGTAGCTACTCTAATGAAATGCCTGACTTCTGTCAGTTGTCAACATCCATGGTTTCAGCTGTACTTCGTCAAATTATTGCACCAGTTGGTGTCGAGTAATCCTCATGTAACATAAAAAAGGAAGTAATCATCAACATTGGGCATTTTACATAATGATACAATGATTAACTCCACTGTTCCTTTGGCTCTTTTTGAATTGTACGAATTTTATTTTATTTAAATTTGTACGACTATCTCCATCTATGATCAATTTTTTTAATTCATTTGAGGTCAAAGGAGTGCAATGAGTGCTATTACATCTAAAGATATGATCGTGATTTAGAGGGTTAAGTAAGGTTTGTCGCTGACGTAAGGACAGGAAAATAGTTTCGTGTACCGTAGGAATTAGTGTTTTACCTTGTAGACATATTATATACATGGCATAATCTAACCTAATGTATGCCTAACATTAGTAATAGTACTACGTGGGGGGGGGGGGGGCACCTGTGGTAAAACTGAGAGAGTTGACAGGTCTGGTTCAGTTGTGACCTGACAAGGCAGCTGGGGGAGCATAATAAGTTAAGAAATTATACTGAATAGCCTATGCATGGTACTCTAGTCTAGACTTGTGTAGCCTGGGGAAACCTGCAGTGTGTTGTACTGTAGCCTGTAGGATAGCCCATACGTGACTTAACGTTAGGCTAAATTAGGTCTGACGGTCACTGTTCAGTTTAGTAACGTTAGAATTTGTCCACAAAGTGGTTTGATTTTCAGGTACAGAATATTCACTACGACTCGTACTATTCAAATACCTGCGTGAAACATTCAGTCTAGTCGCTTAGAAGTAGTAACACCAAACACCACGGATGGCGACAGGTTCTTACGGTTCAGAAGACTGGAAAGAGCTCGCACTGTCACAGTTACACTTAACGCTCACACAGCGTCCTTCACTACGCCGGGAGACGACAGTGCATTCTGCAGTACATGTACAGTAGGGGTTTTATTGTATGCATACGCACGTACACAGTACACAGACCGTACCGGAGACCAGAGAAGTATTTCTAAAAAATGCACAAAGGGTAGCAAAGAAGTTGTATAGTTACAATTAACTCGCTACCATTGCTCCCGGACCGAACACACATTTTTATGTTATTTTCTGTTTTTGTTTTCTTTTCCGCTACCAGGATGGGCTGATTTAATAAACATGAACAGCTGCTGTACTTTAATTCACCTTGTTATGTTATGTTAATTCAAACATTTGGCACTCCATTTTGGGGGGGGGGAGGAAAAATACATTCTGTTCGAAGAAAGCAGAATTTTTTTCGCACCCTGGGTCACACCAAACACCATCCAAGCGAGGCCCGGGGAAGGAAAACATTGCCCAGGGAGGACTTAGTGCCATACTACCAAGCGAAGCTCCACCATTGGCACGGGGAGTAAACGAAGAAAACTTTTTTACTTTACAAGCCTCCCAGATGGCCCTTAAAAGGCACCAGCTACACTAGGGCACTCTAAGCGTAAGTTCCCCAGCCTAGGCTGGCTTGAAGTGAAAGACGACAGGAATCTTGTGTCTGCAGTTTTTAAACTGACGAGAGAGAGAGGGAGGTGGAGTGAGAGAGGAGAGGGGGGGAGGGTGAGGGTGGAGACATGTGGTGGAAAGAACTGACGAGAGAAAACTTAAATAATTGTAACATGCATTGCATGGACAAAGTTGCTAAGAAACATAACTATTTTTGTCACTTCTTTCAGTTGTTCTTGGAGCACAATTCGCAAATATCGAAGGGGGGGGGGTATCGAAAGCTGAAAATATCTTTGTCCGAACTTTTTCATTTCCCCGGGTATCTCTTCCACGTATGCCCGAGAACTTCCGAGATGAATTTATAGGGAGATCGATACCAGTGAAGGATGATTGCTGGATGACTCACTTTGAAACCACTGAATGAAACAATACCAGCCACTCTGCTATATGTACACAGTAATCATCGTCAGCGATGATATGATATTGTCATGTAAGAAGTGCCGTTTAAATGTAGCACAATTTCTTACAAGTTTAAATAATTTACTATTCAAAAACAAGGATTCCATTTTCGCTATGATATTTTTCTGTCTAAAACAAAGAGAGTTTGCTGCTTGTACATAAGAAAACTCTGGGAACAATTAGTATATCCCCAGTTTGAATTCGATCATGACAATATATAAAACTGAACTGAGGGAGGTTTTTGTAAAAATACTAGTCATAATTGTCGTGTGCAATTAATTAAAATCCTAACCTACATAGGTGACAATTACAACCGTCACCAATTGGTAACATTGGTGACAATCACAGTGAACTACCCAAGAAAAAATGTGGGGCGAAGCGATACTTCATTGTCGACTTTTTAAAGTGGTCCCCCCCCCCCCTTCCCGCCTGGCAACTCGATCCAAGCTTACTCATATGATGACACAGATAGTTGGCCCATAAATTTATGTAGGCTATATTGAAACGAAATTCGCTATCGTTGAAAAGAAATGTTCATAATATGTGCTAAACTTTTTACTTTTGTTTTTTTTTTTTCTCAGATCCTCGTGGTAACTGTATATAGCTCACATGCATTTTGGAAATTTTCACAAAATGAGATATCACAGGGCCTACATTGGACCTCGGATCAAAACTCCCAGAACAGCTAGAATTTTTCGTTGGGGGGGGGGGGAGGACGCTTAGAGGGGGCTGAATATTTTTGTAAAGCGGCTCCTGTTTAATATCTATAAGGAGGACCATCCGTATCTAGAAAAATTGAAATTTTAATCACCCCATATTGACAATAATGGCACTTTTCAGGCTTAGAAGATTTGCTATTTTGGTAAAAAAAAAAAATGTGTAGTTTGATTTTTATTTCGTCCCCCTAACATATTTCTGTGATTAGCTCAGGTAATCGGACTTGGGGTTAATCCCATTATAATATACAAGAAATGCCCTCAATGTTCTCACAACTTTCACAAACTTTTGATTTACCCTACCATTAAACAGATACAACAATCTATTGCATTCATAGATTCACAGACATAGCTAACACAAGCCGACTAAACCTATTCACCCATTTGTTTCGTTTCCAAATCCAAGTACAGTTTTGTGAAGATAAAAAAGAGAACAGACTCCTAACTATTGAAAGGGGCCTGAGGACTTTTATGGGGAGGGGGGCACCACTATAGGTTGAATCCGGCGCGCACCTAGAAAATTTAAGACGGTAAATCATCCAAGATGAAAATGGCACACGGCAGGCTTAATTTTAGCCATATTACATGTGCAAATGTGGTCGGAAAAATAATGTAAAATAACTGGGGAAGGTCGAAATGAATACATTCACCCCCTCTGAATTCTTTTTGGAAATAATGAATGTTTTCAGTTATCAAGATTTCTAAGTAAGAAAGTTTTCGAATTTCCAACCTGGCCTTCTTGAAACGCATCCCCCACTGCAGATGAGGATGAAGACTCTGGTCCAGTGAGAAAATGGGCATCAGACATGACGAAAACTGAATGAGGTGACCTTGCCTTTTAAACAAATTTTAAGTTATTGCATGGTACGTTAGGGATTTAACAGTATTTTTTTTTATGAGACTTCGCCTATCCTGAAAAAGAAATACCAGACTGTAGAAAAACGAAATATATTGCTATTCCTCTACCTTTTATACGTATGGAAACTGCAAAATCTTACTTTCTCCGTCTTTCCATTTGCAATCGAAAATTACAAAAGAAAAAAAAATTGTAGAAATTAGTTGATTGAACGCATTTAAAATTTCGCATCCTTGGTCCTGAAGCCGTATTATCATTGATAAGCCTAGCGTTCAAATGTCATCGACAGTGTATCGTACAAACAAGAGAACACATTCAAACAAATTTTCCAGGATTTTGAAACAATGTGAAACTCCACATAATGATAGTATCATTTATGAAAAGGAAAATGATTACATCCTTTTTCTTTTCTATGGAAGAAAAAATATGGTAACTCTTAATAAGGATGACACCGGGGGCGGATCCAGACCATCGGTTCTCGAAAGGGGTGGCGAATTGACGATGTCTTGCGGATGAGTGATGTTCGTCCTGTGGATTCTAAAGGAGGGGGTCACACCCCTTTGCAAGATCTATGATTACGTTGTGTGGTCTACATGCAGAATTGCAGAATGGTGCTATTACATTTGATGCTAGATTTGATCTCCACGAGTAAATTTTCAGTGATTATTTTATTCTTTCATCTTGTTTGGTGAAATATTCATTCTTAGGTCTTACGTCGGTGATCAGAATGAAAATTTGAGAGGTCGGTGCACGTAAGATCTATAAACCACATAGCCCTTCTTCTGTACCCAGGCTGTCACAGGAAGAAAAACGCCAGTTGACATGTCAGCCCAGTATGCGCCTAGACCTGTTATGTGCACGCAAGGCGGTAAGTAGGATCATATTTTAGAGAGGTGCGGCTCTTACTGGCTGGATTGTTTTTTCATTTCAACTGAGTTCGTTGCCACCACAGTCTTGTGCTTTACCAGTAACTTGAAGTTTGAAGTTTATTTTCTACAACCATTGTAACATAATATAACATAATGTAAAGTACATAGATGACATTCCAATTGGTACAGAAATTCATGATAAAATAGCATAAAGAAGGAATGACAAGGTATGCATAGCTTAACAAAATAATAATTTAGAGAAAATAGTGCAAGTGTAATGGTTTGTAGAGGAACCAGAAATAAGTAGAAACTTTTCGAGCCTGGTCCCTTTCTTAAAGACTAAACACAAAAACACTAAAGGAAGGAGGAAAGAATAGGAAATGACACACGGAGAAGGTAGCATTAAAGGTGGACAAGTAACCTGTTATTTTGAGTTGTTGTTCAATAAGTAATATTTCAGCTTCTTTTTGAATGTTTGCACATTTTGGGTTTCTGTTATATCTGGAGGTAAAGAATTCCAAAATTGTACACCAGTGCTTCTTAACTGAGAATGGGCAAGTTTTGTTCTGACATATGGTTGATTCAAAAGGTGTTTTGATCTAGTGTTATAGTTGTGAAAACTTGAGTTATAAGTATAAAAATTGTCAAATGGTGATGGAAGAATTCCATTACGAGATTTGAACACAAAAATGCCAAGCTGATATTTATAAAGGTCATAAATTGAAAGTATACTTAAGTTCCTGAAAAGGGGAAGACTACATGCTCTATACGGTGCGTGACATATGTTTCTCACAGCTCGCTTTTGAATCTTAAATTACTTAGTGACGTTACGTTGCTATTACTCCAAAGTAGAAGACTGTAATTAATATGAGGAAGGATAAGAGCATTATACAACAGTAGAAGTGTATGCGTAGGTAAAAAGTAATTAAGTCTGTTAATAATACCATTCGATCTCGAGACTCTACTACTTACTACAGATAAATGTTCTTTCCAGGTTAACTTTCGATCAATTGTAATACCCAAGAACTTTGCATGATCTGATGTTTTAACTTCATGACCATCTAGCGATACACTTACGTTACTTGTGTCATTGATCCTATTATCAAATATTATAAGCTTTGTCTTAAGAATATTAAGTGATAATCTATTTGATCTCAGCCATTCGGATACTAATGAAAATTCATATGAAATGTCAGTAAGTACTTGATCTAAGTTGGTATTTTGAAGAAAAACTGTAGTATCATCTGCAAATAAAATGAAGCTTAATTTTTCAGAAGACTTATAAATATCGTTTATATATAAAATGAAAAGTAACGGTCCTAGTATTGAGCCCTGGGGAACACCAATATTACATACTTTGCGATGAGATACGGAGTGATTAAACTGGACATAATTACACCTGTCACGTAAATAATTCCGAAACCAGTCAAATGCAACACCACGTACACCATAAGCAAATAATTTATTCATTAAAATATTGTGATCAATTGTGTCGAAAGCCTTGGATAGGTCTATGAAGACACCGGCCGTCGTAAGCTTACTGTCTAATCCCTGGGAAATTTTATCTACAAGACTTACTGCAGCCATATAGGTAGAATGATTACTACGAAAACCATATTGATTGGAATAAAGTAAATTATGTTTCGTGATAAATTTGTATAATCGGTTATAAACTAAACGTTCGATAACTTTAGAAATTGAAGGTAAAAGTGAAATAGGCCTATAATTTGAGAAAATCTTAGAATCAGCAGATATAAATATTGGTACAATCTTAGCAATCTTAAGTTCCGAAGGGAATACACCTTTTGTAAAAGATAAGTTAATTATGTGAGTGAGTGGCATAGAGACAATGTCTACAGCACTCTTAAGAATATCATTTGTAATATTGTCGTACCCAGAACTTTTTCCACTCTTAAGTTTGAGAATAATTGACCTTACTTCATGCACATCGGTACGGAACAAGACAAAGGAATTTATGACAGTAGTATCCATGTATCCTAGAGGGGAACTTTTGCCAGCAGGTAAGTTGTCAGCTAGATTCTTTGCAACGGAAGAAAAATAGTCATTAAAACAATGAGCAATATCCTTTTCATTGGTAACCAACCCGACTGCACCCTCATACACATTACTACACTCTTTTGTATTATTTTTACGAAGAAGATTATTAATAATCTTCCACAATCGAGTAGTGTCTCCTTTAGAATCTTTAATTAAATTACAGTAATGCATCTTTTTTGCACACACAATTGATTTCGTTAGAATATTTTGTACTTGACATACTGTAATTTTCTAGCTGCAGTAGGATTATGCTTGTATCTAGTATATAGTTTATTCTTACGCTTAACTGAGTTCAATATCCCTTTTGTCATCTAAGGAGATTTCTGGAAATTAATTTTTGGTTTTACTTTTGTCAGAGGACAACATTGACTGAATGTTTGTGTCAAAAAATTGCTAAAATTTCTGTAAGATGATTGTACGTCTTGATCATTGTTTACAATAGACCAGTCAATTTCACTCACGTCATTAACCATATGATTAATATTTCTACGGCTGGTATTATTCTTAAAAATAGGACGAGTTGGTTCCTTTACAGTCTTGTTATTAATGATGCAAAAAATTGGATAATGGTCAGATAAATCATCTACCAGAACACCACTTTCCAGACCCACATACGTATTATTAGTAAATATATTGTCAATTAAAGATGAGGTAGAGCTCGTGGTTCTTGTCGGTTTGTCTATTAAAGGATGAAAAGAATACATTGCTAATGTGTTGAGAAAGTACTGGATTTCATGAGAATCATTAGCTTTAAGAAGGTCAATGTTGAAATCTCCTGCAAGAAAAACGTTCTTATTTTCACTGTTTATTCTTTCTAAGCAGATATTTAACTCATCAACAAAAACATTCGTTTGACCACCAGGCGGTCTGTAGACAACGCCAACTATAGTATTTCGGCAAGTTAAACTTTCGAGTTCAATAAAGAGAGATTCAGCATAAACATTATTAAAAGTACTTAGGTCAGGTCGCATCTTTATGTTTAAAGTTTCTTTGGCATAGATAGCAACACCACCCCCTGGTTTGTCCGATCTGTTTTTACATATGACTTTGTAGCCATCAATTTGCATAGTTTCTAGCGGGGAGTGATCATTCAGCCAGGTTTCAGTAATCGCCAAGAGGGAAAAGGGATAATGATTGATAGAATGTATAAAGTTGACTAAAAAATCATAGTTTTTCCCAAGACTTCTGATGTTTATATGAAGCAATGAAGTATTGTGATCAGAGCACGGGATATCGCAAAAGCTGCTAACAGTATGATAGAAGCAGTTATCAAAACCACTGTCAAAATTACCAGGGGAATCACTCATAGTACATAATACAGTAAAATAACTACGTTTAAGATGAATGTCGTGCAGGTATACAGAATAGACCCAAAACATACACACAAACAATTCAGTAATAGATAACCTAAATTTGGTGTCATAGAAAAAAGAAACATGACAAAACAAAGAAAAGATAATTTTACCACAATAGAAAGCATCAAAAAGGTTTACAACATTTAACTAGGTGTGCAAAGCTTATCAGACCACATACAATTAAAATATGAAATACTCACAATTAAAGAGGAACTGTAACGTTCACTATAATTTCATTAAATCTGAATTATTGTTCACATTAACTTTTCTTTCATGACCTTCACTTGTTTTTATGAGGGCTATAATCCGACCGTCCATCGTCCAACTGTTGGAGACTTTCTCGTGTTCCTGGGTTTTCTTCAGTAATTTTGCGTTTTCTTGCGTTAGGTCCTCCTTAATAACGATGCCCGTCGATTTTAGTTTCCTTCTTCCTTGCATAATTTTTTGTTTGCTTTGGTATGAGGTGAATTTGACAAGGATTGCCCGTTTTACACCCTCACTCTGGCGGCCGACACGGTGGGACCTGTCAATTTGATCGCCTGAAATGGTGACAGATAATTTTTCTGAGGCTAGTTTCTGAATGATTGTGTTTGTGTTCTCTCCTTGTACCTCTTCTATACCAGAAACTCGAATGCTGTTTCTCCGCGTATACTGCTCAAGGTTATTGAGTGCTGCTGAATTTGAGTTCTTATTAGGAAGAAATTCAGAAGTTTATAAAAGAGGGGTGCAGTCTTTATGAAAAAGGCTTATCAAGTTCGACAGAACAAAGAAAAGATATATTTTGCGCTGAGATACGGCAGGACTATCTAAGCGGAGCGCCACCATTGCTTGGCCCAGCGCATAAGAAAATTTTGGCTTTTCAAATCCACCAGATGACCGGAAACGGCACTTCCCGGTTGGTACTTTCCAGCTTCATGCACTTAACGTATAACATGCTGAAAGAACCCATTCAAAACTTGTTTTTAAGCAAACGGTATGGCAAACGGCAAACTTAGAAAAAGGGTAGTAGTTATACAGATTTTATTCTGAGTCCAAAGGAGGTGATTAAAGAAGTACTACAAAGTTAGAAAAAAGTTTATTAAGTAAAAAATCAGGAAGTCAAGTTACCCTACCCCCCCCCCCCTTATTCGCCACAGGAACTCAGAGAAAGAGGGCGGGTGCGGATAGTTAAGGGAAGACTATCTACGTGGGGCGCCACGATCAGAGCAGAGCAACAAGGAATGTGATTGGCTCAATTTCCATTGCTGGATCCTTTTCTTTGTAGGTTACTGTGCGAAGGCACATGCACACATTTTTAGTGCAAATACAGAGAGATGACGGTACGTATACAGGACGCGCATACAATTCGGTGCCTCCACTTGGCTGTGCTGTGATATCTGATCTGTAAGTGCAAATTGTCCATCAGTCTTCAGTTACATTATCGAAAATTTTGAACCTAAGAAAATGGGTACTTATTCTTAAGATTTAACTAATTGGAAGTTCAAATTTGGGAATCGCCTATTGTAGCCCAAAAACAAACACTGAAAAAAGGCTTCCTTAAAATATCACAAAAGCTCAAAGGGGTGGCTATAGCCCCACCCCTCCCCATGCGCACTTGGATCCCCGCCCACTGGACGCTCTGTAAACAAGACGAAACTAATAGTATTAACGAAATTCTTACATGGAACGTCGTGTGGCACGTTAGTTTTAAGAGTCACCGAAGAGCGTAGATTGCTGTATGTCCTAAAAAAAGTTAGAGAATACTCCACATTTCAGTCTGGATAACATTTTGCACAATGCAAACTTTCACCTTGCAGAAAAAAGCTAGCTTTTGCAAACAAAACTAGCTCATAAAACACTGAAGCGAAAGACCCATATAGATTGAACTAAGGCAAGCGTCCCAACGAATGGAAACTTTAATGACAATAACAAAGGGATAACGAAGAAAGAACATGCAGAGGACCCCCAAGTGCAAAGATTAGGCTTACATTTGGTTGTCACACCATCTGGAGTTGTAACAATTAAACTCCTTGACCCACTGAGATATTTTTATTCCCCCTCAGATTTTTCACTTTTTGCGTTCCATAGAATCTGTGGGACAGCCACATGCACATGCATGAGATATACGCATATCGCAGTCTAGTCAGTGATTGCAAAATATGCATGAACTGCATGTCGCACATGACAGTGACGTTACTGAAAAGCGAAGAAAAACTAAACAATAAAAAAGGAATTAACTAGGAAACTATCCAAGGAAGTCCTTACACAGTTCACTCGTCCCTGAAGCAACATGCAGCACGACGACGTTAGTCATATCTCACTTCACCACAGTCTTGCGTTTCTTAATTATCCATACTATTGTAGTGTAAATACTATTACTAAGTTACTAAGGCTGAGTTAGGCCTAACGTAGACCTAACGCTGTAAGTACTGTGTAAGTTCATGTAGGCTAAGACAAAACTGTTATTGTTATAGGCCTAACTGAGGTAGATCTCATGTTAGCAACGTAGGCTACTGAAGCCTAGGTAGTAGTAGGTATATTTAGCTAATGCCCAACTAAATTGTAGGTGACTGGTCTTGTTGTCTGTCAGGAACACCCTTCTCACACTCCAGACTGGGAAGTTTTCATTCCGTGCGGGCAAGTGACTACAGATTTTTTGCTCCTGCGCGGCCGAATCTCAGATTCACAGAAATATGCGCGGTTGAACTGAAGGATGATCTGAAGCTGCTAAAGGAGCAGTACCTTTACTGTACACAGTTTTGGCGGGTTCATGCATATGCAACCACTCTAATCGAATAGGCTGCGAATGAATTCAAAGGATTTCGAAATGGTACTTTCAACAGTGGCCGGACTGATGCGCGGTCGCGACTACTTTCCCCCACGTACGGGGCCAGATCAAGCGGCCAGTGGGCTCTTGCGTGGCTAGATGCCGAATTCAAGGAAGACGCTGCGCAGGCCAGAACTTGCGCGCACAAGGCAAACTTTCCAGTCTGGCTCACACTGTAACTGTAACTTGTTAGGCCTACAGCTGGCTACATCCTTTGAGTAGATTTTATGCGGAGTAATTGCAGAATACCCCGCATATCGAAGCTAAGCCATGAAAAACAGCAGGCTACCTGGTGGCGCTATGGGTATTGCACATAACCATTTTTAGTTTTATAAAAGGAGATACGTTTAAGTATTAGAGAAGATAGCCTTGATTGAAAAAAATACTACTTTCTGTAGGAAGTTCAATGGAAATTTGCTTTCAGTTTAGTATTGCCTTTAATGAAAAAGAAACCAATATAGTGAAGTGTCCTTTTGAAGGCTACGGGGACATGCAGTCGGATTCAGGATATAGTTTTAAGAGGCTATGGGGATACGCAGTCAGATGAGAATAAGAACAAATTAAGATGACTCGTTCTCAAATAATTCTAAGTCCGAAATGAAACCAAAATAGGCAAGTGTCCTTCAGAAGGCTACGAGGATATGCATTCGGAATTTTGGAATACAATTATTAAAAGTTACGGGGATACGCAATCTAAATCAAGATATAGTTTTAAAAGGCTACAGGGATACGCAGTCAGACGAGAATAAGAATAAAGTAAAACGACTCGTTCTTAAATAATTGTAAGTCCAAAATGTAACCAAAATAGGTTTAAAAATGGATGCTCGGTCGCACAGTGGAACATTATGTAAACATCAAATAATAGTGCGGTGTGAGAATACAGCAGGTAAGTTTAATTTGAGAACGACTCATTGTCGTCCATTTCTATCTATGACATCTATGACTGCGTTGATAGCCTACAGTCTTTACAAGTGAGTAGAGTAATAGTGTAGCCCGTATTAAAGAAAGCTTCGCTCTTGCGGGGCATTCTGCAAGTGTTTGACTGCATAGCCCCGTAGCCCTTTAAAAAGTTGAAACCACTGAGTATGAGAAGGATTTAGGTGTTATTATTGATAAGTCATTGAGCCCTAGTAGACAGTGTGCTAAGGCTGTGAGCTCTGCCAACAAGGTCCTTGGTATTATTAATAGAACGTATGATTGTAAAAGTAGTAGTAATATACTGAAATTGTATAAATCTCTTGTTAGACCACATCTGGAATACTGTTGTCAGGCATGGCGCCCTTATCTACAGAAAGATATTGATAACATTGAAAAGGTACAACGTCGTGCTACAAAATTGATTCCAGACTTGTCTACTCTCAGTTATGAGGAAAGGCTTGAAAGAACTGGTTTGATTTCTCTTGAAATGCGTAGACTAAGAGCCGACTTGATTGAAGTTTTTAAAATCGTTAAGGGTCTGGAAAATGTTAATCAGGCTACTTTTTTTAAATTGTTGGATGTTAGTAAAACAAGAGGTCATCAGCTTAAGTTCCAGAAGCACTACTGTAGACTAGACATTAGGAAGTATTTTTTCAGTCAGCGGGTTATTACTGAATGGAACAATCTGCCACGGGAGGCTGTCACTGCCACAACAGTGAATGGATTTAAAAACATAATCGATCCTATTTTTCAGAATAGAAGGGGGCTCTACATAAGCCAGAGATGGCTGTCTGCCCCAGTTCTCACGACCCCATCGACATTTGATGCCGGTGGGCTCCGGTAAATCGGTAAAAATCGGTAAAAAGGAGAGCTTCATTCTGGCGGCGTATTCTGCAATTGTGCCTTTTATGCAGTAGCTCACCACCATACTGGAATTCAAGGAAAGTTCGCATTTGAGCAACGCAGTTTGTACACCGGTCATCTTAATTCATAATTTTATATCATGCCAAGTGGGCATAGTATGAATTAAGTACAGTGTGTATTCAAAAGGCAAGAAAGACATGCCATGAAATTGGTCTTAGTCACATGACAAGGACATTCACCACAGCATACAACATTTCCAGTATGCACTCACCAGAACCTGCACATGTATTAGAATGCACAAGATGGATAATGTCACCTGGACATCAGCCTAGGTCAGTCTCTGTGGCTCTGTTAGTTAATGAGGTGCAGCTGCAGAATAGAGAATACAATATCCAGACTCAGTCCGCATTAACTGCAATGCAAAGATCTTTGGATTCAGCGCTGACTCCTTCCTGGCATTGCAGTGATGAAACTGTTCACTCCGTGTATATGGCATGCTTCAAGTGTGATGAGTGATCATTGTGCAGTAGGTTAGGGTTATAATTACAGTGTGTGGTGAGGGTCAGCTACTGACAGTACAGTAGTTCCACTCCCCATAGCCGACCACAGCAAAGACTCACAAATGCAAATCTCCGAATGCAACTAGCACATTACAGTCACCAGCACTTTTGTCAGAGCTAGATTAAAAAAAAAAGATCTTTCACTGTGCACAACAGACTTCATTTCCACAAAATATTTCACAACATAGCATAACATAGAATTTGGCCTAGGATCCTGAATTCATGAAAAACAAGTGAATAAAAATTCAAAATTGCACTGGTTTCCTGATGTGCAACATGCAGTGTGCTGTTGGTGATATTGGTGTTCAAGAAATGTATGATTAAGTGAATGTTGGAAGACAGAAAGTGAGATACCCTTTCAGCATGTAACAGTTACATTAAGTGCATTAACTTGACACGACCAAGCAGACAAAATTGCAACAAGTTGTCAATCACAGATTGCAGTACAATCAGGTGCACAAAATTTGAATGCCACCGCAAACATTACTGCATCTTTAAATTTTAGCATGCATGTCTTATTTTCTTGCAGGTAATATGGGGAATCATCCGGAACACATTTTGTTCCTTCAAGATGAACACCAGAGTCAGGACTGAACAGTTTTGCAGAAATGAATATAACTTGACTGGGCTCTGCAGCAGGCAGTACTGTCCATTAGCAAACAGCAGATATGCTACAATCAGAGAATTTAATGGTATGATTATGCACATCTTCATGATCTTCCTAACCGATTCTTTGCAGAGATTTGCTTATGTTGGGTAGCCCTATTTGCCATGTTAAAAAAAGAAAAGAAAAAAGGAAATCCCAAATCCCACCTTGGCATCACATTTGCATTTGGTCCAGGCATCTCAGTAAAGTATGTTTCTGAGAGAAATTTGAAAAATTCTGCACTTAGCAGAACATGAAATAAGTCTACCTTCCAAAATTAATGCGATAGATTTGTATGAAAACTGCAAGATAAATCAATTCCAACAGAGTTAGAAGCATCATTTCATGCGGTTTTCCTGCCATTGACAGTATGCTCTTCATGCTACAGTATGTACAGTAGCTGTAATATGGTATGTATTCCTGTTTGCAATACAGGCTTTTAAAACTGCTGAAATTTCACTGTTGGACTATTCCATTAATCTAAGTTCAATTCTCCACACTAGCATCATTTTAAGTAAAAGTTTTCTTTTTTATATGTAAAGAAATGTACGGTGACATACCTTAAGTAGATACCTTGTCTTATTAGCAATATTAATTAAAAAATAAACAAAGCTCCCCCTATATATTGGTGAATTTATTGAATAGTTTGTTATTATACCTAAAAAAAAATCACTTTTTTTTTTTCAGGAAGCTGAGTGATTTACAGCACCCAATTTTGATACATGTGCTTTCTTATTTTTACTTTCATTTGTCATTCAGGTGTATGTTACCTATACATGAAAACTATAGAGAGGGCTGCATTCCCAAACAGACTTTGGGAACGAGTGAAACTCTCCAAAAACTTTGAGAAGGCTTTGAAACAGATTGATGATAATCTGATCTTCTGGCCAAAATTCTACAAGCACAAATGCAAGCAAAGGTTGACCAAAATCACACAGTATCTCATCAGAATGAGAAAAATTATGATGTATGGCAGGTAAGAATGGTTTCAGTTATTTTGAAGGATGCCAAAAAGTGTCATGTATTTTTGAAATTTGTAAGATATTAGAAACACTGGCTTTAGTGCTCTGTGCAGCTGGATTATGTGTGTTCTTGGATATATATAAGTCTTCCCAAAACCAGTAATAACTGATTTCTGTTTGATTATTGCATCAGAGAAAAATTGAAATATCAATAAAATCGGTAATGGCATAGAAATGGAAGATAATGGTGAAATATCGAAACTAATCCTGAAATATTGAAAGTTGCAGTGAAATATTTATAGAAACATTAGAAATAATCGAAGAGAAAAAATTTCATGTGACAAGAGAAGCACTTGTATGATGCGTGCAAACAGGTTTCTCAGACATACAAATATTGGGACAATTTCAACTGTGTCAACTATGTATGTAAAATGTGTGATGGAAACAACTGGTCATAATGAAGTAAGATGGGAAAAATTCAGAAAATTCAGAAAATGGAAAAGGACACAAATGTTTGCAGAAGTGGTGAAAAGTGGGAAGAATGAGGAGTTCTTAGAGCTACCCAAATTGTTGATACACTATCACTGTATTAAATTCTAGAGACAATTTTTGCCGTATCAAAGTGAACAAAATTGTAGAATTGTTTTGTGTGACCACTTTCAGTCATTAACGTTTGTACTGTCTTGCTTGAATGATCATTGTATCACAACAATTATTCAAGTTTTGATTTTTAGTTCATTTACTACTATTAATAAATGTTCAAACTTACTTAAGGGTTAGTTTGAGAAGGAAGTTACTCAAATAAAGACTTGATAGGAATTACCGAACTTATCATAACCACATTGTGCTGTGTGTGTTTGTGCATTAACTTGGGCATGTTTTGCACATACAGTTTGTCTATTGAATGTGAAGAATATAGTGCTTGTTTGTTTGAACACTGTGTCTAGATAATACAGGTGTAAAAGCCGATCCATGCTTTAAACCTATTCAGTTTTGACCTGAATTTATATGTCTGAAACCTATCACATTCTATTCTTTGATGCAATATTCTATTCCAATCATAAGTTCCTTGTAGTGTTCTATGTATAATTTTATATAGTATATAAAGAACCGTTTTAATTTAGTACACCAGTTCTGAAACCACCTGTATTCCACAGCTACATTTGTCTCATAGTGGTGCAGCAGTTGTGTCTTTAATTATGAGATTTGATCTAGTTCATAAATCATGTTCAGTTCACAGGTGTACTTTTATACTGTTCTTTCATCCGTGCAAACGTGCTCTTGCATGTCAGTCAGTGTAACAAATGTTTTTTCTTTTTGCGTGTGTACTTTACTCCACATCAGGAGAAAGATTATTCCAATCAGTAGGAAAACTGAGAAACGGGAGAAAAACAGGGAAGCTAAGGCCTGGAAAGCTGCCAAAATCGACAATGCCATCGAAAAGGAATTGCTGGAGAGATTAAAGAAAGGAACAGTGAGTAGTTTAACTTGACTAGATATTTTGTGAAATCTATGGTTCATGATCAGTCTGTTTGCATTACACAAAAAGCAACTTACTGTACATTTTCAAGTTGTTTTTCCAATAGGATACACGAAAGGAAAGTAAAAATATAAACAGGATATGTGGAGTTATCTGTGTGTATGATGTACAATGTCTGTACTCTGCACCAAGTCCTCTCAGACAATACCTGCTTCTCTCCATCTGTCAATCTGGGATGCCATAAAATGTAAAACTGCTTGACTCCTTAATTTTGATTTTTCTCTTTTAGTACGGTGATGTTTACAATATTCCTGCTGTAGCATTTGACAATGTCTTGAAGGCAGAGGAGACGGACGATGAAGAAGAGGATAAGGCTCAAGTTGATTATGAGGGAGCTGTGAGTATTTGTTGTATGTGACCCCATTAAAACCTGCGATATTTACTCGAATACAAGCTTTCTAACTCTGGACAGAGAAGACTTTTTCACCACAACATGCTTGTGATTAGGGTTGGATGGTATCCCGGTACCGAAGTCAGTACCGGTATTTGGCAGTACAGGTATTCACAGTATCGGAGCAAAAAAAGTTTTCTGCGAGTACTGGTACTTTAGAATACTTCTCAGCTCCGGGGAAAATTCTTGGTGGTGGTGGTACCGGTATCACTTCCAGTGAATCAACAAAAAATTTGTTTTTTCAGACGTAGCGTTAATACTTACATATCACATCAAAATGGACCAAAAGTAAATTCCAGATCCATTTTAAAACTCTTCATTGCAATATATCCCAAAACAAACCTCAAGGCTTCTGAAAGTAAATGTATTCATCGTCTTAAAAGATTGTGCTTAAACAGGTACACAGTACACAGTGTCGGTTACTGTCTTATGGCTACTAAAGCAGCTATTTTCCATTACGTTGGTAAAATCACGCAAACTATGCAGGCCATGCCTACACATATTGCTTATGTTGTTAACACTAACTTTCTCTAGACCAAGAGTAAAGCATCTGCGTGTAACACTTAACAAAAGTGAACTGAAGAAGAACAACTCAGATATGTAGGAGTGAAAACAGAAAAAGTTACGTTTAGGTATAATTCCAGCGGTGTTTGTATTTTCTTTCTTTGCGTACATCCTGGATGCCTATCTTTGTGTATTTCTTTAGCCCCATAAAATTATCTATGTATGATGTGGATCATTCGCTTACTCCATTGGATTTGTGATGTCGATGTTACAGGTTCAACCCCTGCTCGGCACTGCTTTTGCCATGTGCTTTTTTTTTTCTCTCCCTACTGTTGAACATATTTATTGGAAAACCTTTGCTCAAGTTCTTGTGTAGCTCCAAATCCCATCCTTATTTTGCTGGTTATAACCAAGTCTGTATCAATTAGTAGCAATGATGAAGCAACAAAAAAAAAAAAACAACAACAGCAACAACAAATATAAGCTGTTTTTTTCTGCAGCCGCCCCTCGACAAACATTTTTTTATGACCTTGAGATGGATCGTGACTATGAGTTGCCTTTGGGATACATGTAATGATATTTATTATTGTATGTAGCAGGGTTTTGATTAAAATCATGATTTAAATCATGATTTCGATTTAAAAAAATCATGATTTAAATTGATTTAATCACTGGTTTAAATCATCATTTTTCTTTTAAAAAAACAAAAATCAACAACCTTGGTATGTAGGCTGTAGATGCTCAAACATGCTACGTGGGCCTACCTTTACGGAAATCAGGTTTCTTGGAAATTTAAAAAAAAACGGAAACAAAAAGTTGTAAATGTTGGAAAATTGCTTTTTACGGTATTTGAGCACAAAGAGGGCAACGTTTATATAGCTGAACTGCTGCTGATCGGTCTATATTAAACAATGTTTATTATCATTATACCCCAGATGAACCATTTTGGACAATCCCAGCCAACAGCCAAAAATTTTACACCAGAAATGTGCTGTAAGCGAATTTTGTGGAACTGTTACACATCATCTTAACTCTGTCGGGTTAACTCTGATAAACACAGAAATTTCACAGATAGAAAGATCACTCTCAAAATACTTTTTTTAATTCTCAAGCAAAGGAAAATGTCTGTATCTCCTTCTGGCTATGAGTTGTGAGCAATTTTCTCGTAAACACTCTATCTCAAGAAGGGTAACTCTGAGTAATTTCATTTTTGGCATGTTGGTTGCCCATATTGAGTAGATGATCCCTATTGTTTTTGGTGTCCAAATCTTGCATATTAATGAGGTTATGGGGTAAAACATAATAAATTTTAAAACTGCCATAGTTCCTTATCCATGGGTCAGATTTGTTTTAAACTTGATAAGGTTGTCTGTTATTAACAGGTTCACGACCCTGTGAAATTTAATGCTTATCAATAGAGAGGAAGGGATAATTTTTCACTATAAAACAATAATAATAGCCTAAACACCATTATTGTGGTTATTATAAACTACTGTACAAATATATATTGATCTACATTGTGCAATAGCAGTTGTTTATTCTCTCGCACACAGTTAACTCAATGGGATTGCTCCCTACAGTACTGCATTTGTAACTTAGTGAGTAACTTCTAGTGTGAAGGGCCTGTATAAGTTGTCCAGAGAGATAGTCTTGGTATGGGGGGTCATGGGGTCAGATAGATGGAATGTTAATGGGTTTATAAAAAAAATGAGGAAAATAAAAAACCATCTGTTCTGTCATTTATTTGGATAATATCAATATCCAGAGGAACAGCTGGTAGCAGAACAAGGTTTCTTAACAATCAAATTGGAGTGCTTTCAATCATATTTCACAATGTCGGAAAAGATGGAGGAAGCAAAAATATTGCGGAGGAATCATAACTTAGGGTCAACTTACCAGGACTTTGAGTGTGTTAAAAGCTACTTGTAACAAGGAAGAAATTATCCTGGTGGTTTACGAAGAATTTTGAGGTAAATATGGCAGACAAGCTGAGTTCAGATGAGGTAAGGATGAGTTATTTGATTCAACTAACAACAGGTAAGACTAGAAGCAGCATTGATTACTTGCGTGTTTCTTGGAGCTCAGAGATAATGTTGACTGATGTCATACCGTACTCATACTGTACTTGATGTGTGGGTTGTATGGCCTGGGTAGGTGATCCCTATTGCTTCTGGTGGACATCAAATGTTGCAGTCATTTTAGGTCTCCAAAATAAAGGTCATTTTGGGTTAAAGGCTTGTGGTGTATCAAGAAAAATAACTGCAGTTGATCTTATACTTGTCGTTTGAATAATTCATGTTTGTTGTAATATAACCATGTAGCAAGGAATCACAAAGCCTTTTGGCTTTCTGGTTTTTTTGGTGGTGGTCAAAAGTCAGTTGAGGTCACCACAGGTCAAATTGTGAAATCTATGTTAACACCATATAAACGCCATATCTCAAGAAGTATAGCCGTGACTAATATCCTACTTTGTGTGTGGGTTGGTCATATTAAGTAGATGATTCCTACTATATTTGGTAGAGGTCAAAGGTCCTTTGAGTTCTCCGTAGGTCAAAATTTTAAAACCTTGTAAACAATATCTCAAGAAGGGTAATTGTGACTAATTTCACGCTTAGTGTGTGCATTGGTCAGAGTGAGTAGATGATTCCTATTGTTTTTGGTGGTGGTCAAAGGTCATTTGAGGTCAGTAGAGGTCAAACTGAAAACCTTGTAAACATGGTATCTCAAGAAGTGTAATCTTGACTGATTTCAGACTTAGTTTGTGGGTTGGTCATAGTTAGTGGATGATCCCTATGTTTTGGGTGAAGGTCAAAGGTCATTTGAGGTCAGCAAAGGTCAAATTGTGGAAACCTTGAAAACACATTATCTCAAGAAAGGTAATCTTGACTGACTTCATACTTTGTGTGTGGGTTGGTCACAGTCAGTAAATGATTCCTATTGATTTTGGTGAAGCTCAAATTTAATTTCAGGTCACCAGAGGTAAAATTATAAAAACGCATAAAACTGCTTAGTACACACAGTGGTCAAAATAGCTTAGTGTAGGCATGCTTTCTCTAGAATTAGAAGGTGCTTGAATTTCAAAATTGGTTTGTACATGTTGCACTGTATTCTTCATTAATATTGGCAAGGAATCACAAAGTCCCTTGACTTTCTTGTTTGAAAATGGAGCTATCTTTGGAAATTTAATTTATAAATACCATATTGTCCTTTTTTTGGCACTTAAATAACTGTAATACTGACCTGTATTTGTTGTTTTCTACCAATTATCAGAATGAGAAAATATGTCTGAAAGATAGAATAAGTCGACAAATAAGCTGTTTTATTCACTCTTTTCACTATTGCTGGTTGTAGGAAGAAGAGGAGGAGGATGAAGAAGAAGAGGAGGAAGAGGTTGAAGGAGAAATTGAATACATTGCAGAAGAAGATTTTCAAGAAAGTGATGCCAGCGATGTTGAGGTTAGTCATGATTATTAAGACAATATTCATGTGGGCATTTTTTGTGTTATGACAGTGAAGGTAGTTATGACAGTTGAATGGATTTGACAGAACAGGCAGTCCAAGCAATTCTGGGAAAATTTGGGTTATTCCATCCTTTGTTAGTTTTGATTGAAGAGAAAGTTATGCAATCTTGATTGCGTGTGTGTGTATGTGGGTGCGTTTCTGACAATTAGCTTGTGTGCACGATATCTCCAGATAGGAATGATGGATGCTGTTGATACCTGGTCAGCAGGTTTGCCATATTGAGAGGAAAGACCCTATTGTTTTTGGTGGAGGTCAAAAGTCATACCAGGTCACCAGAGGTCAAATACTGAAAATTTTTGCTGAAGGTCAAAGGTCATCTGGGATCATCAGAGGTCAAATACATCGTTCTGCCCAGGATGGTTTGAGCACCGGCAAGATTAAGCGGAGCACTACCATCTTTTGGCATGGAGAGTTAAAGAAACTTTTTTAATGTCTAACTTTTCAAAGTTATCAAGCAGTTATGAGATATTAAATAAAAAAAAAATATTGTTTTTGGTAGCAAAGGGCATTTAGGGTCACTAGACATCAAAAACTGGAAACCTCATGCACAGAAATTCTTAACAAGGAAAATTGATAGACCTTATACTTTGCTTGTGGGCACATGGTACCCTGTATTGAGTGCAAAACCCTGCTATTTTTAGTGGATGTCAAAAGTTGTTTGGGGTCACTAAAGGTCAAGTTCTGCATGTCATATCGTAAGAATAGTAGCACACATGACTCTTGCATTTTTCAAACTCTTGTATTTTTTAAACTCCAAATAGTTTATTGCAAAGCTGTTATTTTGGTTGACATTAATTTTTCATCAAAACTTGCCTTCTTGAGGTATATCACATGTAACAGATTCTCAGTTTACCACCTCTCATTACTTCAAGTGACCTATAACTTCTGCCAAAATGAGGAGATTCTTGCACTAAATGTAAGACATTTTAACACATGATATGAAATATTTGCTTCTTTAGATGTGACAGGTTCAAGGTTTCCAGTGTTTTGCAGTGTTTCACCTCAGGTGATGACCTCAAATCTTTGCACCTAAAATGAACCCTTGATTCTTAGCTTTAGAGTTATATTTGAGAAACAAGCTTTATGAAGAAATTATAATGAGTACATCAAAACTACAGTGCATGTTTGCATTCTCATTATCATCACCTTGTTGCATCATTTTCTAGCTGCAGAAGATATGGCTTATTTGATCCATTGTTACGATTTCTATCTTGCACTGAAATTTTTTTATCATGTTTCGCAGCAAAGGGGACACAAATAAGTGGTACCATATTGTAGATCATATCACACTGTGGTTTGGAAGAGACTGATCTTGTCCTATGAGTGCAGTGCCCCACTTCTCTGTGCATGGAAGGTACCATTTGCATTCAACAGAAAAGGTTAAAGTTTTAAATCATTGGAAATTTGAATGGGACTGTTTTCTTAAAAAAGATTAAGCATGTTAGTCTTTATATTTTGTGAGTTGAATTTACTATCACGTAGGTGAAAAGTGCTCAGCATTGAGCAAGGCTGTGAAGTAAGGGTAACCATAGTTTACCATTGTTGTGTTCTCATGTACCTGTGACTTCAGACTGAAAGCGCTTTGAATGTGGAATTGTTGACGTCCTGAAATGATTTTTTCGACAGGATATGGACAGAGTCTTATCGCAAGAAACAGGTGGTCAAGATGCATCAGATGAGGATTCCAGTGGAGAGGAAGAACCAACGAGGAAAGGAAAGTCTCTGAAGGGGAAAAAAGGAAAAATGAAAAGAGCAAGAGTAGAGATTGAGTATGAAGAAGAGAGACAAACACCAAGGAAACAGAGAGTCACAGAATCATTCTGATTGGTTAACACCCTAAACAGATAATGGAAGATGAAGCTGTGCCACATTCTCGCAGAGTTGCTACAGATCATTATCGTCACGTATCCTTGCTTCTTGCAGTTGAAAGGACGTTATACACCGATCCATTACGTCTGATGATTGGAGATGCTTATACCAGTTGTGGATGGATGGGTTTGCAGTCTGGTAAGAAGTTGACATGGATATTCCATAGCAGGACATCATCATCTTATCCTGGTCTGTGAGCAGCAGGTGACTGCAGCAATGTCTATTTGGACTCAATCACGCTTCAAAGGGACGGTGTTGATGGATGACTGTGTGGTCAAGTGTTTAAATGTTGAATTCTGTAACTAGTGACATGTCATGTGTGTGCTATGTCTGTGATACAAGCAGTGAAGAAAGTCAGAAGTGGTCTCTGCCTCTGACATGCCAAAAGTGTCTAAAGTACAAACAAATTTTGTTGCAGTTGGTGCTCTAGCCAAAGTCAAATTTCATTTAAATCTAAAACAGTACAATGAAGGCTGACAATGAAGTTTATATAATAGTGTGTTTGTGTGTGTGCCCTTGTTTTCGGGTGGGATCGAGGACCGAAACAATAGATTTTAGGTCCTTTGAACAAAATTCAAAAGATTTCTCCGGTCCTCTCAAGATTAACAATAGACAGTCTATTGTTAAAGGTTAGGGTTGAGGAAGAAAAAACAAAAGAAAGCACAATGAGGTCGACGGAATGAATGGAAAACAAAGCTGTGTGTGCATGCATGTGTGTGTGTATGATGAAATGAACTGATTAATGGAACCATGTCTGTGATCAAATCTTTGTCTGTCATCATCAAGGTCATTTTAATTGTGCCAGTTATCCCAGGATAGTTATGCAAATGTCTCTGTAATCAGAGGAGGGAGTTATCACACAACTGTGTCAGTTTCAGGAGGCTGTCTCTGTTATTAGGACTTCAATGTGAATGTATCTGTGGCCAAACAAATGTTCCCAATTCAGAGATCCAAGAGCTTCTATCCATCGCTAGGGCACAATATCATGTTTTATCACGGTATTGTTATGGTGCACTTTGAAATGTAACTGCAGCATACTTCATAACATGTTGTAGTCAGTTATGGAATAAATTGTTAGAGGTACATTCGTCATTGTTGGAGGTACTTCATTTCAGTCTGAGCCTGAGTGAGCCAAACCTAGTGAAGACTTCTTCCGACCTTTGTAGCTACGGCAGTGGTGTCTGTGAAACTGTGTCTGTAGTATAGGAGATTACGTCAACCATCTGTGATCAGCATATTAATTTAACTGTACTTGTGATCATTTTACCCGTGTTGAATTTAAATTTGGATGATTCAGAAACAGTGTCACTTTGATGATAAAGTCATTGTTCATCACTGAGCGGTTGCCAGGTGATGCACCAGTCCTCAGCAGAAAGATTGCAGCTTTTGCATGTGCAAAACTTTGCCGACTCTCACGGTTTCACCATTTGTCTCACGTTGGCAAGCGTTGTCTGACGGTGAATGTTCCAGATCTCACGATGAAAATCACTTTGATACCACTGCTGTAAAGTTATATTATTTTGACCAAAATTAACATTTTCCATTACTGTAGTAACCTATTATTGAATCACAGTTGTATCTTTGTCAGTAAAGTGACTAATTTACCCGCAAAAATCTAAATCTGTCTAGTTAAGAAAACGCATTTCCTAATAATTATGAGCATTTTTAAGATCTCCAGGTCTTTAGTGAGTTTTACAGATTTTCATGCAAGAACCTCAAGTTTTGCTGTTATTTTGGTTGGCATTTCTGAATACGTAGAACAAATTAACATTTCTCTGAACATTTTCTCCAAATCTTAACTGTCACTGTGTACTAAAACTCCATATAAAGAACCACATCATAATAAGAATGCAACTATGAATGCAACTAGTGCCAGTAGGAGGGCTTCTATTTTAAATTTTGTTTGTGTAATATAAATTTTGTTCCAACTTCCAGCAGTGAAGTTTTGTCAAAGTTTGATCTATTGCTTCTAAAATGCAATCACATAATACTTTCCATGACATGGATTGAACTTGCATGTAATAGACTGGCTTTGTTATGCAGAATGAGACATGTCTGTCAAACATAACAGTGAAAGTGAGAAACATGTACACAAAATATTATTGGATAATAAATGACCTACAGTTATGACAATTTTTTACGTCTTAATTCTTTGTCTTATTTTTGTGTCTTTTTATGTTTTAATTGTGGCATTATGTACCTGCATCAGACCATGAAGCTATTACCATCAATGTTCCTGTTCTGTATGTAGTCTATGAGTATCATTCTTAGAAATGAAAACAGAAAGAAGAATACTCTTACAAGCATTTGCTTAAAGGGCTTGGCCACTGAAGAAAATTGATATTTCATGGGGATATTTTTGTCTTTTTATTGGTAAAAACCATATCTCAATAACACGTTCTATTTTGAAGTTACGGATTTTTGCTTCCTTCCCAAAGGCAGGCAAGGAATCTATGAGATAGTGATGTATGTGTGTGTGTGACGCTTTGCTTGTTTACACATTTACACGATATCTCAAGAAGGGTAACCATGACTGATTTTATACTTAGTGTGCTGGTTGGTCGTACTGAGTGAATGATCCTTATGGTTATTAGTGGAGGTCAAAGGTCATTTGAGGTCACTGGAGGTCAAACTGTGAAAACCTTGTTTACACGATATCTCAAGAAGGATATACTTGACTGATCTCATACATGGTGTTTTGGTTGGTCATACTGAATAGATGATCCCTATTGTTTTTGATGGGAGTCAAAGGCCATTTGAGGTCACCGAGGGTCAAAGTGTGAAAATTTTCTTTACGCGATATCTCAAGAAGGATAGTAGTGACTGATCTCATACTTAGTGTGTCGGTTTGTTTTACTGAGTAGACAATCCCTAGCTCATTTGAGGTCACTGGAGGTCATTTGGGGTTATGAGACTTCAAACTGTGAAAACCTTGTTTACATGATATCCCTGAGAATTCTTTTGGGAATAAATTTGTTAAGAAACAGAGGGATCTTCATTTTTCAAGAAATAGTGTCATTTTCTGTGGAGGTCAAAGACCACTTGACATCAGCAGACACCATACTTAGAAATCAAGTTGTGAACATAGGCTTTACACTAGTGTTTGATTCAATATTTGTACTGCATGTGGGTTATCCTTCATGAATATGGGCCAGGGATCAATTGAAACGATTGAAATTTTAGATTTTGATAAAAAAGACGAAGATAAAATAGTCACAACCTCCATCAAAATCCATCAAAGATTGACAATTTTGCAGGTAAATTAGTATCTCACAGCTGTATCTTGAATAAAGTTTTGCTAAGTATGCAAATTTTTGACGTTAAGAGATGGACTTCTATGATACGTCTCATGTGAATTCTTTGTTTACTTAACCTTTATTTCAAGGACATTTGCAATTTTATACATCCAGAGTTTTATTTTTGGAAGCATAGGTTTTTTTCTTGAAAAATGTTGATATAAATTATCAATGTGAAACTCAGTAATGAAGTAATCAAGAGGCAATATATATAGACTTAACAAAAGAAATATTGGCACTGTACTCGACGTCACACTCGATGTCATCTGTTTTGCATTTTTATCACACTTTGAAAAGTAATATCTCAAAAACCGTAATAGATGTAAACAAAAGTCCGACGGATTTTCATTCAGGGGTTTACTTTGCAACTTCTGTATGAAGCTAGCTCTTTCATAGATGCATGTCACACAACCTTAAAGTAACCGGCACCTGAAAAGGCGTTAATTCATGCCGAGCCTTTTACCACAGACTTTCAAGAGGGATTTAATAAAACGAAATTTACCTGTCGAATCTCGCATATACCGACCCACAACCCTGTCATGAGAATTGAAGATCTGGGAGCTCTAGGACAGAGAGCTCTGCCCATTTTCAAACAGAAATTTGTAATTACGATTTGGTTATTGTCCATAAGTAGACATTACTTCACAAAGATTCTATTTGGCTATTGAAATACATTTGAACATCGTGAAAACCGGACTTTCACAGCAAACACGTCACTTAGCTGGCAGCTGCAGCTGTGTTTTAGTAATACGTTCCTTTTGTTGCATACTGCCCTCGATATAATTCTTAGTTACGAATTACTAATTCGTAATTACGAATTATCATATCGTGATTACTTATTAAAAATATACTTTTGCTTACCTTTAATGGACTTTCGTTCCTAGTTTGCCCTTGACTGTGGGACTTTAACGATTGCAGTCCTTAGTCCTATATACGATTTTATGACACGACGACTTGTTTTTGGACTTCCCCCTAAAATCGACGAAGAAGAAATGCTTATTCCGGTAGGCGAATTTGCTGAACAACATTTTCGCCTGACACAATTCTGAAATTTAGAGAGACAATATTACCGTAATGAAAATCACCGCTGACATTACCACTGTGTTGTTACGTATATTTATTTATAGATTTATATTTACGTTCATCTCGGCCTAGGGCATTTCATTAGGTCTACGACTTCAAATCGAATGTTATTCACTTTTAGCCATTGTTTTATATAAACTTGTAAGGGAGCAGACTACAAAATACTGTCGATCTACGATTTTATTGCATTTATCGGCCGGTAATTTTATTCTAAAATTGACGGTGTATTTTACATCAGATAATACACCGTCACCTGATTGAAATGGGCCAATAGGAGCTGAGGATTCCTATCAAGTAGCGGTGCTTCAGTACCATGGGCGGGATTACAAGATGTGGTCGGATATTTTTTTCGCCATAAACCTTGTTTGTTATTTAAAATGAAAATTTTAGGCTATAATCTAGTCTCAGTGATTTCCCCAACGAGGTCGATAATGTTTGAAGTGTATTTTCCTACAGGAGGTTTTAACAATTTTGGTGAAGTTGAGGCTTATTTGAGTTGATATTGTTTCTTTTAGAGACAAGTCTGAATAAAACCATTACCTGCCAATATTTCTGATTATCCTCATTATTCATCATCTGTTCCTATGGTTTCTGAAAATGTGAAAAGGAGTTGTAGTTTAGGAGATGGCTATTTCTAGTACTAATTGCCTGCTGAAATGTGTCTGGTCAGATTTCATTGACTTTACTGTGAATTTCACGACTTAATTATTCGCGATTATTGTAGCCTCAATTGTCTGTCAGATCTTAAGAATCTCGTAGGTTGACCATTTACCATCAGTATGTTTTGAGTATACTTCAACAGGCGTGAAATATATAACGGTGAATTTGGTGAACGATCTCAATCAGTCCCTTTAATTACTGTTTCAAGTTGCATAATGGTCCGTCCGTCAACAAGTGAAGTGGACGACCTTGCCGAGAGGACTCATTGTATAAAACTGGTTTCGCTACCTCCTCATACACTATGAGCCCCTTTCTGACCAAACTATGGACATAAAATTTAGCTGACAAATGCACAAAATAAGGCTCACGTTGCACCGTGTGTGTCTGGAAGCTTAGCGCTTCCAGGGCTCTAAGGCGGGCTCTGAATCTCCGCCAAAGGGACTTCGCCCTCGTAATGAGTCGCTATAATCTCAGCCTCAGTCACTCACTGACCTTGGCATCTCAGAGAAAGGGCTATGCGCAAACCCAAAGCCAGGCCACCTAAGGATTTGCTGATGAAGCAATCAAGTCATTTACATATTACCTTCGCAATAGCTCGCGTGTTCGTCACTTTTTAACTCCTGCAGCTACTATAAGGTACTTGTCCATGTTTTTATTATTTCACGCATTGCTTATGTAAATAGTAGTCTGTTTCTTGGGGTTAACACGTTCTTGCTCAGAAGGCTAAAAACTGTATATAATAATGCTGTCAGGTTCATTTTAATTATCACATGCAACTCCCCCCCCCCCCCCCCCCCATTTTGCAACAGCTACAGTGGCTTCCAATCATGACAAACGTATTACTTTAAAAAGTTTAGTCCACTTTTACAATTGCTTGAAAACAATAGAATTCCTTCTTACTTATCTGAGCTGATTCATCCTTGCATACTTAGCCGTACTGTACATTCCAGCGCAGATAATTTACTCTCAGTACCGAGGTACCGCTCGGTAACAGAGGTTTTTTCTATGCTGCCTACCGCCTCTGGAAGTACCTACCTGTCAGTAACAGAGAAACTGCATGGACGCCCCCTCCCCGCGGGTTCCCGCCCCGATGTTCCGGACATCCATTCAGCCCGATTTTTCTGGACATCCTTTCAGCCCCGATTTTTTCTGGACATCATTTCAGTCCCATTTCTTTTTTCTGGACTTCATTTCAGTCCCGATTATTTATTCCCTTTGAATATATATTGGAAAATTGTACAAGGGTTGCTTGAATCACCAGGTTTTTAACTCGTTTGAATGGCGTTTTATTTATGTTATTTTTTTTTTTGTCATTATTTATTTTTAGGTAGAAGCGAACAGGTCTGTTGTAATATCGTTATCGTTTTGTATAGGACTATATATAAAAAGGTTTTAATCGGTTGTATTCGGCATTATAGTCGGCATTACAGTAGTATAGAGTCACGATGGGTGAAAGAGTTACTACAACGGATTTTATACGCCCGAGGAAAGAGTATCCCACCGGTCACGGACGGTATTTGCTGCCAAATTGGCATATTTGTTTACACACAGATTTTTAGGATGGTGAATGGACACTTACCTTTAAGGAACTTAAACTGTTAATTAGATTAGTTTCCAGCTGGGACGTTATTCAGTGTATATCCAATCTGTGTATGTTTCTTTCGTGCAACTTTTGTCTCCTTTTTTTTCAGTGTTGGAATACTGGCTTTCTAAACTATCTCCCACGTGGTAAGCCATTGTTGATATTTTTTCATTGGTCATTTCAATATCTGTTTATGCTCACATGCTTTTTACGGCAAACGCATCCATAATTTGTATACAAGAAACATGACTATCACCATCAGCTTGATTAGGGTTACTCTGTTCTTTTGTGATTTTTTTGTAAAGGTTTCACAAAAATCATCCTGCTAAAACCAAACTAGAAATAAATAAGTTAAACACCGATTTGTTATTCATCTCTATATAAATGCAGGTTTATTATGTCTTGTACTTACCCAACCTCCTCGTTGTTCGATCCACTGTGTACAACGGTCTACAATGTATTCCCCAACATATCGTGCAAGTTTTTTAACGGGACTTTTATCCTTTCCTTGTTCGCGAGATCGTTCTGCACATTTTCTGACAAATAGGTAGATCATCACGATTCTACCCCATTTGATTATTCCGTCTTCAAAAATTGCGTTCAATGTAGTTTTGATTGTTTCTTTGTCACATTGACCAACATCTAGTCACCTCGTTTAGCTTCTTCTCGAACCTCTCATCAATTTCATTCCCCACAAGGTAAAGGGTTTTCATGTAGGGGCTGGGTGAGGGATTAATTCGTCATTTACAAAAATTCTTCCAAGTTTTGGCGCGATTTTACCTATTTCACCCATTGTGACTATATACTACTGTAATGCCGACTATAATGCCGAATACAACGGATTTTAAAACATTAAACCTTTTTATATATAGTCCTATACAAAACGATAACGATATTACAACAGCTTAAGACCTGTTCGCTTATACCTAAAAATAAATAATGACAAAAATAAATAAATAAACAAATAAAACGCCATTCAAACGAGTTAAAACCTGGTAATTCAAGCAGGCATTGTGCAATTCACCAATATATATTCCCAGGGAATAAATAATTGGGACTGAAAGGATGTCCAGAAAATCGGGGCGGGAGGCTCCCTGGTGGGAGGGGTCCATGCAGTCTCTCTACTACTGTTAATATACCTATTACCTACTGCCAACACTTTTCCCTCTTTTGAGACACATCTTTTAAGGATTAGTTTCCCTTTCAACCTGTAGTTATGTCTTCATTGAGGTTTTCCCTGCATTTGACTACGTTTGTGGTTTTGTTAAAAATAATTTTTATGTGTTTTCAGCTTATACTTTACTTTATCTTTGTTCACATTTACTTTTATTAGTTTCTATGTCATTGTCTTTTGTTACTTTGTTTAAACTTTCTGTACTGTCTTTCTTATGTTTTAATTTGCTTGTGTAATATGCAGTCTTGTCACTTTTTCTTTCTCTCTATAGCTTTTTAATTCCAGCTTTACTAGCTTTGTGCTGTTTACTCAGTGTGTAAAACGCTGATCTTTTTTTGTGATTAAGCACTAAATAAATACTGCAAATATAAATATATATCTCGTAATAGTTTCTTAGAAATGTTTGCCATTTTTACACCCAAAATCCCACCCATTTTCAGCATGAACGCATTTTTATTCTACTTTAAGAGTTTTTTATTCCTTCATAGATTGTCAAACTGAAAAAAAAGGAAAAGAAAATGACTAAAATGGGAAGAAAACGAATTAATTATGCAACTGTATTTTGCGCATGTGTGTCTGAGTGTTTGCGTTCGTGAGGATGATTTCTGAGTCCGAATGGTAACTCTCATGTTGTGTATGTTGGGCTTTGACCCCATCGATGACAAAAACAATCGAGTTGAAGCCACAATGAAGTACGATGGGGAAGCGAGCTCTACGTGTGAGACGCAGGGCTCTCACCTTTTTGTTTCCAGCGACAACTACTTGCAGTACGTTTGGTTTCAGACGAAAAGTGACCATGAAAAGTGGCTAGAAACTGTGTTCCAAATTCCAGGATCAGAGTTTGCCCTTACGATGCTCATTGCAACCCTACTCAGTCCTAAGGTTCCTATATGTTCATACCCAGTCCAGAGCCACCCACAGAGGGCCATTGGCCTGCTCAGCCTAGGGAAAAATCCCACTAATTTGTTTATCGGCGTTCCACACATTAGCAAACACTTCATTTACCTTTCGCGTAATCAGTGCCATTGCGAATCGCGCGAAAATCTGAAGCCAGGTCTCCATAGTCTGGGCACCCAGAGAGTTGTAAGTCATTGAATTTATGAAATTAAGAAATTGTTTTCCAGCTTTCTTCGTAGTGTTTTCCTGACATAAATTGTTATCAGTCATTTTCATTTCAGGTTAATCTTTTAACAGTAGGTCCTGGTAGTTAAGTTATACTTAGTTATATTTGCTACTGCTTCATGTTCAACTTAGGCCTACTGAGTACTGTAGGCTGTAGCCTAACTTAAAGGCTGTATTGCATCACCCTAAGCTATATTTTTACCTCCCTGAAAGGAAAATTCTCAACTGGTTCTAAGTTACAGTACTCTTAGATTGCCAGCAAATTCGAAAGATGCAGAGCAGCTCGTATTACACAGCATACACAGGGATCCATTGTTTTGATTACACGTGTAGAGGAATGTAAGACAGGCTGAGGGAGGGACTAGAGGTAGGTGATTGGGAGAATTGAAACTGTCTGGGGTGATGCATTACAGCCTTTAAGGTAGGCCGCAGATCACCCTAGCGTTAACCATACACAACACTGTAGGCTCTACAGGTATTAATCTAGTGTAGGGGTTTAACTTAAACGTAACGTTATGGACAGGGTTGCTTAGTTTAATTCACATTGATTAAAATAACTGATTGAAATCGAGATTTAAGTCAAATCATATTTTATAAAAATCACCGATATAAATCACTTTTCTTACTGTTCCAGTTTTTTATTTGAAAAATTGCTTCAGATAGGCCTAACTGAAATAAGTTTCCAAACCACCAATTCTGTAAGAAATGAATACTGTAATTGATTGTACAGGGTAGATATTCAGACTACCCCCCTCATGAATTCGGCTCTCTGTCACTGTCTGTGGTACAAGAATTAGGCCTAGATCATTGGAACCAGTCAATGCATGGTGGGGAAGGGCCTTCAGTGGCTAAGATCATTCATTACTCCTGACACTGTGCAGCAAACCTCCCCGAAACTTAGTTCCAGATCTTACCAATGCAAACCTAGGCCCTAGTATGATGATGACATTTACGCAGGCAAATTGCCATGCATTCTTATGTTTCTTGGGATTTGATCTTTGAATGCTAATGGTCGTGTTTCTTCACGAAACTACTCTGTCGAGACAGAGATTATCTGTAAAAGCCTTGTAGCTTCATTTTTACCCCTAGAGGTGAACAAAACATGTCACATCATGCACATTTTCTCAATCATTCGTGCAGGCTATATCTACTTTACAGTATTTTTCAGAGAAGTTACCCCTGTGTGGCTTTCGACCTCTGCCTACAGATTCACAGTTATCGAAGACTAGAAAACATTGCCCACACTGCAGTCAAACTTGCCACTGAAAATTTGGTCATTCTTTAATGAAACTTTGTAATAATCTTTTGCAGATAGGTGCAGTAAATGCGGTGCCAGTCATAATCTTTTTCTAAGTTGATGGACTTCCTAAACTGACACTCCTAGCAGGGTAGCTATTACTGTTACTCATTTATACTACAGTACTGTATTGGCTACTTCAGCCATTTCAATATACAGTATAATAAGCAGAGTGGCATATTGCATGGCAATTTATTCATTCTTGCTTGTTAAAGTGATGGTTCTTCTGTAAATGCTTCACACATTTGTCTATTGTAAATGCCAGATAAATTTGGAAATGCATCTCCTTCAAAGTAACCACACATCAGTAAAACCTCTCAGTAGTGATGATCCACTTGGTACAAAGAAGTGTAATGTCATAAAATGCATCCAGGGCAACTTATGCTACTCTGTCATCAGACACTGCTTATCCCTCAACCACAGTTACAGTACATTGGTTTAAAGAGATTCAATGCTGCAGACGTGTTGGATCTACATTTTGTTTCATATTCAAGACAAAAATAAATCTTTTTAGAGCAATCCATTTCTGATGTACCAAACATAGTAGAAACCCATGTGAGTGATTGCTTTGAATTTGTACTTTAAATGATGAATCTAAGTGAATCACTATTAGGGCCGGCCTTGCTACAACTGGGATTATCTCAAGGTCTGTTAACATCTTGTGTCAGCGAAACATCACTCGATGCCTGGTATGTTTCGACCCTTAAGTGTTTCCAGCCCATCATGGTATATTTTCCACTTCATAGGTGGTTATCACCAAGTTGTAGCCAAATGACACATATCACCGAAATCTAGCTTTTCAATTTGCAATGCACTGATAGAAAGTTGTTGTCATTGATCTAAAAAGCGGCCAGTACAGCATGTTTTTCAAACCCAGTACATACCATGCTTAAAATGACTGGGCCTGTGTGTGTGGTGGTGAGGATGGAGTGTTATACTGTCTGGCATGGAATTTAGATTGTTTCTGATGTGCTGTAAAGTCATTGTAGCTGGTTCATATGATGAAGTATAAAACACTAGTCAGCTAAGAAGTCAGGTGACAGTGAATGGTTCATATTACTTTCTGAATTTGTACTGTAAAAATTAACAAAACTCTTTCAGCAACATTAAGATTGCCAATTTCTTGTTTTACACGAAAGTTCTACAGCAGTCTGAAAAAAGAAAAGAAATATGTGTAGTGCGAGAACACCAAGACACTCGAGTAGGCTGCGAGAGAAGTCGAAGCGGGAGTTCACAATGCCCAGCAGGGAGGATGTTCTGGATTCCATAGAAGCAACACCATATAAAAACTTGGATCGCCTAAAACCAAGGAGGATAATTAATGACTTTTTGAAGGGGTCAGTCAATGTAGTTTGCCCTCACGTGAGAAGTAAGGCTATTTTATAGATGCTGTTAACTATACTTTTTTAATTATCTGTCATGGAATTGGGTAATGAGGTTTGCAATTGCCATAAATTGTTGCTCGTATCTGGGTCAAATAGCAAATACCATTCCATATGATTTGACCAAGGGAAGAAATGTTTCACGACCTAGTCAGACTTGGCCACCATGTGGACCAGTCATCAAAAGGTTATGCTTTCTTACCAAGTGAAGTGCAACATATATATAGATGTATATATATATAGATGTGTAAATATATATATAGATGTGTATATATATATATATATTTTTTATAATTTAATTAGTCAGAAAATAAGTGTTTTCATCGGTTGTTTAAATCAGAACAGGTAATGTTTTATTCTCACCCGTTGGATGAGTGGGTGTGTGATGAAAGCGTGAGCCCTCTCAGTGTTTCAGCTTTGTATATAATTTAGCAAGTGTCAGAAGAATTAAGGAAGGAAATGTGGAGTTCATGATTAAATAATGATTATATTTTAGTTTCATATCAAACCTGATACATATTTCTTCAGATTCATTAAATTAGCTATTACAATGTGTCATTTATCAGATATGACAGACAACATCAGATATTGACTGAAGAGGTGTTTACTTAATTTACTTTTAATTAATTAGTAATGTCTGATGGGTGCCTGGGTATAGATGAAACCAGTGGAAAAATGAAGACCTTAATTAATGGCATAAATGAATTAAAAGCTTTTTTAGATACAGTATGAATGGAGCTTTTAAAAAAAGAAAACAGAACATTTGTGACAGTTTGATGCTTTTTCTCCAACCTTAACACAAAATGTACACAATTATGTTTAATTCAGCATATGTTTGTAGTCATGAATCAAGTTACAAATAGATTGTCTTTTTTTTTTTTTTCTGGTAGACATAATACTTACAACAATAGACTGGATCTACCAGAAATATCCGGTGATGATGAAAGTCTCTCAGACTTCATAGTGGATGATGTCACACCCACTTCTACCAAACACAAGAGGAGAACAAAGAAAATCAGGGAAGAGAGATGCAAGCACAAAAGACGGAGAGTGCAAGCTCTGGAATCAGATTCTGACCTTGAGGAAGTGAGTGCAAGTAACTCTTCCTTGTTGTATGTCATTTACATGTACCAAATTCAGATTTACACCAAATTCCCTCCAAATTTACCGATGCTGATGAGGAAGCAACTGTTTTGTTGAGCAATCAAAATGAAGGTAAAGTCAAAGTTTGTGAACCAGATGTTAGGCAATGGTGAACGGTGTTGATGAATAAAATGTCTGTGGAAAATTCAGCGCATCAACACTTACGGTTAGTGGAGTGAAGTGCTGGATCTTTATCCAGATTGAATGGTAGAGCATCATGACCATGGGCAGTGCAAAAATTTGATACTAGCTCTCCAATCATGGTAGATGAGAGTTCATTACCTTAGTTGTTCATGAGACATTTGTCGCTTGATTGCTCCCGAAACAGTTGAACCACAACTCATACACAGTAGGCAGACTAAGTGAGCTTGGGAACTTTATGGATGTCATTGCAAGATTCATGTCGGTCAGATGATAGTTTGATGATAATAAAGATTCGATCACCGATGAAACCCAAGAGCCTTTAGATTACATGCAGCCCACTCACACTTGAGCAGGAGCAAAGGAAAATAATAGAGAATAGAAAGTGGCTTTTGTTTCACAATCAAGTAGTGATGAGAATTAAGAGATGTAAATCAAGTGGTGATGTCACAGAAGCCAAATTCCTCTTCTATTCAATTTTTTTTTCCTTTTCAGGGTACACCATAGGAAAAGAAGAGACAGTCTTCAAGAATCAAGAAACAACCAAAGAAAGAATTTCACAAGCCCAATAAGAAAGAAGTGTTGAAAAAAATATTGGAAAGGTCAGAATCCTTTTTAGGTTTATAATGAAGAAGATACATTTGTGAAGTTCCCATGAAAACTGATGCAATCAAAATTTTCTGCCAACAACAATTTAGTTAGCTGACTTTCAAGGGGCCATCACACAACAGAAACTGGTATGTTTTTGGAACATGTTCTCTTAAACAAACGTTAATCATCAAACGTTACATGAATTTCATTTGAGACTGAGTCCTCCCTCATCAGAGCCAGAATACTCCTCCTCCTCATGTTTTTTTTGAACATCTCAAAAAACTTTGATTGGGTAACATTGATTGATGCTACCAGGCCAACAAAGATAGGTAAAGATATCAGTTTGTCCATACATTGTGACTAAATTCTCATTGTGTTGTCTATGTGTCATGACCTCAAGTAATTTTGAGTTTATGAGGACACTGGTAGAGTTCTGCATTCATCAACAATTTGCACATTAGTCTCAATGTTTTCTTCTTCTTTGTTTTTGAGGGAGTTATTGGGGGAGGGGACACATTTGACCCCTCCCCACTGTTTGTAACCTGAAATGAAAAAATCCCCAATATCCGACAAGTGCTCCCAAAATAAATGAAAGCAGATGAATAATTCAATTATGATTTGTGTGCCATCTCAACCAATCTGATATGTATCACTATTTTTTTCTCAGTACATTAAATGTGTAGAGATATTGACATCTGACTGGACATTCTGATATTCTTTTAAAATTTTGTCTGGGTCTCAATCTGTTGTCAATGTGTATGGAACTTTTCCATCATTTTTCTATGCGTGTAGGCAAAAGATGTTACTAGGAAAGATGTAAGAATAAAAATATGTACAAAAAGTCTTTTTTGGAAATATGGACCCCAAAAAGGACTTGATACCTGGAAAAGGTAGATCTTTTCCCATAGTTTTGTACACGGTACTTGCATAAATTATGGATGTTTTGATCCGTTGTTTGGATTGATGGACCGTGGGCAGTAGTTGTTTAAGCTCTTCCATTTTTTCTGTGATTGAGGTGTGTAGCAGTAAAGGACAGAGTGGTGTTGAGGTTTTTAACTCAATTGTATGTACTCCTAACTTTAAAAGAAGAATGATGTCAAGAGCATCATGAAAGAAGAAGTATAAAAGAAGAATGTCAGATGCCAGGTGTGCATTTAATTACATGCTAATACTTTTAGACCCTCTAAATTAAGCAATGATAAGCTGTTCAAATAGTTCATAGGTATTTCATTAATTTTATAAGGCGATTCCCGTTCAGTAGCATTCACCTCGCAACATCATTTAAGTCAACTTATCCTTACACAATTAGTTGGCTTAGAACAATGCTCTGATTCCAGGTGTTTAGCCGCTCACATTTTCAGAGAAGGTGAGCCAAAACTCGAAACAACGTTTAATTGACATTACATTACATGATTACATTTGCTTCGCTACATTGTTAACAATGGATGAAAAGGCAAATGTCCTAAGTGGCAGAAGTCTAATATTTTGTCAACGCCACATACATCGACCAGATTCAAACTTCTCTGATTGTCATTGTCAATCTCTTCTATCACAGTCGAGCTGTGTCTAACATTTCCAGGACATTCAAAGGAATATTAAACAACCAATAGTACTGAGATTCAGCTGCTTTGCTGCTGTAGTTTGTAGATCGATTTTTCCTCATCATTGCAAAATTGTAGACATGAGTTCCCTATTTAAAGGCTGGATACATGAAGCTTAGAACGCCTGTTAAGTGCCGTTTCTTGCCATCTGGGGGTTTGTAGAGCCAAAAACTTTCTTGCATCCAGCATCAACCAATGGTGGTCCTGCTTTGATAGTCCTGCTGGTACTCAGCTCCCCCTCCCCAAATGTTTTTTTCTTCTTGCCCTGCTTAGCCTATGACACTTTTAGGAGAAAAAGTGTTAAACCAGATGTCCCTCTCCCTACCAATCAACACCCCCCCCGATTTTGGCATGAAGTTACCCATTCTTGGTGATGATAATTTGCACAATCTTTGCATCTATGTAATCTTCTATGTTCAGTTTACCTGCCCACTCTCAGTCAAATTCCTTCCTCAGATGTGAAACTTCTGTCATGGTTCTTTGAATTCCCTCTTCTTTTGTTGTTCTTCTGATGACTCATATTACAAACAGAGAACCAGATCTCAATGAGGTGATAGAATCTGACGATGCGGAAGACTTTGTGGATGACACGGATGAGGATGGTGCTACATCTGACAACAGCGGAGACTTGAGAATCAATGAACCGTCATCAGAGGAGGAGCTGGAGGAAGTGAAAAATGATGGAAATTGCAAGCAAGACAAATGTGTGAAGAACGGTTTAAGCAGTTGTGAAAGAAATGCAACTGAGGTGACACCAAATGATAATAAATCCTCAGAGTGTGACAATATTAATGGTGGATTACAGAAATATCCCTCAGGAAATTCTGATTCTGTTTGTTCAGAGAATGAGGACAAAAGTGACAGCATTCGCTGTAATAATCCAGGAGGGAAAAAAGTGGAAAAACTCTCATCTCCAAAAGATTTCCTCTTGTCTGAGGAAGTAAACTCTTCCGATTTGAAGACGATAGATCCATCCCCAAAAGATGATTCTTCAAGCGAGGACGACTCCAACATCAGAACCAGCAGCCGCTTGAGATCCAAGGTCCACCGGAAATCGCAGCAGTCCAAAGCCTTAGACAGCGGAGAAAGCGAAAGCGAAAATGAGGTTAACACGTCCTTTGCAAAAAGGGAGACGAAGAGAAAGACTGTTTGTGTAAATTCAGATGAGGATGACTGAAAGTGGGAAAAGCTGAGAAGATACCAATGATTGAACGATGAACTTCAGAAAACTGTCGTTATATGCAGACTCCAGTCAACTCTCAAAGCAAGAGGGTGGGGGGACTTTACCCTCAGCCCAGTCTGTATACCAGTCTCCCCTTAAGTGTTTAGACCAGATCCAATGTTTGGACCCATGTACTCCAGTACAAAGTTGGTGGGGTACCCCTTTACTGTGAAAAATAACTTGTTAGGCTACTTTTTAGTTGTGAAGTGGTAGTACATTTTTGCTTGGCATTTTTAATAAATTAACTCCTTTTATCTTATGTACAGCATGGCAATGAAATATTCTTAGTTAGCCATTTGTGCTTAAATTTTTGCCGCAGAGGATGCAGTGACTGAATTTGATAAATACCAACCTGTGAGGAAGAAGTAAAGTTTGTTTTTTGTCACACGTAACAATGCACATAATAGTGAAACTTTGGGGTGGGGTAGCAATTTCAGAACTAGTTCCTGACTGTCAGTGAGGTACCCGGGTACTCATGGTAAACAATACCTACCTTGACTTCTTAAGGACAAAGATGCAAAAATTCTTTTGTTATAGTTAAAGCAGCTGTAATGTACGTGTCACAAAATGGACTGTCAGAAAATGTATACACTGATGCCTAACAGTTACAGTGCACTTATGCATTCTTTTCAAATACATTAAATATGTCATTTAGCAGTTAGTGCTTTCTCTTCCAGAAACTGGATCTACTTTTGTAAATTGCTAATATTTGGTTCATTTTTTCTATTGGAAATGTTTGTTTTTCCTAAAAAATGAAAAAGTGAACATGAAAACATTCCTAGACATGTGCATCAAAATCAAGATGATGATGTAGTTAAGCTTTCATTTCTATTCCTCTGCCACTATACAATTTCTGATATTTTGAGATGGTTTATGCATTCCTTGACTTCTCAAAAAGTATCATGCACTGTTATTTACACTTTTGTATTACGAAAAACATTAAACACTCCTGAATTTTTAAATGTTAATTTCCATGACTTTCAAACAATGTGATCCTTTGCCATATGTTTCACACCCAGGATAAGGAAAAAAGTAAATCGCATGGTTTTAGCTAGTGTTGTGAGGTCTTTATGACTCCTGTCAGATTAAAGGGAATAAGCAGTCATCCCAACTTTATTCTGAAGCATCATCCAAATCTTACAAATCTCCTCTTTCATACCTGATAAGTGTCTTTTAGGATATTTCAAGCTATAGTAAAAGTAAACAAATAACTTGCATAAATTTAGCAATTCAGGAACAAAAATATTGTCACTTGATGCAAAAGAGCCATCCATGAATCAGAATAGGGGACTATACTAATACAAATTGGGATAACTGCATTTTCCCTTTATGTGAGAAGTTTGCATATGTCATCAAATTAGGACTTCTCCACAGAAGTTACTCATTTCTCTGTGATTTTGGTAAATAAAGAATGTATGGATATGTTTACCTGGTTCAAAAGAAGGTTAACCTAGAAGGGAAAAGTTGGCCAACATGCTGAATTTAGTGGGAAAATTGAAGGATATTAATTTAAAGAATATTATAGCAAATATAGGAATTAATCAGTACTGAACTATATTGTAAATAATATGTGTCTGATGAAATATTGAATACAAAATTGTGAGACTACTATGGTCATCCTCTCTTTTTTCTTTTAACCTCCAAATGATCTCCTTTGGCCACAGTAACATGTAGTGGAGTGAGAATGAATATTGACTAAAATGCAGTCACTTATCACCCCAAACTACAATTTTGGCGATTGGTGAGCAAATTCTCAATTGGCTCCGTCTGCCCTTTGACAACAAATTTGAAAGATGCAGAATACTTCATATTGCATAACATACACAGGGACACGTTGTTTTGATTACATATATGGAGATATTTCAGGCTGTGGGAGGGACTAGAAGTGGTTTTGAGAAGTGAAACTGTCTGGGACGATGAGTTTATGCTTTACGTTCGCCAACATAATTCGATGCAAGCGCTGCCACCTCCGTTTGTGTTAACTATCATTACTTTGGTACACAATGTTCAGCACAGAAAGGATCTTGTTTCCTTTACAGTCAGTTATGATGATAGTATATACTAGACATGTTAGAGCCCTATAATTTTTTGAAGTGGGTGAATGTTTGTCAATATTTATCATAATTATTGTTAGGCCTGAGTTGGTAGCAATATACCTACGAAAACACCGTTCTGTTCTTTTCATCTAAAACAGAGATGGGGTGATAGGTTTATTCTGTCTTCATTTCACACCGTCACTATACAATTGCACTTCTTGACGCAAATGGATGGTTGTTGAAAGTTAATCATGATGTTGAATGTTTGATGTAGCGATAGTAAATTAAAATTTCCTTTCTTTTCTGACGCTTACGTGAGATCATAGGTTAGTTGCATGTGAAGCAGTGTTGAAGGATTCGAGTCCGTACGCAGACTCGAGTCCAGACTCGAACTCGAGACCAGTCTCAAGTCCCGATTTCCAAGGACTCGGTTTCGGAGTTCAAAGACTCGGACTCGGCCCTGTGGACTTGAGAACTCCATCTGAAACCGGGCGCGAGTCAGTCTGTTTTAAAAAATGCAACTTCTATTTCAAACTGGCTAATAAAGAAATGCCGCACCAGTTGGAATCTCTATTTTCTAACATTTTAAAACCATGTAGCGTAATATCTACACTCGTGCACTTACAGTTATAGTAAGTACAATATATAAATATGAGTTTCCATGCATACACGCAAGACGAAGCGTCAGTCACATAGGTTATTCCGTTTAGGGACAACTCGGCCCCTGGGACAACTCAACCCAGAGACAACTTGGCCCAGTGACATCTCGACCCTGAGACATCTCGGCCCCAATTGAAGTAGTTCTAGGTAGGAGTGACATTTGTTACTGTTAGTAGACAAAAGGTAACTGCACAACCTTCAGTTCAGGAGTCTGTTATGGATTTTGACAATTAATTTCTGGGTCTTTTTGTGGTTGCCTATTTAGGCTATGTAACATTTGGGCGGCTAAATTTCATGTGGCACTCCATCAGTTCTTCCACTTCCTTCAGTAAAGTTGGATTTTTATTTATTTTTTCTTTTTCGCATAACGAGGGATTGAAGTAATGGCTATGTCTCGGAACAGTGTACATTAACTGCAGTAACTGAGACGGGAAGGACTCGAGAAACTGTTTGTTTGCTCAGTTTATTTCCATCTCAACAATACAAAACATGAGGTTACAAAATCAACAGAAAAAGTCAAAATAAAAGAAACAATTAACTATCATACAAAACAGAAATACGAGAAGGGAAAGGAGAGAGAAGTTGAGAAAAACTTATATGAATCTCTCCTCTAAATCTGTTACAAAAATGTTCAATTTTCAGAGCAACTTATCTCCATCAAAATACCTCAGATAAATGTTGCAGTGCTACTAATCGTAAAATCAAACAGTTGTCTATACTTATCTATGAATTCTGATTTACTCTTTTTTTTTAATAAATAGCCTTTAAATGTTTAAAGGTAACGTTTAACGCTTTGAACAGTAATAGGGCTGTCTTAAATTTCACAAGATCTTCTAGCCTTAAAATATGTCAAGAAAAAAAATCATTTTTTTTAATGTGGTCGTTAAATTTAGCTTTATAAACCAATCTGATAGCTTTCTTCTGCATTACAAAGACTGAGTGACTATCACTTTTGTATGCATTTCCCCACACTTCTAAACAATAGTTGATGTAAGGGAAAGCCAAAGAGTTGTAAAGAATCTTCATTGAACTGGCGGCCAAGAATTCGCTTAAATTATACCTGATCGCAAGACTTTTAGCCACTTTTGAATTAACCCTATTGATTTGCTCCTTTCAATTTAAATCACAGTCAATAACCACCTCAAGAAATTTTGTAGTTTATACCCTTTCTATAATGGAATTACCATTTTTAATAATAATATACGTATCACACTTTCGATTAGAAAACACCATTAAGTTGGTTTTGTCAACATTTAGTGATCATTTATTTACCAAAAACCATACTCTCAACTCATCTAAAACCTCACATAATCGTGAACGTAATTGCTGAATATCATGTCCAGAGCAGAGTATATTAGTATCATCCGCAAAAATGATAAATTTAACTATATCCGACACATTACAAATGTCATTAATATATAAAATAAATAGTTTAGGCCGTAAGAGAGATCCTTGAGGTACACCGTAGGTAATACTTGACAGATTTGAGGAGCAATCATTGATTTGTACAAACTGTTTCCTCGTCGTTTTCCTCAGCGTTGCCACAAAATGTGAATATGGGCAAATGATCACTAACATCACTGATCAACAATCCACTATATAATCCATCATCAATATTATTTTTAAAAATGTTATCAATTAAAGTGCTGCTAAAACGTGTTATTCTACTGGGCTTTGAAATGATGGGATGCAAACCTTTTTTAAACATATCGAGAAGCCTTTGGGTTCCCTTGTGTTCATTATACTTCAAAAGATCAATATTGAAATCTCCGCATACAAACACCTCGTTTTTTTGCAGAATTTGAATTTGTTTAGTAATAACTCTCTTTTAAAGTCATCATGCTTAGCTGAAGGTGTCTTATATATGCAACTTACGATCACATTTTTCTTGTCACTCAGGATAATTTCAATCGTGACAATCTCCAATTTATTATCGATGGTAGAAGAAAACGAATCGAAATTTTTGAATTGCAGATGGTTTTAACTGGAAAAGGTCTTGGCTTGCTGTCAGTAAAATAAAGGGGCAATAAAGCCTACTTTAAGTAACAATAAATAATTGCAGAACCTTGAAAATGTCCGCCAAATTAGTTGAAGAAATATGAAAGATCACTAGTTTTGACAATTGGCAAGCTTTGACTTTGGGGTTACATAAGAAATACATAATATTGGAGTTGCTTCTGTAATAACTCCACGCTGTAAGCGTGTACGTGTGGTGAGGTGAAAAGAAAAATGTCAATGTAATAAGGATGTAAAATTACTCAGTCACCCAGAATGTATAATCTATAAATAAGATTTTTTCAATTTTATTGGTATACCGTTTTGTTACACAGATGCAGAGCGAGGAAAAATAGGCTACCTTCTACATGCACATTTCTCCCTCTCTTTGAAGTTATTGCAGCTGGCCAAATATGTGGGTGTGCGTGCTTTTGCGCCTCTTAGCCCCCCTCATCCCTATTGCCTATGGCTGGGCCGCCCGAAGGTATTTCGTAGCGAGTACCTAAACGAAAAAAAAAACGTGTGCGTTACTCTTGGTAAATATCTGGAGGAGACGGCAATGATGGATGCACTGAAGTTCTGGTAAATACAAAAACACCGAATTGGAATACCCTTTGTTGTGGTCCTCTTTGGCAATAAGGGTTCTCAAACGTCCCGCCAGCAGTATACCCACCTAGCAGATATTTAACCGAAGGGTTTCCTGATGAGACCATACTGGGCCAGTTCGTCAACAAATCTCATAGAAACCCTAATATTTCTTCAATGTAACGAACATGTTTTGCAGAGCCATATTAGAATGTGACACTTGTGACCGTGTATAAACTGCATTACGGAACGTTGGCGCTGGGTGGGGTGTTGTTAGTTCTGTACAGGTAGAAACAATGTCCTCAGTCAAGGTCGTGCACACAGAACGTTGTCTTGCAGTTAGTTGATTAAGAGGGGGCTGGGTTCTGTAATATCAGCCTACAAAGACTCATTTGACTCAGCGTACGTAATCTCGAATTTGCCTTTTTCGTACAGCACTCCCCTTTTTAATCTTCTTTTTGTTCATGTTTTGAATAACTAATATAAAGCATAAGTTAAATCGTAAAGACATTATGTCACATTGAAATGCTAGACTCTACAGCATCCTTGAAATTTATCTCAATAACCAGTCCACGGATGGAAGTAACCTGCTTACTATGACTAGCATCTAAAAGCTGTCAGAAAAATGCTGTTCTAAAAATGTGTTTTCATCAGTGATGATCTTCTAGTAGTCCAGAATGTGTTTACAAGAAACTATTAATAGTGCCATAAATGGTAAGGGGTGTTTTCATGGCAAAGGGTCTGGTCATAATTGACACAACACAGCCTGGGTACATGCATGTTAAATTTGCACAGTGACTCGAGGACTCGGATGCTGTGACTCGGACTGACTCGGTCTTGGCACCAAAAACTCGGACTCGAAAGGTAAGGACTCGGACTAGGACTCGGTGGACTCGACTCCAGCACTGATGTGAAGTTGTTGAACCTAAATGTCGATGATATTAGAGTGCGTGTCCAGGTTTTTCTGATAGTGAGGGCGCCAATGCATTATCGTTTTGGGATAGTTGAGTAGTTCCCTTCCCTTGTGGTAAACTTTACATAACGTTGCATAATGTTAACAACGAATTTAATGACTGCACCTGCTTGACCTCCTACACCATAATGCCTGTCTTCTGTCGTTTTCTCTTCTTAATTTTGCTTTCCTCATTTATAAAGCTTTGTGAGGTAACAAAAGAAAGATGGTGCACCAGTTACCCCCCCCCCCTTGATCCCCCACTCCACTGTATTATCATGTCATGCAATGAAAACTTGGTCATAGTAAATCGAGAAGAGTAGTATCTCGGATATGGCATCATTTATATCCCTTCGAGATTGCAGGCCTATTATAAAGTATTAATTGTCACTCTGGACTATTTCTGGACTTTCTTACTAAATTAGTATAACGGTTCTTACAGGAATATTCCATTTAAAAGTTAAAGGTTAGAATAGAAAGATAAGAAATAGAGTGATTTTTCTCTGAAGGCTCTTTAAACCTCTCACTTATATCTTGTTCATCATAATTACGCAAGACATTACTTTCGTTTGAAGAAAGACAGGCTTCTCCGTCTGATCAAGAGTTGCCTAAATTCAGGTTAAAGTGTAATGCTACTGTATGTGTTACTAGTAAATTACTGCCATATGCCTTTGTTGTTTGAAATCCACGTGCTACATAAAAAAGAAGACAAGTCCTCCCAATACGATTTATGTACCTATTCCAAACCATGTTCAGACCTCAGCAGATTAGATCAGGTGTTCAGATCTCAGACAGGGGAAACTGTAATCATTTTATTCTAAACATAAATCTATGGGAATACGCGGGAAGCATACTAGAAGGGAGGTGCAAAGGAGAAAAGAACCATCTCGGCCAAACGACAATTGTCGTAAAATTGAAATTTTGACAATTTAATGAACTCGTCAAAAAGACAAAAATCTAAAAATTGCCAAAGTAGCCGAGTTGAACCTTTTCGTAAAAATGGTTTAATTCTTGAAATTGTCATTTTGCCAACTGATCAAAATGGCAAAATTTCTCGAATTTTGCCATTTTGACAAGCTGTTAAATCTCGGCAAAATGTCACTTTTCATAACTTTGCCATCAACGAGATGTTCAAAGTCCGCAAAATGACAGTTTTCTGAAATTTGCCATTTTGACGAGTTGTTTCTTCCCGGCAAAATGACAATTTTCCAAATTCGGCCATTTTGGCAAGTTTATCATATCGCCAAACTTCAGATGTCTTGTCATTTTGATTAGTTAATTTAAGTCGTCAAAATGTCAATTTTGTTTTTAAATTGTCATTTTATCGAAATGGTTCTTTTTTCTTTTACACGTCTCTTCTACGCTTCCGTAGTGTTCTTTACAGATTTTCGAGAGGAGTGGTGGGGGATCGCCTGATGGATCCCATGAGTTTCTCAACCCGTTCGTTCCCTGTGTTACGAGATATTCAAAAATCGACACTTGGCTAGACAGACTCTCTCGACAAAATGACTTTTTTTTTTAAATTTTGCTCTTTTGACCAAACGCTTTAACTCACCAAAATGACAATTTTCAAAATTTATGATTTGGCGTGTTGGTCTAAATTGGTTAAAGATCAATTTTATGAAATTTGCTACTAGTTGACGAGTCACAATTAGTAACTAGGCAAGTTGGATGGCAAGTTTCGAATTTTGCCATTTTGGAGAAATCTTCTAACTCGGCACAATGGCAATTTTCTGAACTTTATAATTTTGGCAAGATTATCAAATCGCCAAGTTTCAGACATCTCTCATTTTTGCGAGTTCATTTTTAAGCCTTTAACATAACAATTTTAAGAATTATTGTCATTTTCAAGTTGTCGAGATGGTTCTTTTTTCCCATCCTCATGTCCCTTTTAGGCTTCCGTACAATCCCTCAGATTTGATTCGAGATGGTACTCTGCATTGAGAGCCAGTGGCGTGACAGGATCGAGGAGCGGAAAAGTGCAGGAGCGAATAAAGAGACCAAGAAGGAGAATTGATCGCGTGGCTTACGCCAAATAACAGTCGAGAGTACGGTGTACTGAAGCAAATCCCAGCATTTGACTGACATGTGGTTGATTCTTATTTTCATAGTCATTTCTCTTCATCGTAGATATTGAATGATTGGTGTCGTGCTTCCAACCATGCGTATCGCAACCTAAACGTACAGACTAGCAACGAACTTGATTTAAGTTGATTCGGTCTCTGTACCGTCAATGCGTTAGCTAACAGAACTGTCGCAAGGTACGGTGTACCATCATCACTCATTCGTTAGTGCACAATCTGATTTCGTGAGATCAAGCTCGGTAATATCTCCATACCTGAAGTACATCTGTTTGAGATACCGTAGATGCTTGTAAACTGAAGGACATGGGGACATAATATAAACTGGTAAGTATGCTGCCTCATTTAGCCTATCAAACGGTGCAACCAGCGATTAGTCGCATTCCCATTTAGTGTGGTTCATGCGTTCAGCCTAACAATACGGGTAGATTGCGCGCATAGTTAGCACTGCGCAGGGTGTCATATAAATATACTGGCACAGAATGACAGATGCATGTTCCCGTGCATTTGTCACAGGAGTCGTTTCTGCAAAAATTGTTGTCTGACTTAGGAAGTTAGGGTTAGGCCTAAATTAACGATTTTCCTTGTTGGGTCAGTCACAGACAGAGGTGGTATACTGTAGTTAGGTTTTGGGGTTACTATATGGTTAGGGCCCGGGTTAGGTTAGTGGGTCAAGTTGGCCACCAACCATGCAGTGGCTGCATGGGAGCACAAGTTGTCTTTACAACAATTCTGCTGTGGCAATAATGCCCACCTATTCTGTTGGTCCAACATTCGGGCTTTTGCGTGACCTGGGTCATGAAAACTTCGGCTGGAATGAAAACAACGACAGTCTGGCAGTGGATACAGTGCACGTATGCTACTGCCACAGCCTCAGAATACAAGATTGTGGGCATAACTGGCAAAGTTTCTTGAGAGCAAGGTTGAATAGAAATCTCAGAATGTCAATAATGTTGAATGAGAAAATACTGTGTGCTTGTGCACAAAACACTCGCTTACGAACTGTGAAAGACCCATTCTTATCGGGGCAGGCCTATTGTGCGAGACTGGCCATTGCGTTTACAGACCTTCTCCTTAAGGAAACAATGAAATCCCTCCGTGATGAGTTCCCGTAAGACTATCTGACCATGAAAGTTGGATATTTCAATAAAACTTGATTATTATCGAAAAGTTAAAAGAGACCGCACGGTTGTTTACAAGGTATAGTTACACAATAAACCTATATGTCTGCACTGTTGCTGTACTGCACGATGACAGCTGTTTCACTGCAACACGTCACATGATTGACTCTTCGCACCGGATGTGAGGTTTTTTGTCAAAAGTCATCCATACTAACAGGTCTGCAAAATGTAGGTAAATGTTTGATGACCTTCAAATGGCAAACCTGGGTTTTTGATGGATGAACCATATACAGGTCTGTCAAAATGATTTTCATAATCCAGGTTGATCCTTCAGATTAACTGGATTATTAAATCTGGATCATCAGGTATCACCGATATATCCTACCAGAATTCCAGTCGGTAACCCAGATTATCATGAAAATTTTTTGAGCGATTTACTTGGATTTTAAGAATTAAGATTATCATAGATAGTCCAGGTTTATTAACTGATAATCCAGGTTTAGCCACCTAGAGAAACCAGTATTCTTGAATGATAGACCTGGATTATGTAAGTTGATAAACTTGGACTTTCTATTGGTTGCACATCTGTAATAAGGCTTTCCAATAATTGTGTCTGTATATATGTGCCTGTATGTCAGGGCTATATACCTTAGGTTGTAAACATGATATTTTCAAGATGGGAAGGTGTTGAATTTCAAAATTTAAAAGTGTGTGTGTAGTCCATTGCTAGTAGATATCCCTTTTGCTCAAGTCATGCATTTCAAAGGTCAATTAAGGTCACCAAGAGGTGAGGATTTTAAAACCATTTAAAAACAATCTCAAGTTAGTGAATGTTGCTGGAACTTCAATCAGAAACCAATTGTTGCTCTTGATGAGTAGATAATGTCAGTTAGACAATCAAGAGCTGTGCAGTAAAAGTAAAAGCCTGAGTGAAAATCCATTGGAATTTTGTTTATGTCTATTACTGTTTTTGAGATATTACTTTTCAAAGTTTGAAAAAAATGCAAAACAGTTGGTAGGCAAGGAAACTGTGCAATGGTGATGGTGAGTGTGTTTGTAGTATCTTAGAAGAGTAAATTGCTTGAACTTCAAAGTTGGTGTGTTGGCACTGTCCATTGTGAGTAGATGATTCATCTTGCTTTTCATGGAAGTTGAAGGACATTTGAGGTCAACAGAGCTAAGAATGAAAACCTGTTAGAGAAGCAACTCATCAACTGAATGTTGCTGGAACTCAAATTGTCATTTTTGGTAGCCGTTGTGAGTAGATTATGTCTGTAATTTTTTTTATGGAGGTCAAATGTCATTTGAGGTCAAAAGAGGACACTTGAAAACCTTCTTAATAAGGGAATGTTTCTGGAACTTTCACTTAATGTGTACTGTAGGTTGTTCATTGTAAGTAGATGATCCTTGTTGTTTTTCGTCGAGTTCAAGGGCCATTTAAGGTCACCAGATCTTAAAGTATGTGTATGAAAACTTATTAAGAAAGATATCTCAGTAACTGAATGTTGCTCTGCTCAAACTGTTAACATTGGTAGTGCTTGATGAGCAAGTGATCTCTGTTATTCTTTGTGGAGATCAAAGGTGATTTGAGATCTGTAGAGATCATACAGTATTGTAACCTTGCTAACTAAAAGTCTGGGGAAAATTAAGGTGTTACAACTTCAAAATTGGTGTTCATGTATTGGCCTTTGTTTTTCATGAATATTGGCAAGGAATCTCAAAGTCATTCACGTTTCTGGTTTATGCTGGTCAAAGGTCACCTTCCATTCAATTCACTTTCTTGAAAGCACATGTACAATACATATCAAATGAAATAAGCGGTGGAGACCCACAAGATGCTGGAGCAGCTTGAAAGAGCAGGCCACCATTACAAAATAAAGAAAGAAAAAAAAAACATGTGAGGTCAGCAGAAGCCATATTTTGGAAATCTTTACACATGGTATCTCAAGAGGGGTAAGCTAACTTTGTATGTAACAGTAGTTGCCCTTTGTTTTTCATAAATATTGGCAAGGAATCACATAATTATTTAACTTTCTGGTGATTTTAATCAGTACTTGACTGACAAATGAAAACATATTCTGGTTCTTCATTCCTTTGCATTTCACATAGTCATTTACCTTGCTGTGTACTGTCAAACTGTGTATTTACTTTGTACTCATTTATACTTATATTCATTTTTTCTATAATGTATACAGTAATTTAATGTTTCCCCCCTTTTCAAAAGAGAGGAAAAATTAAACTGAACTGAAGTGGTCTCTTTCATAATCTATTTAAAGGGATTTGCTAACACTGAAAAAAAAAAGTAATGATACCCACAAAGGCTTGGGAATATTTTCTCCCTTTTAAATAGGTATCTCAACAGTGTGTTCAGTTTGAAGTTAAGAATTTTTAAAGAAAAATGCTATCTATGTGTAAATGGTATATTGCACAGATGGGAAATTTGTGACACCACACAGACACAACTTTTGAATATCGATCTGTTTGTATTATTTTGAAATCTTTACTGTCCTGGAAGAAACAGTGTGAATTGATAGTTTAGGAGATTTATCCTTACTTGTCACAATATTTTAAGATACTGTACAATCTGCTATATTCTCAATCTAAATTATTCACTGGTGTCAGATTTCAAAGTTAAACAAGCATTTCAAAGAACAACCAAACTGTTTTTTTTTCAATAGTTTGCCTCTGTTACAAGATATTTTTGTGCCTTGATGCATGTGGAAACGTTTCCTGACCAGAGAATTACTTCCTTCAAACAGTACTTAATATCTTTAGTTAGGAACAGCATATTGGTATGTGGTTTAAATTCATCCTTTTTCATTTAAGAACCCATTCACTTGTCGCTGAAATATTCCTTTTTCTGTCCAAATGTGGTCATGCAATGCAATTTGTCTGAATAGGCTATGTAACTTGATTTTCTCATAGTCACTGCATGCAGAGTGATTGACAACATCTCAGTGTTATGCACAGTGTTATGAAATGGACTTCAGTTGTGTGTATATATATGCGCTTGGTAAATTGTACAGTAACTACTGTCGATTGAACTTCAAAAGAAATATCAGAAGAGAGCTCAAAATTACATTCAGTAATGTCAATGACCTAACCTCTAGCTGTAGTCTGTGTATGCACTGTGGTAGACCTGCACTTAAAAACTTTTTTACCTGCGTACTGTACAGTACTGTCCATATTTCAGAGAGATGGTTGATGATCATGAAGTAGTGTATCGTACTGCCATTCAATGCAAACCTGCAGAAATGATTGCTCAGTCTTTTGCAAATGTGCAGTCAGTCAGTTCAAGTTGGCTCATTCCACCAGCAGATATGGCATTTGTGAAAGGTTTTTGTTTGCTTTTAAGATTTCTTCCCCCTGAAAGGTTTCAATAAGAATACAACCCAGGAGGGAATCAGTTTGCGTCATTCACAATCATTTAGAAAAACCATCTCTCTGAATCATTTGAATTGATTTAAAAGTTTTGCATAGTATTTATTCAAGCCTGAGAATTATTTCTTGTCTGTGACCTAATTTCACCAAGAAGTAGAGCTGTATAGTGAGCCTATGCGAGCAACATTTTTGTTCATTGCAGTTGTTCATTTTCTGATGAACATGGTGTTATTGACTATGAACTGTAATTTTGGTGCATTAGAAGACATTGTGCATGCATTGTACTACAGGGAGTTAGTAGAAAATCTACCACAGAAGGGAGAAATTATAACAAAAAATTTCAGATCTGGTCTAGATTCATATAACGTATTTTGTCAATTGAAGAGTGTACATTGTACAGTTAGTAGTCTTTCATGTGTAGTTCACCATATTTACTGTTGGCAGTTTGTGTGTAAATTGAGTATTTCAAGCAAAAGCAATCAAAATAGTGCTGCACTGCATGCTACTTAGTGCTTAATGACATTTATCTGACAGTGTCATTACATTCAGGTCTGTCGCACTCGCATAGTAGCCTCCAGGTAATTAACGCACATGCCCCATAAATAGTACATTCAGTACTAAGTAATGGGATACAGCTGGTAAAGCAGTTTAGGTGTTTGCCTGTGGATACATTTTAGTGTACAATAATTTTAAGTTGTGCACTGGTAAAGAAAATATTTAGTGAAAGATGAGAAAGGACTGAGTCTGCCAAATGCTTTTATAGTTTTTTTTAAGCAGTCAATTACAATCAGCAAGGCAGTCTGACAGTTGGATTAGGCTTGTAGGTATGTTGAAGTGCACCACTGTAATAAAGATTCATAAGCAGCCTTTTACAATACTGTAATTCAACAGGAAAGAGTTTGGGTAACTAAGAAATAAACTGCTTAAGGTATGAATTTCTTTGAGGCATGAGCTTCTTCTTTTGTTTATCCAGAAATTAGCTCACTGATACAATACATGTATACTGTAGGCTTTTGACAGTACATTGTGTTCATTGTTCTACAGGAGCATACAGACTAGTAGTACTGTATGTTCAAGCCACTGAATGTAGTAAAGTAGCAAGGTGGATAAAACACACACTGAAGACTGCTTCATAACTTTCACTTGAAGGAAGTTCAGTTGAAGTAATATGTGATTTCTGCAGCACTTTGTGATATCATGGGTATACAGTACCTTATCGCATTCGTGTGCCTTAATTTGGACAGCGTTCTCTCAGCAGTAACAGAAACATCAGATCTGAAATTCGTTGGACGGGTGAACTGTGTATATCAGTGCATGTCTGTAAAATTTGGTAGGGATCTGCGAATTAATTTCCTTGCTGGGAATCATTTTCATTTTTTTCACCAGAAAGCCCACTCCTGGTTTGGACTTTTTAGTTTCCCCTTGAATTTTTCCACATTGTCAGAAGGGTCCTTTGCGCATTAAGTAGTTATAAAGGAAAGCGGGTAACATGGTGTTTTCTGGACCAATTGGTGTCCAAAAGGGGTCCATTTGAATTGAGGTTAATTTCTCCTAAATTCGTTTTCATTTCGTTTATTTGATACTCCACTTCACATGACAAACATCTTGCAACATAAAACAACAAATTGAAAATTAGGTAATCTAATGTAGAGTGTACACATATTAAATGTTTTCTGTGAATTGAACTTTCAAGTGGTGAAAATTCATTGCAAAACAATGGAAAAAATGTGAAATGAAAAATTTTAACCTGTTTGTGTCCAAAATCAACTTGGTTCTAGTATTCTCTCACACTTCCCCAGTTTCTAATTGGCAGTGTTGTTACACTGTGCTACTTTCATTGACCAACATCTCACGCACGATATTGAGGGATTGAACAGTCAGTTGCACTGTGTGTGTGTGAGTTTGCAAGCACCACTGGCAACAATTATTACTGCAGTTATAGCTGCAACTGTAAGGACGTAAAAAAGAATAGCGGTACAACCTAATGAAGCCATGAGAGCACATTAAATGAGAGTTGGAAGACTCTGAGACAACATTAGAGACTTTGGACAGGTCAAGCTCAGTCAAAATAAAGTCCGCTTTGTTTCCTTAAAGCTTTCAATATACTGGTAAGTAAGCTGTCTCTAATCAAAGTTTGCGTCATTTGTGCTCTAGATTTTATCTTTAAAAGCGGCAGAAAGATCTGCTATTACCATCTCATGCATGGTGCCATGTAACCATGGAAACACAACTCCTCCTCCCACCTGGACTTCCATGATGTAACCAATCTAGTGTAATTAGCTTCATTTACATCCTGAGGGTTTGTTTCTTTGTTTGTTTGATTATGTCTGGGACTACAGGGAGTTGAAGCAGAACAATATTTCCAATTTGTGTGTAATCAGAAGATACATTGACTCATATAAACTTGCAGAACTGTGTGATCTGAATGAAAGAATCTTAACTTTTATCTTGTGCAACTGCAATTAGTGAAATGTCACAAACAAGAATAGTGTGGCATTTGGAATGATCTCATGCAAACAGTGACCATTAATCTGCAGACTTGTGTAGTAAATGGCAGAAATTAATCAACCTATGTAAAAGGTATGTTTTCACTTTACCATCATGAGCTTTAATAAGACTATTCTTCATTTAATATAAGAGTTTGAGAGTGTCTCCAGTGAGATTTGGTTGTAAACAAATTGCATTGATAGCAACACATCTACATTTATAGTCACATTGTTATAGTTTAATGCGTAATTACCTCATTGACTTTGTGCTCTGGGTCAACCTTTTCCCTGATTTAGGGGTGTCACATCATCACACCATGACACGTCTCTTTACTTTTGAACTGCAAAGCGTACACTTTGATTGCATGTCTCTTTATTTAATTTTGAAGGGCAAGTGTACACGTTGTCACAATATTATCTATTATGTAATAGGGGTATGCCTGGACAGAAATTTCTAAACTGTACAGGCCTGTGCTTAGCCCTACTTTGTGTTTGTTTTGCCCTTCAGTTCCTGGCATGCAGTCCCACTCATGCAACATCACATGAAATCCCTGTATAGGCCTACTGCACATGTCAGTCGACAATTTATCAAAAGTTCTGCTTTTCCCTGATGAAGTTGGATCACCCTGTACAAAGTACACAGATCTTATTCCACTAGGCGAAAATATCTGCACATGTACGTACAGTATTTGTTATTTCACTCTTTGTCCAAAATTAAGTTTCAAACTCATAAGTATGTACTGTACCTAGCTGCAAGTCATACAATTATTTCGCTTAGAGCCTAATCAAGTGATGTATTTTCAGATGCATTTAGGACTTTACAGTGTGCATGATGGCATAGATCATTGTACATACATGTACAGTACGTAGGTGGTATACACGTACACTGTGTAGTGAACTTGAACAAAGTTTACGCAGGTGATTGAGGTGAAAGCAATTTGCTTTACCCCAAAGTCCGGGTGAAGACAGGAGCCAGTCAGAAACATCTTTGGCTTGATTGAATGAATAAATTCCGTTTGAATGATGTTTGAAGGAAATCAGAATAGCTTTGTTAAAGAGAGTACACAGTACTGGTAGATGCTCAACCTGGAAGACTCCCTGAAGGAGTATACAGCTTTATGTAGTACTTAAATGGAATCTTGGGATTGTTAAGATGTTGATTGTGGTCTCTATTATAGTATTAGTCCGGTCATAGAAAAGGGCTTAGAGTTTCAAAAATTTTGTCGTCAGGAAGTTCGTCTTTTAAAGATTCTAAAGCTGTTTGAACCAAGTTAATCATACTGTGTTATGAGGTTCAGCTTGTGAAAGAAAATGAGGTCTCACAGTGAAGCAATTGGAATGAAATCTTTCCACGTGAGAGCGGTGTCTTTGGAGCATAGAAAAAGCATGGGAATATGATGTGGGTATTTATGCCCCTTTAATATGTTTCTCCCACAGAAATTAATGGCATTTTCATAAGTTCAGTGTATTTAAGTAAATTGCTGCCCATACTCTTTGTTCTACTGCATTTGTACTTGAGCAGATCCTACAATATCATGCATGTGACCAAAGTGGTAAAAGTAGGGCAATTAAGTCAGCTGGAGGGTATAGATCTTGAAGCCCCATGCACTCCCTTTCTTGGTTTTTCATCTTCCCCTATGTTTTGACTGTAGAGTTTCCATATGTGACAGACACCTAGCTGCAGTTTACCCTTTCAGACCCCTGTTGCGTGAATACTGTCCTTGTTGACTCAGAATAGAAGAGAGTCACCACAGATCTGTCTTCCTTTGGATACTACCATATATCAGAGATATCTGAGCGTTTTCTTCAATATTAAAGTGATGACGTGAGTTTGAAGAAACTGCAAACCCAGAAAATTACGTGTCCAACTTTATCATCATTCATTGGAGTGGACCAAGTACAATAACTAGTTAGGTTCAAACTGGTAGTCCTATCCAAAGTCTTTGAATTTTGGTAAAAACATCGCCTAAACGTGGGAAAATCTTTCTGTAAATGTGCTGAGACAAAACTTATTCAGTCTCACAATGAAATTTGCCCAATTAAAATGGCCAATGAAAATGTAGCACTAGGGCCTAATGCATATTTGCTTTACAGCAGCAGATGTTCTTGCACACCACAATGTACGCCAGCAAAGGACAGGGCAGCACATGTGTTGTACAATTCATTGTTTGCTATTATATTTACACATAGTACGGTACTATATAATCAAGTAGTGCCGTAGCATACCATGTACGAGACTGTAGTTGCAATATTACAGCTTTTTGTAAGCAGCAAGTTCACAACAAGTGACTTAATGAGAGAACTCAATTTTTGTGCACTCCTTGTGTTGAAGTGGAGAGAATGCAATAAATCACGGTGGATAATTCTCAGTGCAGAATTAACACATAAAATAACTAAGTGTGCAGGAACGTATTGTCGGCGTGTTCTAACGTTGTAATAAGACCATTATTTTAAGACATTTGGTAAAATTTTCCCTGATTTATCCCTTTATAAAGTTTTAAAAACTTTGATAATCATTGACACATGTGGGATATTCAGGAATAGAGAAAAACACAAGAAAAAGCAAAATGGCTAATGTATTTATTTTCTCCAGACTCATGCCATCACTTTAAACCGAAAAGCCTCATGTTGTTTTGATCAGTGCCTAAGGTAAAATATTACTGCACAAACTTACTGTCAGCAAGTAGCAGGTGTTGCGAATTTCATACTTAATATTTCTTGCCATACTGTAATCAGGGGGTTGCCATTGAGAACGCTCGCCTGTAATTTGGTAATGTTACATCACCGGGAAGACATGGATTTTGCTTAGTCTAGCAGTGTCCAGTGTATCAGTAGGAAAAAAAAAAGTAGAGAAAAAATGAGAAGGACAAGTAAAGACAAGAAAGTGATAGAAAAAATGCATGTTTACAATTTCTATAGGATTAGCAGGTTTCAGCTGCTGGGAGTCATGTGCTCTCCAGAAAGAATGTGTATACCAGAACAGTTCCAATTAAATCTAATGGTATGGAACGTGTGTAAATTTACGCAATTATGGAGTGAGAGACAAGGAAAACTTTGTTTTCTTTTGTGAAGTGCTTAATTATCCATAGGCAAGTCTGCAGGCTTTTATAGGTTACGCAAGTTAGAAATATCATTACTCTGGGTTTAGTCAACATCTAGAAAAGAATGAAAAATATCAGTGGCGACCTTGGAGACTACATTTTAAGTAAGAGGAATAAAATTCACGCATATTAAATATGTTTAAAATTATTGCTTGTATTCTACAGTACGTTCCTGTTCATTAGTTCTTAAGCCATTTTTTCCCAACATGCACTTTCTTTGTCCTCTTGCTTTTGTAACTCATTTTCCTAAAATCATGCTGAATATCCTCCTACTTTAAATTTTTACCTGCCACTGGGGGGCATTTACATTTGCAGCCTTGATACACACACACAAGTCCTTGGAATTTGATTTCAGAAGTATCTATATATTGTCAGTTTTTTAATGCACAATATTTTAAAAGTTTAATACTTTATTATGCCAAATTGTGCAATATGTACAATATACATAATAGCAAACAAGAAGTAATACAGTGATGTGATTTTTTTTTTAATGAAATATTGACACCAGATATCACAGCAGAGACACTCGCATATTATTACATATTTGCTGCTTGGTAAGGTGATGCAAAACTAACTTGAAATGTTGACTTTAACTTTTCTGAAAGAAGCTTCATGCATGTTGACACCAAATGGAGATGTTTAAAGCCATGCAGTGCAATTATTACCTGTCTAGCAGTCTTGAGGTACATGTACTGTACTTGCATGTATTCTTCACGCTCAATTATTCATTACAAAAATCACTCAAGTTTCTGTGATTGTGTAATGTTCTATATGAGTTTCAAATTTCTTCTGGAAAATGTGCATAAAAAACTGGTGCTAATGAAAACAGTGTAATTGTGTGAAAAACTTTGATAAGAGAAAGTTCTTTTGCATCTGACTATTATCTGTATTGTTATTTTAACTGTTATTATTATTAAAATTAATCTACAGTACTAACTGTATGGCTACACTGACATGTACTGTATAGAGATGACTGTTTTGAAATTTTCAGTTACTGATAAGTACATGTGACAATAAGTTACTTACTTCACTCTTCAGTTACCTCTCTCAGCATAACAAATGCACTCCCATCTACCATGGCTAAAGTACTGGTAATCTAACACCGCCACCAGAGCCATCCGGTCTTACACCTGAATAACGCCTCCTTCTCATTCTACCAGCCTTACAATACTGTATGTGCTTGGAGTGTGACGGTTTGGTCTAAATTTCTATTGACCTTTATCTGCTTTAGTGCTTTTCTTTTCTCCATCTGGTTTACTTTTGCTCCTTTTCCCCAAGTTTTACACAGCAAAACCTGGCACAGCTTTTCCACCTCTCCACATTGTTTGTCATTGTATCAGTACCACCATTAGTAGTGACCTTTAGTGACCTTTGAACTTGACCTTCCCAACATGGTAGTTGGTGAAAAGTACAGTAGTTTGTCAACTGATCTTTATAAGCTACCTCAGTACTGTATGTGATCATCAATGCATGTGACAAATTATTCACAGTTGGTCTCTCAGAGTTAAAAATTAATGGTTCACTTCAAACAACAGATTAAGGCATATGCAGTGCATTGCACAGTAGTATAGTACTGTGCATTGTACAGTAGTTTGCAGAATTTTAACTTGGCGCTAGGGGAGATGTGGCACAGTATACAGTACATGCAAATAGTGGATCAGCACCAGACATAAAGTAATATATGCTAAAACCCGTTCAAGCAGAATGTGCTGTATATATTCTTGCATTTTCCAAAGTGCTCCAAAGGAATGGCTATACTACTTACAGTTGTTAAAAGCTACAAACTACCACATGATTGTCTATTTGTCTGAAAATTGCCAAAGCTTCAAAGGAAATGCACTTTTGCAGAGTTTCCTTGTGATTGAAATTGAGTTGTTCTTAGTTGCATATGTACAATGTACATTTAGAAGTGAAACTTTGGATCTAGGTAGCAATTTCTGAACTGACTCCCAGTGTAGTTGGTCAGGTGCCTGGGTATCAGATGCAAAGACTTATCACTTTTTACAAAGTTTATGGACAGCTCCATTTGTCTTTTGCAGTACAGATAGTCAGTCAGACATTGCCAGTAATTTGTACCCCACCCCCACTTGTACCCACCTGTGCGCACCCTAGAATTTTTTAGCCCCTATTGTCAGTCATTGTAAAGAGAAGGATGCAGAGGGCAGGCTTATAACATGTGCAGCCTGACATGAAGCTCAAAAATGGAATGTGGCTCCTTGATTAAAAAAAAGTTAGTCACCACTGACGTCTTTTCACAGGGAGGGTAATGCTCCCTTTGAAACAGTACTTGAAATTCCTGGACCGAAATCATTTGACCACTACTAGTAATAGTATCAGTCTGTGACTTGAGCACATATGTCAGAACACTTTTTATTAGCACGAGCTAACAGGAATTTAAAGCAGTTTGGGTTGGTTTGCAACACTTATAGAACTCAATAAGTCATTATTCATGTAACACTTGGTTATGGTCTTTGAAATGTTTTTCTCACATACTCATCATAGTGGCAGTTGTCAACTTTCTATTTTCAAAGACTGAACATTTGTGTAACATTTAAGCTCTTCAGTTCTAAAAGTGATGAAACCATGCAAATGTATTTGATTCACTTGATTTCACTTGTGAACATTTGCTGTCATGTTGGTTACCTAGCTTTCATCTGAAGAAAAGAATGAAACCTTTGCTGCAATGAAATTTAAACCAGCTGCGCCTTCTATCATGCTTTAAATAGCATCGAGCCTGAGGTAAATCATGATTGGCATACAGTTAAGCCCACTAGAAGAATAATGTTCAATTTAAAGTGTGATACATATGGAAGTACATACTTGTTGATGGTATAAGAGCTGAATGAGACTACAGTTTATTTTGTTTTTTGTTTTATTGTTTTTTTTCTTGGCTGCCTGTCTCAATATCAGAATTTGAGCTGAAAGTATGTCATTTGTAACATACAAAATGTTTGAAAGTAGTTTCCTGGTCGACAAGATGCATTGGAGTTATGATGTTAGCTCCCCAATGACTGCATTTTATTTAGCACATTTAGTGCAAATACATGGATTTGACTGACTTATTCCTCCCTTTACTCATAACACCATTGACAACATTCACACAATAATATTATTACAGTAAACCAACTTCAATATAGGCCCCATACATGCCAAACATGCACTGCTGATGTTTCTTGTTGCAAGGAATATCACCCCTCATTTTGCCGTTTAACTTGTTTCAAATTGACGATTTTTCCTGTGCCCCGTGTATTCTTCTAACCCGTCAAAATTCTCAGACAATCTTGGACAAAATTGTTGGGGCACTTTGTCGTATGTTGCAAGTATAATACTTAATTTTAGGTGAGAGGCTAACATGAAACCCCGTGCTTCTTTCCAATGTTGCGCTATAGAAGGGAATGTACCCTTTGAACAGCAATCCCATAGCCATGCAACATTGAACGGGGGCACGGGTTGTCCCAAGGTATTTTGTCCAAGATTGTAGAATGAATTTCAGCAAAGAGTGAATTTAGTCACAGGTTAGCTCTGCAAATGGCACAATGTTGTTGTTGAGGTTTCTTGTTTTTTTTTTCATGCTTGAGTTTGATTTAATTGACAAAAGGAAACAGCAAAAATGAAAATGAGAACCAAAAACATGGTTTAAAACAAAGGACATAATCACAAGAAGAAAAAAGAATGTAAGGGCATCGAAGCAATCTTTTAATTTCCTGGTTAACTTGATGGATAAACTTGATGGATTCTGCCTCAGAAAATGAGTGGTCTTACCAATATATTAGCACTGTTACATTCTGACAGGTTGTAATCACTCCTGGTCATCCCCATCCCCCCCCCCCTCCCCGCATCCTAGCTCATCATTCTTCTGTTCATAGGTCTGAGGAAAGTTTGTTGTTCTTATCTCACAGAATTTGTGTCCTGAATGGAAATATTCTTCATTGTTGCAAGATTCACCTACACCTGGAGATGGAGTTTGCCAGCACTACTCACTTAGACAAAGATGAAGGTACAGTATAGTTGCCCTTTTTGTTTTATTTTCTTGCCATGTTAGCAGAAGTCAGTTGCTTTGCATAACCAAAATTGTCACAAATTATAGTGACTTTCAATTAAATTTGTTGTTTAATCAGAAGGCCACCTTACAAAATATACTGTAGGTGGCTTTCATTGCTTCTGTACTCCTAAAGGAATTAAAAACACTGTGAGAAATATGTAATTTTAAGTTAGACCTTGGGCTAGGTGTATATGAATTGTCACGTTGAAGGGTAGTACCCCATTCAATATGTCTCACTGAGTCAATTAGTTGAATTGGATCTAGACCACTTTTTACTGCAGCACGCATCTCGTGCTTTTATTTGATGTAAAGTAGGCCAACGTCTCAAATGTGATTTAAATCTTTCTTGTCAGTCCTGCTACTTCTTTTTAAATTTGGAAAGAAATCTAATTTGACCATCCCAGGAAGTTGTGAAATTTGAAACAGCCAGGGTTGTGTCTGCGACACCTACAGGCATTTATGTACTTCATAGCATGTAGAACTGTATGTTTGAATTCGAAAACAAGATGTTACCGTGGCAGGCCGAGGAGTATTGTTAGTGTCATTTGGCCTTAATTGGGAGGCTTCTATTTTCCAGTGGCTGATGAAGTCTCAAGACGGAAAGAAACAGTGTAATTTTTTTCATGATTTAGAGACAGAATTTGTTTAAGACATACAGTTTGAAATGCTGTTGAGTATGTGCTATCTTTAGAAGGTAGAAACATATTTGCCAAGGTCTAAAGAACAGGATTCAACACTATGCTGTAGACCTGTAAGTCTATTTTGATGATAATAGATTTGAAAGATTTTGTCGCATGAAATGATTGTTTGAAGTACTGGGTGTATCAGTTGTTGAAAATGTTGAAAATAGCCATAAATTCAGTCCAAATTCAATCAAATATTGAGCATTTTACTGGCTTATTCCTGCCTCATTGGCTAAGTCTTGAACATGGCTAAGTGTGCAAATTTGGGATGTCAAGAGATGGACTCCTATGATATGTCTTTAATGTTATCCTTTGTTTACTTAACCTTTGTTTCAACAGACAGTTGAGACTTTTATATGCCCAGGGGGTTTTGTTTTGGACACGTACAGTCTGTTCAGAAATATCGATGTCCCTTACAGTACCAATGTACTGTACAACCCAGTTATTTCGAGGCAGCAGCTAGAACAAATAGGCGCAACAAAGTGACACTGTGCAACACTCCACATCATCTGTTTTGCATTTTCATCAAGCTTTGAAAAGCCATCTCAAAAACGGTAGTAGATGTAAAGATAATTCCAATCAATTTTTATTAAGAGTTTCACTCTACAACTTCTAAATAATGCCAGAGGAGTGAGGCAGGTTGAATTTGAGACGTGCATTATGACAAACAATATGGTTAGAATTATCAGTTGGAGGAAGAGAGTATTTAGGCAGATCCCACAGCTTTATAGAGGGTATGTTGCAAGTTAGACTTATTTGATGTAATAAGAAAAAACAATTTTACACAACATAATTTAAGTTCCAATAATATGGAACTGCTGTACTTGCACAAGTCAACAAGACACCAAATTTGCCCATCCAGTATGCAACTGTCTTAAGTTTGAAGGACAAAATCGTGGCAACCTTTGTCTGGAGGCTAGTGTTGGGCACTTACCAGTAAGAATCAATGTTGGTACTTTTCCCCATTTCAGTACCGGCATCGGTATTGGTTCTTCTGTCGAAAAGAAGGCCAACATCCTGCCTTATTTTGAGTAATCTATCATTTTGTGTTCGCAAATACAGATTTTAAAAAGTATTATTTCCTTCTGCAATACAACTGTCCTGCTTCCATGTAACAATTACATCATACAGCAAACTTAAGGTTAAAAGGTCAAAGACTGAAAATAAAACATGACGCATTAAACCATGACAGTTCAATGTGTAAGTATGATTTGTAATTGGGTTGTCGTGTATGCAAATTTCTTAAGGGTCAAGGGTCACACAGTTAAAAATAAATACATTGTCAAAATGAGTCACAATTCTACTGGTACTATATCTCAATATATGTGACTACCCTTTAAAGCTAAACACTGCTTTATTTACCATAAAGGGAACTGCGTGTCAAGACAGCTCTTGTCTAGTGCCACCGATTCTCTGTGATTGTGAAAAATTGCTAAAAAAGAAGCAGAAATTGAAGTGTTCGATGGAAATTTGCAGAATTGACCAATTTTGAAGAAAGTTTCTAAAATATGATATTTTCGTTTAAAAAAAGGTTAAATATTTTCATTTAAAAAAAGGTTAAACTAAGTTACAGCTGTTTTAAGTTTCTTGAATATGCTTTACTGTGCATTCGCTATACTCTCACTGAGTTGTTATTACACTTTGTGAAACGTACAGTAGCACTATGCAAGTGACCCCAGCAGATCAGCTGCCCAAAAGTAGAAAACACCTGTTTGAATCAACCGAGCATTCCCCATGAGTGCTAGCACTGTCTGTAGTGTCCCTAGCCTGTGAAAACACGAGGAGGGTGAGTTAGTAACGTTAGCGCTACTGTTCGTAGCAGTAGCATCACAGTATATTACAACTCAACAACGCCCTCTTTCTGCAAATAAAAGATTGCATCTAAATATTGTAAGCCTCTAGGATTGAAAAGAACAATAGAAAATACATTTGCAAAGTGAACTTTAAGTAACATAAATTTTGTAACTTACAAATAGTTGGCTGTTTTTTCATGGGCAATGAAGTACGCATGTAATCTCAGAGGTGGTAAGGCTATTCGCTATAAACATCTATGATAGGATATAATTATCACAAATTTATGGGAGGCTTAACAACACCTTTTGGTACATTTCACCTTAAATATGCAATGTAGTGTGGTCTACAAATCGGGGGGGGGGGGGGGGCTGTTGTTGTCATATATTGGACAGTATATCAGATACTACACTGGCTGTTGGCTTACATGTAATGTCTACTGTACATACAGTATTCTGGAGGTCATGAAAGTTCTGCAAATGGAAGTGTGGTATGTGTCTATGATCCCATCCATGTTTCTCTTTCATACCTATGGTAAGAGATCTAGTTTTTGCAGGTTTTGAACTATTTTAGACAAAATTAAGGGCAAATGGTCATGCACTGTACGGTTTGCAAGGGCTGAGATAAATAAACATACGTATTAAACTGAACATGATACATGCATTTCCAGAGGAAATGTATTGAGAACATAATGCAAATAATGAAACACAGTCATCATATTTCTAGAGCATTGTTAAAGTTTCTTGCACTCTCTTGATTGATTTGACTGTATTCACAGGTTTTCTTACAGCACTGTAAAAAAGTCTCACTTTGTACATTGTGTTAGACTAGTGACTTCCAGAACCATCTTACACATAAATGCTCCTAAATTTTCCATCAGACATTTCCATGTACTGTAGGTGGTGAAATGGCATCAGAAGAGTTCAGTTTTTATTGGGGTGCTTTGTTTTTGCTGTTATGTGTTCATTAACATACTAAACATAAATCGAGGTATTTTGTTCTTACTTAAGTAGGTCTTTTGCCCAGCTGGGAGGGAGAGGGTAGGGGGAAGAACAGGGAATTGACTGCTGCACACTGTATTTTTCAGCACTGAAGAGTGCATATATGTCATGTCATGTATGTGTCATAGTTAATGCATCTGGTCACATATTAGTATGGCAAAATTCAATTGATTTCAACAGTTAATGTTCTATAGATAGGTAGATGCTGTACTGTACATTTAGTGCCGAATGTAGTATTAACCGAAGGAATTGAACTAAAGGAAAAATAAACTTTTGGTCAAACAAAATGCATTCTTTGAAAGGAAAAGGAGACAGTTGGAGATTTTTGATCATGTGAAGTTGTTCCCTAATTTGTAATAACCCGAACCAATACTTGTCTTGTTGGAGTTGTTTCAGCAACACTCTAGATACACATTTCTCCTGATGTATTAGGTTCTTCAGAGGCAGATTTCAGTGCCTATGTGGTGCAAGCAGTTTGTCACTTGTTACGTTCGTATTGTGGTATTATTTTCAGTCTTTGGTCTTTTCTGTTATTGATAGTGTAGACACAGAGAATAGATCTGGGAATCGTCAAGAGACCATTGCTTCCACTGCAGCTGGTTGGCAGTGATATCTGATTACTTTCTCAAACCCTACAGTAAAAAAGATGGAAGGAAAAATGAAGTAATCAATAAGTTTAAAGGGAAATAGGGCGTTGACACTGCTTCAACATGGCGTATGATCAAAATACCTGTTATTATTGTTAAAGCAGGATGTGCTGTTACTCTTGAGTTTTCAATAGCGCACCAAAGTATTAATGAATGAAATTTCTCCTGAAAGAAACGTGGGATAGGTGCTGTTTTCCGGCCTGGTACCAAATGAAAGAGACTGAGAGAAGGTTAACGACAAAGGCTAGTACTTTTCACATTCAAACAGCAGATCTTGCTGTAAACCATTACGTCTCCTCAATAAGCATGTGCAAAAGCTTCATCGCCTCAAAATGATATACATAAGATGAATTACAGAAGATGCAAAGCAAGTGCCCTATTTCCCTGCAACAGGAATTCCTTATTCTTGGTATTTGATATTGATAAAAATTTTCCTGCAATGCTGATACAACAGAAGTGATGATTTGTGGCCTATATTCCTTGAAAGATCTGTAGGTTTCACCCCAAATTCAATGGTACCCTACATATGGCCCTTCTTTTGACAGTTAACTCCTTGTATAGTTGGACTATAGATGGCAACTGCTTGGTTTGAGCAAGGAGCTGTTATTAGGAGATACACCAGGATTTTTAATTAATGCAAATACTTTAAGACTCACCAAATCCAGTGCAGATAAGATGTGCAGTTGACTCAGAGGACTCAGAGGTATTTCTTTTATTTATTTGGCAGTTCCAATTCAGCACCATTTGCTGAGCAACATCATTTAAGTCAATCGATCTCTAAAGAATTACCTCACTCAGAGCAATGCTTTGAAACAAAGGTTTGCACTGCTGACATTTTTAAGAGCAAGTGGCATAAATCTCAAAATCTGTTTAACCAAGATAGATAATGTCCCCTTCCTCAACAGAGAACCTGTTCAAATGAGCTGAAGAGGCAGAAGTCTCATTTTTTTGACAATTCTATGAGATTTTTTAATTTTCCTGAAAACCAGACACTAGATTCTTTTTCATGTTTTGACATACATACTACAGTAATTGTTGTATTGTCATATGTGTCAAAAAGTTTCAAAATGCAGAATGATTATTTATTTTCTTGATGACTGGCAATGCTGTGACAGTAGGGAAGCTTCCTTCAATTTATTAGACTAACGGAAACTGCAGCAGACCGTAACATGCTTATTTTCTAATCCTGCGTAAGGCTCACAGAAATGTAAAGAATTATACAAAAGACAGATCCCTTGGCAGTGCAAACCTTGACTTCAAACTATTGTAACTCCTCCTATGATTTATAGATGACCATCACTGCTACTGCCACTGTGGTGGAGCTACAGTACGTACATACACAGATACTGACCACATGTTGTACCTCCATTGTACATATATCTTTAGCAATTACAGTAAAAGCCCCAATTAAAGAGATTCACCAAGTAAACATCGTTGGAGTTTCATAAAATAAGGTCAGCGTGTCCTCAGCTTGGTGAAAACCATACATCTCAATAGCATATATGTGGTCCTTTGAAGTTACAGCTTTTTAACCAGTTAACTGATTGATTTAAAATGCTGTTACTTTAATCCCACTGTGAAATAAATTTTCGCAAAAATGTCTTTTTTGCAAATTTCAACATAACGCTAGAAACATAGTACAAGTACATAAGTATTTAACACAAAAATCTGTCATCACCTTCTCTTTCATTTTTTTTTTTTTGGGTACTTCAAATCCCAAACAAAGCTGATTATCAAATTTTGTTCTTTGAGTACAACACTGTACGTGAGTCACCAGTTTTAGTAGAAGTTGTGGGATATGTGAATTTCATAACATCTAGCATAAAAACCAGGTTACAGTTTGTCATACTAAAAGACATGTAAAAAATGTAATGTGCATTTAATCATGATGAGTTTGTACCAATATCGTTTCTTGAAATTCTTTTTAGTGTTAATTTCTGAAGTCAAGCTTCATACAACTTCAAATTACAGTCATGTACAGCACTATTATCAGACCTTTTCCTTACACATTGATAACTGATTGCTATGCAGTATCTGTGCCTAACAACGGAGACTTTTATGTTGAGCCATGGTTACCAAGGAGACTAAAAGTGATGATTGCTAAGACATATACTTCACAACATATCTATTGCACATAGCAGTATAGTAGGTTTAATCTGTATAATCTGCCCTGAGTTTCATTTACTTTTTTTTCTGTAAGCTATTTACAGTAAATTAGCTATTGCTATGTTTACCTTACCCATTTAAGCTATTGTCAACACTGATAAAGTACCTTTTGTCATGAAAAAAAAAATCATATCCTACATTTGTTTTGCTCTGAATTTTGCCATTGTAAGTGTTCGTCAAGAAGCATGCAACTGTCTCATTAAGTAAGCAAGATGATTCCCCACAACTGCATCAATGGCTCCCTAATCATTAAACTTTCAGCTCTCTACATACGCTTCACTTTATTTCAATTTCTGTTGTCAATACTTGTTAAATGAAGTGCTGCTGTTGATTTTTGACTCGTTTGTGTGCAGGCTGCCTGGCAACAGTGGTTAATATGCAGTGTTTCTTGTGAAGGTAAATAACACTGTTTCAACACAGAACATTGTGACAAAACCTGCAGCACTGAATTTGGATAGAAATTAGGGTACTGTATACCTGGTTTGTGCACAAATTGTGTCACTTGTAGCAATATTGAAGAAACATTGAGTTTAATGTATTTGTACAACGGCAAAGCTTGATTGGGACTGTAACTTCATTACGGTTTCTGGAAATTGCTTCAGATTAAACCCACAGTACAGTAGAAATTGTCTTCTAATAATTGTATTACAATAAATTAAGTTGTTGAAAGCAAGTTGAGCATCCTCCCAGCTTGCCACTGAAGGTTGAAGAGAAAGTGAAAAAGCTCGAAGGGCAAGGCCAGTTGAACTTATTATAATCAACCACTGTAAAGAACAAGTAGTGTACATTTACGTACAGAATACTGTACTTTCATATTACCAGCTTGCACAAGGGTTGAGGGGTACCAAAAATCAGCCCCATTATCTTTGGCACACCTTCATTTGTCTTTACCAAAATACTGGCACTTTTCACCTATTCATTACCTTGGTTCTGTGCTCTATGTACTTCTGTGATTGTGTTCATGCCTACCAGTCATATATTGCATTGACAAACAATTGTGAAAAGGTGGGGAAGGGAAATATCTGCTTCATTTGTTCAACAGGATTTGAGAGGTGTTTTATCATGAATGGAAATATTCATTGCCATATCTGCCAATTTTGTTCCATGATAATTAGTAAATACAGTACCTCTATTGAAACGTGTATCTCATATCCATCAACCACATTCAATCTTTATGAAAGTTTTAAAGTAAATTATTTGTGTAAAATTTGCCAGTATTCAGTGTTGAAGTGTTTGCATTTTTATCTGGTATTCCTGTAAAATGAGATTGTCCTTTCCAAAATTTTAGTTGTCCTGCAAAAAAATCATGTTTTTACATATATGGTATGTACATTTCCAGGTTGGTGTACAGTAACACACTGACATTTTGTTGTTAGCAATTCATCTCCTAATTTTATCTCATATTGTTTCAAATGTTGAAAGTAAAATCTTAATTTGATTCAAGCACTATCCAAATTGGACGTCTTTGTATCAAAATTTGGTCATCCTTCAGGGAATTGTGGCATCTAATCGGACACCTGGACTATATACCATCGACCTTTATCACTGGTCATTTCCAACTCATGCTCAATAATTTTTTAACTTATATGAAAAAATTGTCTGTGATGCAACCTAATCTGCTTCAAATTTACCTTGTGTCAAAAGTTATTTACTTCACTCCTCACTTACCTGTTTCAACACAACAACTGCACTCCCATCTACCGTGCTAAGAGTACTGGTAATTTTTAACACCGCCCTTGGCGCCCTCCGGTCTAATACCGGACTAGCGCCTCCTTCCCATTCTGCCATCCTATGTGCCAGAATGGGAAGGAGGCGCTAGTCCGGTATTAGACCAGAGGGCGCCAAGGGCGGTGTTAAAGGTTACCAGTACTCTTAGCGCGGTAGATGGTAGTGCAGTTGTTGTGTTGAGACAGGTAAGTGAGGTCGTTCGTTAATAACCAAACCAGAAGAGTTTTGGAATTTCTAATTAACTTGCTGTAAATTCTACCCACAGAGTGCCTTATAGACAAATTTAATCACACTATTGATGTATTCAGATTGCTTCAATTTGTATGTCAAGCTGGTTTTTCAAAAAAAAAAGCAGTAACATAGCCTTTCCAAGTACATTGCTAACATTACACTAGGCAACTAATGTGTCTTCAGTCTACTACCACTGTACTCAAATTACTGTAGTTGAAAGGGCTTAAGCAGAACAGCATCCTTTTGAACATTAAAGCAAAACTTCACTCCATTGATGCAGAGAAACCTAACGTGTAAAAATACCTTAAAAGTTGTTTCTTTACTAAAAAATGTTGCCTACTGTATTATTAAATGTAAAGCAATTTGATGAAATAATTGCACTATTCATAAACCTATTCCAATGTCTGATCTAAAGCATACTTCTACAGTAATTATTCTCCTTCATATTTTAGACGTCCACCCAGCAACTTTTGCATTCACATCGTAGAGACATCCTAACCCCTTGACAACACTTATGCATAGTTTTAAATTAACTCAGCTTAGGAAGTTTTTTGTGATCTATTGGAATGAAGCATTTTGAATTTGATTTGAGATTCATTTTGCTTTATTTTGATGTTGATATGTGAGTATTAATGCTACATTTCAAGGAAAATGATAGTTTACTTTAGGGTTGGGCGGTATCCCGGTATCCAAGTCATTACTGGTATTTGCAGTACTGGTATTAGCAGTACCGGAAGAAAATCTGAATACGCGAGTACCGGTACTTTTGAATACTTCACAGCACCGGGAAAATTTCTTGGTGACGGTGGTACCAGTACCGCCTCCAACTAATAAACAAAAATTTGTTTTTTCAAATGTAGCGTTAATAGTTACATATCAACATCAAAATGGACCAAAAACAAATTCCATCTCCATTTTAAAACTCTTCATTTCAATATCTCACTAAAACAAACCTCAGTGCTTCTGAAAGTAAATGTATTCATCGCAGTAACGATTGAAGTTAACCTAGTACACAGTGGCGATCCCTGTCTTATGTTTAACAAAGCAGCTATCTTCCCTAACATTGGTAAAATCATGCAAACCATGCAGACTAGGCCTACACATATTGCCCATTTTGTTAACACTAACCCGCTGTAAACGACGAGTAAAGCACCTTCGTGTTATACTAAACAAAAGTGAACTGAAGAAGAACAGCTCAGCTATGTAGAAGAGGAAAGAGAAAAAGTTACGTTTAGGCATAATTCCAGCGGTGATTTTTTTTTTTTTTTTTTGCGTGCCTCCTTGATGCCTGTCTTTGTATATTTTTTGGTCTCTTACAACCATCTACGTATGAAGTGGCTCTTGCGGTTACTCCAGCGGATTTGTGATGCCAGTGTTACGGGTTCGCTCCCCACTCGATACTGCGTTTATCTTTCTTTTTTTTCTCTCTTCTTGTCAAACGTATTGGTTTGAAAACCTTGACTCAAGTTCCTAAGTCACCACAAACACCATCTTTCTTTTGCTGGTTATAACTGAGTCTGTATCAATTAATAGCGATGATGAAGCAACAAAAAGAAAAAAGAAACAACAAAGATAAGCTGTTTTTCTGCAGCCGCCCTTCGGCTTATTCAAGACATATTTTATGATCTTGAGATGGATCGTGACTATGAGTTGCCTTTGGGGATACATATCATGATACTTACTATCGTATGTAGGCTATAGATAAACATGCTATGTGGGGCTGACTTTACAGAAATCAGGTTACTTGGAAATTAAAAAAAAAAGAGTTTGAAATGTTTGAAAATTGTTTTTTACGGTATTTGAGTACCACGTTGGTGACATTAGTATAGATGAACTGCTGCTGATCGGTCTATATTAAACCATGTTCATTATCATAATAATTCCGACGATCCATTTAGGACAATCCCACCCAAAAATTTTGCATCAGAAATGTGTTCTAAGGTAATTTCATGGAACTAGTAGACATCATCATAACTCTGTTGGAATAACTCCGATTAACACAGAAGTTGCACAGATAGAAAGATCATACTCAAAATACTTTCTGAAAGTTTTCTCAAGCAAAGGAAAAAGTCTGTATCTCCTTCCGTTTTCGAGTTACGAGCAATTTGGTGTTTTAAAATATTAATTTAAAGTGCTTCCTAAGTCTTTGGCATAACTTTTTTAAGTTATCCTGCTGCTACAGCTACCCACTGTAATCCAGTTTCATTCATTACTCAATCGATGGGCTTATAATGACTATAATCAAGGTTACCAGTTTGTTTGTGGAGTAACCCGCAAATTTTTTACCTGATACCAAATTACCTGAAATGAAAAAAAAAAAAAAACTCCAAGTAAAAACTAGCCCCTACTTGAGGAAACTTGACCCTGTCTTTTTGTACAGTGTAACACTTGTCGAAGTTTTCAACACACTGCAATATGGTATACATCATTACATAATCTATGTTGCTACAAGTGGAGAGTAAATTGTAAACCCTTGACCGTCCCACACGGGAAACTACTAAATCGGGGGAAAAAATTCTTGATATTTCTCGATAAAGCCGGTGTTTTATACTTATTTCAAATATACCTACAAAGTGCCAAAATGCGTGCACTTTCTAATTTTTACTGGCCCACAAAGGTAAAAAATAAACTAAATTTGCCACTTTTGGCATTTAAAATGCCATATGGCAACCCTGATTACAGAAATAGGCAGGCAGGCAGGGAGGCAGACCCAGTGGAAAAGAAGATTTCCGGCACTAATTAAGCTGTGAATTGCGTCAAACGGGGACATTTTTACTTCACTGGAGTGACGCCATTAATAGTGAATATTTCATTCACATCACTGCATAAGCTGGATTGGGAATTTCCACGATTCTTGTGATACTGTAAACAACATTCCAATCCTGCCTTGCATGTAATTATGAACGTAAGTCCTGCCTGCCACTAGCATTTTAAACTCCTGATTGGCTGTCGAAAATCACGGCAAGTAAAGTCTACGAATCGATCTGCAAACTTGTACACAATATATTTCAATTCAAGGCTGTCAGTCATTTGAAACTGAGGTCTTTAGAGCGGGGCATAGACAGCTTACTCAGCTTGGATCGGAACTGAGGAGGTGATCAACAGTTGAAAATTTAACGTTGAAATAGTACAGTGACTCGCTTGCTGCGAACGACACTACTATACGATGCACATACAGTTGTCTGCTTGTATCATGAAAGTTTCGTTGTTTGTGTATATCACAGGTGGTCCTAGTGTTAAGTATACACTATTAACTACATAGGTGTAGTTAATAGTGTATACTTAACGCTAGGACCGCCCGTAGTGTATATAAGCGGCAATGAAAGCGAATTTGTATTTCTGGAGAAAGTAAAACAAAACAAGACAAGGTTTCAACAATTTTGTGGGATGAAATAATTCGTAAGTAATGTACAATAATCAGATCACCTGACTTAAGAATTTTTAGGCCGCAAGTGGCGACTGGGTATGTTGACAAATGATCGCATCGGTAAAAAGGTGGTTGCCGATTTAGTTGCTGCATTCAGTGCTGCTCTCAAACCCTGCTAAAGCTACACAAACTAAAGTTTTTACCTCGTCATTTGATGTTTTTTCAATGAATTTACAGGAAGACAGGAATGCAAGTTACTGCATTACCACCACAATATATAGAGCTCAAAACCTGTTGTTTTTGTCACGTTCAACAAGACACAGAACCTTTTGTTTTCAGCACGTTGAACACGTGGTCAATCCCTGTACTTGCGTAAATACCGGTACGGATGCGCTGTGAATACCGGCACTGATTTTCCTGGTACCGCCCAACCCTAGTTTACTTAGTTTTTTAGATTTCACTGTTACTTATGAATTTTGGTGGTAAGTGGTAATTGTCTGAAATGAATTGAAACTCTAATCACACAGAAATCTAATAGGATTAACTTAAGTATTTAAAAATTTCTGATGTAACTCTCAAGTTGCACTTCCCTGGCAAAAAAATGTTGCATAACTCATTTCAACTATAAAATGCAAGGCTCCACAGAATTTCTTGATTTTGCTGGTTCAAAGGAAAATGCACTTCGTCCGGAAGAGACCTCCATGTATCTTATCACTTCCTATCTATCACATTCCGGAGCTTAATTAGAAAACATGAGAAATTTTGAGTTTAAACAAAAGTCTTCTGTTAATTTGAATAATATACATATAGGGACTATGCACACATACATTAGGTGTTTCTTTGGTGTCACTCTCATGTTGAACTGTGGGTAAGCTAGGACGAAAATAGCAAATGTGCATTCCTCCCCCCCTGGGTTGGGACTTTTTTGGGTGGGGATTGTGAGAGGAGGAGTTGTCTGGTCATGGTGACATGACCTGGGCTACAAGCAAAACTAAAGCACAGAATGGAAAGTGTCAAAACTAAAGGATACTTTATACCAGCATTGGTTTGTTTAAATCTTGCAGGATATATTTTGAGGAACCTTTACTTGAACAGGTCATTCAAATAAATGTTGTTTGTAGCAGATCGTACAGTTAGAAGTGAGGAGGGTGCTGGGGTAGAATGGAACTGATGGTGTGTTTACTGGTATGTTGTAATGCAAATTCATCAGACTTGGCACCACTGGGGTACATATAGTGTGAAGCTGATACGGTTATATGGGAAATTGCCAACTCACAGCGTGTACTCCCTCACCTCATATAACCTATGCAAGACCAAATGGCTGCAAGTACGGAAGGGTGGTTAACAGATACACAAACACACGCACACACAAAAAATTGCCAGATGCTAGACCATGGTCAATATGGTAATGCATCGGTTATATGAGGTGAGTACGTTGCTAGCAAATTCCCAAAACAGGGATTTTTGGGGAATAGTAAATACACCAAAGTTACTATTAGCTCAATACTGATACCTATTACAATGAAAAAAAAGTGTTCAATTTGCTTGTCTTGTTTACTGCCAGCTAACGTCATGCCAAGCCTGTACATGCACTGACATAGCTTAACGCTACGGTATATAGTCACAACCTCAACAAAGTCATTCTTGTACAATTCAAGCCTTGAAAAAATAATTCAAGCTGGGATTTCTAAAAAATATTTGAACTTTCTACTGTATAATCACATGAGTGTCATAACTTACAAATAGTCTGCTTTCATTTCCACTGACGATAAATTACACAGTTAAGATCGTCATGGTGGTTAGGCTATAGTCACTATTCATCGTTACTACGTTAGGATATGATTACTTCCCACAGTGTCACTCAATCCTTTCTCTTTTTCTTATGGGACACTTTTGCACATTTACGTTCAAAATGCGTGTAATTTAGTTAGGCTTTCATGACATTGTAACCATTTTGTTGAGCATTTAAATTCTTAAGCAATATCAATGAACTTTTGTCATGCTGAAGTTGTTTTCATCCTTATGCAGTGCCCTGTCTAGTATATAACAAATGATTCCATATGCATCGTGCACTGTGCCTCTAGTTTATAAGGTTTAGACGGTCTGAAGCTAGCACAGGATTCCAGCATGTTCGCTCATCACAGGATTCACTTAATACAGTATTCCAGCCCAGAGGATTTGCTCCGCTCACGTGCTGGCATAGCCTGTGTGGGAATTCTGTTCTAACCTCAAACTGGACCGGGAAGAAGTTGATAGTGTTACTGTCTGCAAGCGAGTGTTTGAATGTTTAATGTACAACCAAGTGCCGTGCTGTGCGTAAGGAAATGATGAATGCTTGTTATCTGTTGCCATTATTGGAGATGACCGTCATTTTTGTAGATGCAGATATCTTGCTGATAACGCCATTCTCGGCCGAGATCGATACCGATACTGCTCACCGACCATCTGCTCAACACTTAGTGCATATACATAAATGCGTATGTGATCACTTTTGGATTTAGCTAAACCCCGTAAAAATTTTATCATTCTCTTGTAATCAGACTGGTGAAGTTTGGGGAGGTAACATGCAGGACTTAATCTTTGATATTTTGATTCACAGAGAGCCGAGGTGACAGCGAGAATGATGAGAGTTCATACCTGGCCCACCGTGCAGCGGCAGGAGGAAATGTGACCCTCCTCATGGATGCTGTCAATCAGGATCCAACCGTCCTAGAATGTCAGGATGAGAAAGGTCAGTAAATAATCACTGTTGTCTGCATGGTACAGGGTCCCTACAGTAGCTCTGTGTCCCAGGGTCCCTTCTTCTCTTTTTCTTTATTCTGAAGCCAGTATATCCCGCCTACTCCACATGAATGCTTTGTGTGTGGTTACATAGGTCTACCCTTCCTTTGTGCCTTTGCACATGCATTTACTTCAACATTGAACATTCTGATTGAACCTGCATTTCAAAAGCTACTCTCTGGGAAGTTCTCTGATTCATGAATATTCTTGGATTTCTAAATTGACCAGCAAACTCATCCCAGACTTCAGCCTTATCTGTCTCTGACCAACAAAAGCACTCTAGTTTACTGTGTCTTAGTTTCCTCTTATTTACATGAATATTAAGTATGTGTCAGGTGTGTTCATTTGCATAGCTGAAACTTGTTTCCATGTCAACCCTTTCTTATTCCTGGCTCCTACCAATGACATGAATTAATTTCCCCATCCCAAGAATTCAACGGTTTATAATAGAAACTTCAAACTACTGTTGGCTAATGTTTATTTCTCTGTCATTTATATACTTGCATTCAGTGTGATCTTCCAGGTATAATGAACATTACAATGACTTTGATTTTCTTTTGTTCTTTTTTGTCAGGTATGACGCCACTTGCCCATGCTGTCACGAACCAAAGATTAGATTTGCTGAAGCTGCTTGTGAAAATGGGAGCAAATATTAACACACAGGATTCACTTGGTAGGACGCCGGTTTGCTTGGCTGCATATGAGGTAATCATTGTCTTCTTTACACAATGTGAAAAAAAAGAGAGTAAGAATTGTGTCTTTTATTGGCCATACATACAAAGTCAGATTGAGCTCAGCTAACTAATCCTAGCCTTTGTAAATGTGTAGAGGATTATGGCACTGTATACCAACAATGGTGTTTACTTTTGAAATTTAGTCCTCATTGATCATCTGATATGCATATGAATCATGTGTATACTGGAAATATGTTTGATTAAAATCACATACACAGCAATTAATGTGAGCGGATTCTACAGAAATGATCGCTACCAAATTAGAGGAAATATCTATGGCTATAATTGACACATTTCTTTGATATTGTGTAAAGTAACTTGGAAGATACTTCTTTTTTGTTTATAAATAAAATGCCAAGAGATTATGTGTGTATACATTTATAGTGATATAATCAGTTATGTTACAGTTAATTTGTCAAAGGATGGCGAAGTTATTTTTGTCCTAATTCTTTGTATTATTTTGTATTATTGCCCTTGAATTGGAATCAGCTTTGCATTCAGAAAATTAAGTGAGTGGCAATTTGTGGAAACATTTCTTCAATGCTCAAAAATTTCTCTTCTTGTGTTTGATGTAATGCCTGACTTAATATAAGGCATCCTTGAAAGACTTGATGGCGATATGGTTAATTATTACAAAGAAGTATGTATGACCTTTTCATTTGGTCATAAAATTGTCAATTTGCAATGCCCAACTAACAGAGAGAAAAGCTATTTGACAAGGTAACCGGTACAGTAAATTATAATTCATTGGTAGTTCTTGGAGGTAGAGCATAGTTTTAGGCAAACCTCCATTTTTAAAATGATGTTTAAGTCCTCTGGAGGAATTTGTTCCTAAGATTGTCTACCTTTTACTGTATTTGTTGTTATCTGATACAGTCTGGAATCATAGGTAATCAATGGAGACTGAAAATGATTTGGGTAGAGAGTTTGTAGGATTTGTAGTAGAGCAAGTCTGGACCCAGTGTTAAAAGAGATATCAGTTTATCAGGTATCTTATAGTGTGGTAGGACTTAGCTGTTGGAGACCAGGCAAGGTTGTCATATCAAATATGAACATCATTTCATCTTTTGGGATGTCACTGTCAGTGCAGAGTGTAACTTGGGCAAGTTTTGCCAAAATTGTTTCCATAAAGTTCTCTGCATACCAAGAATGCTGGTAAGCCAAATGAGTCATTTGTTTTACCAAAACAAGTTTTGTTTTTAAAACCAATATTCATGGACACAGAATGATAGATTATTCAAAATGTGGAAGGAAGTTAACATTCTTTTCAAGAACAAAGTTTCTCACTGTCAAAAATGTCAGTTGTTTGTTGCTCAAGAACAATTTGTTCACCAAATATTTCAAAGATTCAATTGATGCCCTCTTCGTAACTTTTCTCATGCATAACGTTTTGAGGAGATAAAGACTTGTCATATGTTTGATTGGTGAAACTCTGTGCTTTAACACTGATTCAAGCTATTTTCTCTGTGAGGAATTGTAGGGGTGTACGTCCCAGAGTCTGTGAGACCTTAGTACGGATGTAGTAAGCACGCATTTGTCTTCCTTTTCATACAGGTGGGGGTGGGGCTCCTAAGTGTCTACATCATGCCGCTAGCTGAAAAAAAAGATAAACTTGAGGTTTCAAAGAAATTGTGTCCAGTACTCCAGTAATGCAATAATCAGACTTTCCTGTATTTGTGACGTTTTCCTTTTCAGCAGAGTACTTCATCACAATCTCAGGTACAATGTACTGTGTGGCTGATTTATAATCATTTGCAGGAAATTAATTTTCTGGAAAGTGACAAAGTGAATCTTTCTACTGCACTGTTTGTTAGCATACCATTACACATAGTAACCAGTGGTGCAAGAAAGCTTTGGCAGTAAATCAGGTTCCCTTGTGAGTTCTCAAGTGACAATTTTTGCTGTGAAAGATTCAATGCAGGTGTTTAATTGTATTGGATGAGGTAGTTTCAAATTTTCGTGAAATGAAAGAAGTAAATTGACCAACACAAACTCTGATCTACTTCAAGTGAAGTGCAACTACTTTAGCCAAGCTGAAATGCAGCGTTATGTTTACTTTGCTCCACATTCACCTGTTTCCACACAACTACTGTACAGTATTAGTGCACATCGATGCCAGAAACCACTGGTTACCTTAACACCGCCTCCACCTTCACTCTAGCGCAAAGTGGACTAGTGGCCCTCCTTTCCTAGCTATCACCCAGAAGCACCTGTTGCATGGAAACATTCCTCTGTGAATTTTTTGTGTTTTTGGATTTTTCATACCTTGCAATTAAGAATCTTTTGTTTGTGGTTTTCCTTACCTATTGGTTTTTTGAAGCAACAGTATGGAATTCCTCGATAAGTATCCTTTTAGTTGTGTGGAGATGGGTAAATTGGTAAGTTCAGACCAGCTGAGTTTTGGGATAGCTATTAGAAATACTACATGCTATCTAACAAAGTTACTACTCTTTAAGCATTTACAGTAGTTCTATAGGAATCAGCTGCTCTCCACACCATTCATGCCCTCCCTTTCTTACACCGATCTTTAACAGTCAACTCCCTTTACCTCCCTTTTCCTGCTTTTTCCATGACTGTGGGATTTACCCTCATTGTCAAAATGACTCTCAATTTACAGCACAGTACCATTTACTGTGATATGCAGTACCTGTGCTCGCGTTTATATGAGCAACCAAAAATTGTTTTACAAGACTATAGACAGTCCCACTTTTCCTTTTGTATTCCTGTTCACAAAATGATTTCTACCTACCTAGTAAATTTGACTTCAGCTGTCAGATATCTACAGTATATTCAACTAGTGTAGCTTTCGTCTTCAAATATACAGAATTTTAGAATGTATAAAGAAAGAATTTGTTCTTAGTTGCTAAGGCAACGAGAGAAGTTACCATGCCTTTGTGCTTTTTTAATCAATATAAAGACTTCCATTTACGCACTCCTCGTTCAGCAAATGACCAGCAATGTATTCTGTGTGCAGCAAAAGTTGTTGCAGCGTGTCGGTGCATGATGCTGTGTTAAACATGTTCATCACCTAAATAAGCCTTGAGGTAATGCTTGCTCGTTACCTCAAATAATGGTGACGTTAGAAACAAATATTCATCTCGAAAATGAAATTAGAAGACAGCTGGATGTGACTAGAATGGCTGGCTGGCCACCTTGAAACCATATTCATATTAAATTGTAAAACAGACTGTAACATGTTATTTTTTCTGAAATCAATTGAATGTCATTTATAAGACTTTTACAATTATTAGCTCCATTTTTGATGTTGTTACAGTCCTTTTGTTATCTTTTTTTTTTTGGTTCCTTGCGGTAGCAAAGGAACCTATGTAGTCAGGTTGGCGTGTGTGTGTGTGTATGTGTGTGTGTGTGTGACACTTGCTTCGGTACGCTCTAACTCAACAAGGGAAGGTTGGATGGAACTTGGATTTAGTACATAGATTCGTCATAGGAAGAAGGTGTGCCCTATCATTTTTGGTGGAGGTCAAAGGTCATCTGGGAGAACTGGGGGCAAAAATCTGTTTTGCTTGGGTACGCTGTAACTCAATAGAGGAAAGTCTGATGAAAGTCAAACTTGGTATGTAGGTTTGCCATATTGAGAAAGTGTACCCTATCGTTTTTGGTGAAGGTCAAACGTCATCTAGGGGAACTGGGGGCAAAAGTTTGTTTTGCTTGGGTACGCTCTAACTCAACAGGGGAAAGTGATGAAAGTCAAACTTAGTGTGTAGGTTCGTCATATTGAGAAGGTGTGCCCTATTGTTTTTGGTGGAGGTCAAAGGTCATCTGGGGGAACTGGGGGCAAAAGACTGAAAATCTTATGCTATGGATGCTCATATGTACCATCAGTCCCCCCTCCAGTGCATCATGAAAGTACTGCTTGAGTTAGCAATTTCTTGATCAAATGGAAAAGAAGCAGTGTTGTTTGCACTACTGTAGGTGGTCACACCAGACAAGTTTTGGCTGGATCAGTTTACCTCCTCCTGTCTGAGTGCTAATGTGTGCATTCATGTAAGTGTCTTTTCAATTAGTGAGGTGGGCAGGTAACAATGAAACAAAATAAGTCAGTTGGTGTTCTTACCAGTTTAAACTAGACCCCAGTAGTTCTCCCAGGGCATACTCTCAGTTCATTGGACTTTAAAGGGGCATAGATGGGATAAGCCATATTGCAATTTGCAGAGCCCCTTCTTGAAATGAGAAATGCACAGCTGTTTGTGTTTTGTAAAGTGAATGGGATATTGCTGTATATTGCAGAAATCAACATCTTCAATTCATTGCGTTAATTGAAATGGCTTCTTTGATATTTATGAACTCAGGCATATCATTTTACAAGTATGTATATTCCAAGTACAAGGAACCATAGTGCCCCTAGGCTGTTGTGAAATCATGCAAAATACTTCTTCTCTTACAGATTGAATGTAACACTTTTGATGGTTGGTCACATTAGTGCTATGGAAGTGGTTCCATGTGGGTGCATGTTTGTCATGTTTGCGGTCTAATGTGTGAAATGGGCCATTTTATAGAAGCATGAAATATGTTTCCCTACAGATTTTATGTTACAAAAGTGAGAGTTCATGTTCAGAAATAGACCATATAGGCTATTGTACAAAATAATGCAATATGCTCCCTTTTACTTCATAATTAACATTATATGCTCTCCATCTATGCAAGGAACCAGAGTGCCCTTGAGCTCCTGTCCAGCTAGACTTCTGAGAGTAATAACTGGTCAGTTAGTTTTCTATATTTTGTAAGAAGTTACTTCATATAATCATGATGATCATTAGTTGCATCAAGATTTTTAGGTAGAAGTAATATTACTGGTAAACTAAGAGCTGGGGATACAAATATTTTTAGCATACTGCATTGATCGCTATGCATGTACCTAACAGTATTTAATCTTTCTTATAATCATTTTATAATTGTTCTGAAAGTTTTGCACTCTTTGTACAGAAAATATGTAATGTACGCTCTGTTCCTCCACTATGAATCAGTTGTCTCCTTCAGGGGTTTTAGGTTTTTTTTTTGTCACCGCCTCCCTGAAGTAGCGACCGTCACCACCCAACAAAATCCTCCTTTGCTCATCTTTTGGAAAGTTGTTGAGAGGCTATAGTGCTGCTATTTCAAATGTACTGTAGGCCTGACGTAATGTTTGTTGACATGTCTCCAAAGCTACTGTCAAAAAATAATTGCACCAAAAGGTAACTTCAAACAAAGTGCAGTTTCTCATCCTGATCTTCATCAATAAAACACATGTCATACCATACCATACATGTATGTTTTGTAGAGACAATTTTACTTCAGTGTGAGAAATGTTTTTGGAACTTGTGCCAAATTTTACCATTGTGTGCTTCATGGTTGGCCACGTAATATTGATTAAAAAACAAACTGTATACAGTGGATGTATACAGTGAGATGTAGGCTATAGTACATACATCTTGACTGGATGAGTACACAGAATCTTCAATATGATGTATGTACATGTTAGGCTCTTCTGATTTTTGTGTTGTATAGGATGGCTCAGTATTTACAGCACTGTAAGTCACTCCAGTCTCACTTACAAGGGAAATGCAGTAAGACATTTGTTTTACAGAAAAATGTGACAGTTTTAAAACCAATATTTATGCCCACAGAATCAAAGATCATTTAAAAACAAGGAAGGGCGGTGGCCTTCTTTTCAAGAAAAAGGTTTCTCACTGCAGATAGAGACTGTTGCTCAAGAATGATTTTTTTACCCCAACTTTCAAAGATTCAAATCTTCTGTAACTCATCCTGTGCATGATGTTTTGCGGAAATGAAGCTATTGCTGATATTCATTTGTGAGTTTGAATGGTTTGACAATAATTAAAGTTTCTTTCTTTGTGCACCATGTTGGTGCATTGCAAATGCCCTGTTCCCCTTTAAACACCTCATTACATATGAATCTCACATGCGGACAAGCAACCGTCTATCAACAACAAGAAACCAACTGGGCAAAGGTGTGTTTTGAAGTGAGCTGTATGGAGGGTAGCATCTTGATATTCTGTAACCTACTGCAAATGAGAGAAGGTTACAGAATAGCATATGTGTTTGATTTTCATTCCATATGGCCCACATTTATCTGGCCCATGTTTGGTCCATTTCTGGAATATATATGTGGCCAGAAAAATTAGGTTTTCAACAGGTGTAATTGGTATATGTTTTCACCATAAAGTGTGATCCAAATAACATTATACATGTATCTGTGTATTAGTCCTATAGACTGTAATAGCACATGTATCAAAACCTCACATTCAAAATTAATACAGTTTAGTTTGGTAGTGTATTCTTTGTATCATTGAATTTAATGATTACGATAGTGGACTGTAGCTGATATAGAGTATTTATGAGTATTAGAAATTGTTTCATAATGGAATATGTCACAAACTAAGTAAAAGCAATTTTCATGTAATAATAGACAAGTGAAATCAAGATGGGAGGATCTAGGATGAATAATATCAGGTTTGAAATTTCCATGTAAAGAATTTAAGCGCTTTGGTTCTTAGGCTTGTTCTTTTTTTTATTTTGATTAATCTGTCATATTGTTGTTTAGTGTGCTTGTGGAGTTGTTCTTCAGTGCATTGCAGTAAACACTTCGTCAGAAAATTATGGATTTGGTGCATTATGAATCTCATATGATTATTATTATGGAAATTTCATATCCACATTTGTAGGTTGCTATGGCATTGGTAATATGCTTTCTTGTATGACATGTACAGTGTATGTGGCTTGATACTTGGCCAGACTGTTGATAAAACCTGATAAATTTACATGGTTGTGAATGGCAATATGATCATACAAACGTAGCGTGAGGAGTCAAGTTTCATCTGGCTTGGGTGTAGCCATATAGAAATTTTCCTGAGATCAGTTTATGAGGTACTCTGTATTAGTTTCATATATAAAAATTTGTTTGTATTTTTTGGTAGAGCATGAACTTATATTAGTTGATATTGCCATATGAAGACTTAATTGATCAGGACAAATGTGATGTAAAGCCAAGAGCTTTTTTTGTGTAAGGATAAATTTTGTAAAACACATGTGTGAATGTCTTTGAATAGACTGTGCTACTGTTCATCATCCAATAGTTGAAAGTATCCAGGATTATAGATTTCTATAAATTTTCAAAACCCTATGTCATAAAGTCTGATATTTTCTGGACAGCTAGAGTCCCTGGCCATGTTCTTTCAACCATGGTGAGTGCTGACAGGTTTTTCTCAGCACAGTAGTCAAGAGTGCAATGGTGATGCTGAGTACTGAAGACATCTCTAATAGATATTCCAACAAGATTTGATACTCTCGTTGGTCTGATGTACAGTATGGTAGTTTTGAAGTGTAAATCTTACTTTAAATAGCAAACATGTGACTGCAACGTGCTACATTCTTAAATTAGACTGGAATATTAACAACAGTCTCTTCTCTTTTTCTGCATTCAATTCTAACAGTGCTGGTATGAGGGAGTCATATTTTTGCTTCGCAGCGGTGCAAAGCAATTGATTCCTGACAAACACGGCCGGTTGCCTCTCCATGCAGCTACTTGTGACAAAGATTCAAGGTGAGTTTGTTTAGATAAGAGTAATTAACTACGCAGACCACAGTGTTGTCTCCACAATTGATCTTTATCATTTGATACAAATATGATAACTGCATAAACAACTCCAGTGAGTAGGTGTTTCAATTTGACTCTCTTTTCCAAATGTGCGTAGCATGACTCCAAACTGCAGAATGTCAGACTGGGGAAAGTTTTTTTGTTTCCATTGTCTCTGCCTCTGAACATACAATATCCCCAGTCTCCCTGGAGTCAATATTTCTGGAGAAAAGTCAAACAAGAACAGATTTTGTGTTTATCTTAAATGTATCATTTTTAGAAACAATTCACTTCAGTGCTACTGTATGGCATAGGAACTGTATCCCTGTACTGATAGCATAGTTGATAAAAGAAAAGTATGTAATGTACATAATTTGAATGTTACTCTCAACAAATTAACAATGCAATCTTGCTTATGTTACAGTGGGTGATGATTTTCATTCAAATTTCATGAACATTCTTTACTTATATAGCTGAGTGAGAGCACCTTGACTTCTCTGTGGTTGTGTGTGGAATGTTTGTGCATTAGATTTGTACCAGTCATTCATGCTTGGGATGTGTATGGCAAGCCTAATGTGCAATAGCTGCATAAACAGTTTATTAGTACTCAGGTTTTCAACAGGAAAACTGAATTTATCATGGAAAACATGGCTTTTTGAAAAACAGACCAATAAAGCCTTTTCAGTAAACAATGTTTTTTGATTAACTGTTTTTGGGGCAATAAACTAAGTTTTATGGAAAACTGTGTTTATTGAATGTAAAACATGGTTTTACACTCACATGAACTCCATACTGTAAAACAGAGCTTTGGCTGGAGAGTAATCCAAGCAATTTAGAAGGGGGTAATATGTTGTTTTTCTTCCCTGCACATCATCAAAGCTGAAATGCCTCTTGCATACTGTAATACTGTACAGTAGGTTAGGTTCTCAAATGCCTGGAAGTCAATCGGTCAGGTCTACTGCTGTATGGTACCTGGTATTTAATTAGTCTGTTTTATTTTACTTGAAGTTTTAAGAAAGCATATATGCTTTCCTTTGCATCATTCATTAATGGATTTGTTCAGTTGCAATTGTTCTACAGTATTGTCTTCACAGGCTGCCATTCTTATTACTGTAGGTCTTCTTTTTAACTTTTCTTCATCGTCACTGTCTGAAGATTCAAATGTACAGGTTGCCTTTGATTAGAGCAATTGATTAAGGTCAGAAATTATTTTCCATTCAGGATGTTGCATGGCACATTGAAATTTTCATATTTGCAAGGCATGTATCTGAGGATATGTTAAGGACAACACTTCTCTTTGGTAAACTGATGCTGCAGATTCTATGATCAAGTTCCTCAATTATATAAAGTCATGTTGCTTTTAATCGTTTTGATACCAAATTCCAAACAACTTCTCTGTACAAATTGCAATGAGGAGAAGGAAACCCTGGGAATATATTCATCAAAATGAAGCAGAAGTGTTTAACAAACATCTTCCCAAAGTTTCATTCAGAGATACTGTTTCCTATCCAAGTTACACACTTTTGAAATTCAGAGAAGGGTGCTGCCATTTTTGCCTAAATTGAATGTAGAACAACTTGAGTAAGTCGAATAATGATGTCACATAACCACTGATAGCAAAAATTTTAATGCATTTCTTTATATTCTTTACCAATTATTTCTATCAATCGGAAACACACTTGTACACATTTTGTGTTGAATTACTGAGGTGTATCATGCAATAGTCAAATCATTAATACTATGACTTGAACCTATGCATGACTGTTAAAATTTATTGACAATGAAATATAAAGAAAACAAAAGCTTTTCAATCACATGTGGTCTGGTGATGTCATCACAATTTTAAAATGGCAGCTTCCTGATAGTTTTTTATGAATATCCATATTGCAATATATCTTGGAAAGTAAGCAACGTATTTAACTGAAATTTGGTAATGGTGTTCACCATATGTTAGTCTCTCATTTAACATGGTCAAAAGTCCTGACTTGCCTTCTCCTTTAATGTATCAGCATTATAAAAAAAAAACAGAGTTTCTTATAAAATGCTATCACTTGGATTAACCAATACGCACTGCCTAGTACTAAAGTAGTTTAATACACCAACTTCTAACTCAAAGTCAAATATTTCACAAATTTATCTTCACAAATTTATCCTCATTTTTAGACAGCACTTGGATGGCTTAGCCATATATTCTTGACTTTTGTTTACAGTCTGAAATTCCAGAAGGATTGCTTTCACCACAATTATTGATTCGAAGGAGATTGATGATATCACAATTGGAAGCAAGCACACATACAGTACAGTAGATTAGAGTAGTAGTAGCCTATACCTCTCAGCAGACATACTGTTCATTATAGAGTTCAGATCTCCCCAGAAACCTGCAAGCTCATAATTGCCAAGGGAACTTTGTTTCTAGGTAACTGTCTCCAGCGGGACACCAGCAGGCAGCAGTAAGCACTGTGTAGGGTGCTTCCTACTTCTATTTTACTGCACTGTAGTATTCAGTTTATACATTACTTGTACCACTACAATACAGGCAATCTCCCTCTTGTACACTGTCTTGCTCAGCAAGCTATTTGTAAGGCAAAGAGAGGGCATTTACATTGGTATATATTTTGATGTACCAGGTTCTGATTTAGATTGCAGTGGGTCTACATGGGGCCATGCTTCGGCATTTCATGTAGAGGGAGGGGTAGATGGAGAATTTGTTGTATATAGTAATGTCTCAGAGAATTAATAAAGCTGTTTGATCCAATTAAGTTGCACCTCTTATGACTTTGGGATTATGGTAAATAACATTTGGCAGACAACATTGTCGTTCTTAGCAGTCGCTAATTCGCTTGAATTTTATGGAAGTGTTATTCCCTGTGTTCTTTCTGTATATTCTGCCAAATATGAAAGCTCTCTTCACCAACCATTATACTAATGGTGATCATTCACCCACTTCTTTAATTTGCATTTGGGTCACTGGTGGCAAATACAGATTTTGGATGGATGGAAAGGCCTATCATTTTGAATGAGACCAATTTATAACCATTACAATTGTCATTACAATTGTGACTACTGGACAGTACTTATATTTCAAATCTGGGATTTAAAGTAAGACAAGAGTGGCCATTGGCACCATCTTCCATACTCAGGCTCTTTCAACTTAGGCTCTTTTGTGCTCGTTAAAAGAATTGTCCACTCAATACTAAAATTGATGTAACATCAATAATAATAATACAAAACAACATTTGAACAACTATCAATCTGCTCTGAGTCTTCATGTTAAGATAGGTATCATTTCAAATCCCCAAAATTTTGAATAGGCCAACCAAGCTTATGACATAAAAGTTACACAGAAATGGGTGGAAAAAAATATATAGTGTCACTTTCACCACCATGATGCCATGATTACTGTACATGAATTATTCATTAGGCTGTCTGGAATGTTTTTTACTGCAAAATGTATTACAATTAAAAAATTTTTGTGGACCAAGTGGGGTGTCCTTTTGTGGGAAAATCTGTTGTATTGAATATTCCTCGTGACAGAAGTTTGTGGATGGTCTGGACTTATTCTTTAAAGTGCTGTACAGTACATGTGTAGGCCGGGTTATACCACACTTTTTGTCGCTGAAAGTGGGTAATAACTTTTGGAGCCTGACCTGGGAGAGAGACCTCCTTTGTTAAGTCTTTATTTTTTTAAGGGAGGGGGGACTAGTGTAGACTGTTTATGTAGGGGAAGTACTCAATTTATGATGCAGATACAGTATAAAAGCAAGTTATTTTTTTACTGCACATCCAAAAGACATGCGTACAGAATATCACAGCTAGGCCTATATTTTTTTTTTGCGAGAAAATTTCAAGAAAAAGAGGATTTGTATTGCTGGCTGGGATGCTCACTTGTCCTCTAAAATCCTCGGGCAATCATGATTAATCGGGCCAGATGGTGACCTTATACATGTGTGAAAGTTTACGCTGATTCCACACAATAGTCTAGTTGCTTCTCTAAGAGATATATAGTAGAGTATGATCAAACCTGGAGTCTGTGAAGTAGAAGGTGAATAATTCAAATTATATCTGGTCCAGATGTATTACAATGCAGTGATATGCAGTGATATTCAGCACATAACCCCCTCCCTCCCCTGATCTAGTTATTTCCATGTAAAGTGGAAATCATTGATATATTACAATTCTTTGTTAGAAGAATACAGTATTTCATTATGAAGTGTTTAATGTGACAATGTAGTTCAGATGTATGACAACGTACGGCAATGTACGAGAATGTATTGCAATATACGCGATGTATATACAGATGTATAACAATGTATATTGCAATATATGAAAATGTATATACAGATGTATGACAATTATCCAGACGTATGGCAATGTATGACAAGAAAAGGCAATTTGAAAAAGAAATACTGTAGAGTGGATCTTGTCACAGATCTCGTGCAAATACTGTATTTGATGCACAGATGCTATTCAAAATAATTTACTGTACTGTAGTGTCATCATGTATCTGTCAAAGTACATTTAAAGGGAAAGAGTGCACAAGAATGGAAAATGGAACTGAATGGTCAAACAGTAAGTGTATTGAGAAGTATGTAAGATAGTAAATTTTAACGTCCATTGTTCATTTTCAAACTCTGCAATAATTCCATTTCGTTCCATTTATTTATTTATTTTTTTCCTTCTTTGTATCGATACCCTAATCCCTATGAGTGTGTGAGTCTACAAGTGAAGTGAAATAGAAATATTATTTAACTCCTGTGGTTCCTGTCTCTAAGTCCTGTTTGTTCATTGTACAAGTGAAATGACATAATTTATTTTGGGAGGTTTACTGGATTTGCATGCCATGCAACTTCTAATTACATTCAGTGAGTGAATTTAGGAACAAAGGCTTTAATGCAATTATTTGCCATCGTTTCTGGTAATTAGTGCTGTCTGTATTAAACTTGCTACAGTACAGATGCAATATCACAACTTATTGCCTATCATTCTGGCTACATAGCCAGAGGTACTTTTCCATGTAAGTCGTAAACTGTTTCATATATACTAAAGGTAATCTCTCTTAATTATGAGCCAAATTGTGTAATTATACAATTTGATCTTGAAGAGTGCTGGATAAGCTTCTTTTTTTCCTCTTTTTGTAGAACGTTGTCGGCTTTCCTTCAAAATCTGGCAGTGAGCGACATCAATGAGGCGGATTATGATGGGATGACTGCACTACATTGGGCAGCCTTCCACAACCGACCGGAACACGTCCAGTTACTGATGTTGAGGGGTGCGGACATCTTCAAAACGGACGTGGACGAAAAGACGCCGATGCATTGGGCCAGTCAGGTATGAAACACATTCATGGTGTCTTTTTTTTTAAGTAGCTTGATGTAATTTGCATAATCATGTTGCCTAACCATTTGCATGCACTCTATCCTGACAATTACTAACATTGTTTCTGGTTGAACGAAATACCTGTGTTTCATGACAGTGGGTTACTTCTTACAAGGTTAATGGGTGATGAGAATGTTTCTTACAAAGTCAGGAGTTAAATGAAAGAATATTTTGTCACAGCAAAAGTTTCAAACCTCACACCAGTATCTTGTATATGCTATTTGAGGTAAGACTGTTGCTGTCAAGAAAGATTCCAGTTGCATCTAGGTTACAAAATGTAATATATCCTGGCAAATCACTGCTTCACTTTTCCTGTTTTTTATGAGTGTGTACTTGACCTTAAAATTTGACAACAGTGAGAGATTGTGGTTATTATAGGTCTAGGTTAAGCTTAAGCTTTGTGGGTATAAAGTTGCAGCCCTTCAAGTATTGTAATGTTTTTCTTTTAACCCAGTCAAGATTATAAGAATGCAAAGTATCCTCCATGAGTATGTATGGTGTGGCATCACAAATTTTCCCATAATGCACTGCACCACTGCAAAATAGAAACATGCGTAAATCTTTCAAACAGGAGATGCTACTGAGTTACAGCCTTTACCAATAAAAAGACAAAACCATCCCTAGTCTTGTGACGTTTCAGTCTTTCCTTCTGATAAACAAATGAAGTACTCACCTACTTCATTTCCACCTGATTCTGTCTTCTAGTGAAATGATTTAAGTTTACTATAATTGTCTAGTCATTTGTGGAATACTGTATTCCAAATTTAAGCAGTTGTGCTTTGAAGATTGATTAACTACAGGTATTTAGGACTGTGATGTTAGACTCTGTGAATAAATTTTATACAAACAATCCAGTACCTGTATATGATTACAATTGCAAAACATTCAGAAGGTCTATAAGAATTGTTGAAAAATTTACATGCACCTTTGAAGGTCAGAATAACTTTATTAGTTTTCTGCCATCACATAATGGATTAAAAAATGAAGATATGCTGTAAAGCTTACCATCCAACATGAACCTGTGGTTGTCAAGTCACAAGTTTCCTACAGCACAAGGCAATACTGTAAGGGAACTCTTTAAAGCTTGCTTTTGTGGCACCTCACAGTAGAGCATGGCAATGTTCCACAAAATGTTTTGCTTGGACTCAAACAAAATAATCATTTGACAAAATAATCTTTGACAAAATAATCATTGCATTAGGCTTGACAGCTTGTGAAGACTTTAGGGACATTAGTGAAGAAATGTTGCATTTATGGGAAACAACATTGCACCTTTAAATATTAGAAGTGCAAACACCTGTTTGTGGTACTGATGAGTTGCAAAAATTCTTGGCATGTCTTTGACAAAAAGGTACACCTGTTGTTTACAAATTGTATGTAGAAGAAATGACTGCACTTTTTTACAGTAAAAATAAGCTGGAACTGCTGTATGTATGCATGGTGCATAGTTCCATGGTCTTTATTCTATCAGTGCCTTTTCCCATAGTAAAAGTGTGTTAGTTCAGCATTTTAGTGAAGGGTACTGCAGCTGCAATAAGTTAAAAGGACTTTTCAAAGTTTATGTGCTAGGAATTTTAGTAAATGATACTTGTTTGTTATTGCAGGTCGACCTGCAAATTACTTGAGAATTCATTCAGATTGCTTTGTTGAAGAAGTGAATTGACTGCCAGAAAATGAATGTCATTAAATATTTATGAGTATCATTAAAAGGAGATAAATTTTGATGAAAATTCCTACATTTGCAGACATTTCATTTTATGAACTTCAAGAAGGAGATAAGGAAAATCAGTACTGTGGATAGCATGCAGTCACTTGCAAATTAATCATAGTTTTGGGTTTGCCATTTCATTCTAGTACTGGAGCAGTGTTCATAATTATCTTTCTTGTATTACATGGTAGGCATAAAAGTTTTTACTGGGATAGGGGAGTGTGGCTAATTTTGACTAGGCTGTGTATTTCAACATGTTTGGGTAAAAAGCTGCAAGGCATGCCATGCAAGCAGAGCTGTATTTTTTACTTCAAAAGTTAATTAATGTGTAGAATCAGCTTGTATCGAATCCAATGACCTTAAGCTATTTGAGAAGTTTTTAGAGATGGTCAGTTTCCCATTCTGTTTTAACTATTCCCATGTTGGTGATCTTTACAGCTGCATGCCAGATTTCCAGGGTAAGCGCTGCTCCAGGTTTTGTTATGCGATGTACATTATTAATATTAAGTTGCACGTGTAGTCTGTGCTATAACATGTTCCAGAGTGTATGCCATCTTACGAAGTGTTGACAACATTGTCTTAAAACTCTTCAACATTGGTGTAAAGATTTCTTACCATAATTATCTTCAAATTTTGTAAACTGACCAATAAATGGGCAAAACATTAAACAATAGAAGATGTGAACTTCTGATTTCAGGATGGCAAAATTAAAGGGAAATAGGGCGTTTGTTTTACAGAAAACATCCACATTTTTAAAACCAATGTTTGTGTATGCAGAATGACAGATTATTCAAAATAAGGAAGAACAGTAGTCTTTTTTTCAAGAAATAAGTTTCTCACAGGTAGAAACTCAGTCATTTGTTGCTCAACACTAATTTGTTCACCCAAACTTTTCAAAATTCAAATGATGCATCTTCCATTACTCATCACATGCATAATGTTTTGAGGAGATGAAGCTTTGTCAGATGCTTATTGATGAGACTGAATGGTTTAATAATGACTACAGCTATTTCTGTAGTACGTCATGTTGGTGTATTCTAAACGCCCTATTTCCCTTTAAAACAGAGGGCAATCCACCGAGTTGCGTATCTCATAGCCAACATGCATTGATTTCAATACAGGGCCTGCAAATGGGCCTACAAATTTTGGGGCAAAATTGGCTTTTTTTCTCAAAAAATCAGCAAATTTCACTCTCTTTAATAAAAAAGTGACATACCTTGAATATTACATCCTCAAGTAAGTCCTTGCAAAATTTTGCATTAAATGCTCAAGTGCATCTCCAGATTTGCTGGAAATACCAATTTTGGGACAAAAGTGGCTTTTTTTCTAAAAAATCAGCAAATTTCCCTGGATTTACCATTACAGTAATATTATGTTGGACAATGTGTTCTCAGCTAAGTACTTACAAAACGTACATTGGTCTAATAGTTCTCAAGATATGCTGGAACTTCCAATTTTGGGGCAAAATTGGCTTTTTTTCACAAAAATCACCAAATTCACTCTATTTACTACAAAAGTGATATACCTTGAAATATTTCATTCTCAGGTAGGTTTTTGCCAAATTTTGCATTAAATGCTCAATTACTTCTCAAGATATGCTGGAAATAGCAATTTTGGGGCAAAATTGGCTTTTTTTTCTCAAAAATCAGCAAATTTGACTCGATTTACCATACAACTAATACGTCTTGGACATATTGGCATCATGCACAACCTTACCAAGTTTAAACTTAATCGCTCATATACTTTTCAAACTATTCTGGAAAAACCACAATTTGGACAGGTCCGGACGCACACACACACACGCACATTCAACTTTGTTTTCCATTCATTCTGAGAACCTCATTGTGCTTTCTTTTGTTTTTTCTTCCTCAGCCCTAACCTTAACAATAGACTCTCTATTGTCAATCTTGAGAGGATGGGAGAAATCTATTGAATTTTCTACAGAGGACCAAAAATCTATTGTTTCGGTCCTCAATCCCACCCGAAAACAAGGGCACAGGCACACATACCCGCACACACACACGCACATGCTCACGCATGCACGCACACACATTGGCAAGAACACGTTTTCCTTTATACCACAAGAGGACCCTCCTGTACCCATGGTCACTGCACCATGGGGTGTCTCTGCTCATCCACTCCAAGCATTTCCATGGCAACCATTCTCCCATGGTTGCACAGTACAACATATAGCTCCACTAGACAAGTGACTACAATATCTCATCTTAGCCCCTATAGGGCGATGAGATAACAACATATAAGCAAAATACGTGAACGAAAGCAGTGTTTTTTTTTTTTATCCCCTACCACAGAATGGGAGTGTCGTATGCTGCTCTATTATGGCGAAGTGTCATAATGGAGGTGCTCCCCTCATCAATGCTGTGGAAGGAACGGGTAAAAACTGTGTTCACTTGGCATGCGCTGCTGGGTATGCTGCAATCTTGGAGGTGTTTGCCAGCATTCCAGATGTGGAATTTGAAGCTCTTGACCCGGATGAAAGGTAAGGAAAAGAATGAATGTTTGACCAAAACCCTTAGAAGGATGATTAGGGTCTTGTATCATTATCTGTCCACTGTCACTAGTCTAATTATAGCTAAGGAGTGAACATCACTTCATGTTTCTTAAGTGCTTTTTTTTACCCCCAAGATCCAAGCTCCTCTGAAAATTATCTATAAAATAATATCAGTACAAGGTATATTGAGTGACAAAGTTTACTCCCTTTTTGTTCACATTTTGCAGAGTTTTCTTGAGTGTAATTAAACTTTCAGCGATGACTGTGAATGTTACCGTCAGCTTGCGGTGGCATCATTGAAGCCATTAAATTGATTGATTGTGAATATCAAGCTCATTGTCACCTCAAAATTGGCTGAATCACAAGTGTTTGTTAGTTTTCATAGTCTGTTATGTGTTTGTTTTCCAATTTCTCCGGTATATCAAGGAGGAAGCAAAGTCCACGAGCATTTTGAAAAACTCTCTTCACTTGGAGCAATAACTGTAACAAGCTGAGATAATTATGATCAAGCCCAAAGTCTGTTTCATATGAAGTGATCACTTTTTCATGACAACAATTTGAAATTTATAAGTATGTCTCTCTCTCTTGTGGAGAGAGGAACATATGGACAGGTCTATTGAACATCTCTAGTTGACATCTGTTTGGATTTGTGAACTGAATTTGTGATGACCTCGCACTCTGTCTTGACTTGGCAATCTTAGAAATGCAGTCAGGTAATTTCAAATTTATTTACCGTGAAAATTTCAACAATATGTCAGATCAGTCTTGTTGATTTGTCACCATTTTTCACCAATATCCAGTGGTATGGTTGTGCAATGGTGGGTACCACAATTTGTCAATTTACTTAATTCCTCACTTACCTGTCTCAGCATAACAAATGTACTCCTATCTACTGTGCCAAGAGTACTTCTAAGTTAATTTTAACACCACTATTTGTGCTGTCAAGCATAATTCGGGACCATGGCCTCCTTCCCATTCTCTACCATCCTTATGTGCCTAGGTTATGGTGGCTAGTTGAAATTCAATCTGCATGTCGGATCAGTCTTGTTGGTATGGCATTCTTCACCATCAGTATCCTGCGGTATAGTACATTGATGGTGGTCTCGTGGTATATTAGGTGATGGTGGGTAACATGTGTTGGCAATATAGGCCATGAGAAGATGAAGCACAAGCCTGACTTGAATCATCAGTTCCCAAAGGATTGGTGATGACATCACCACATCTGCAGAAGACTACAGTAGCAACAGGCTGTTCTCTTTCACAGCCTGCACTCCCCTAGTTTGTGCAGAGAAGGGCCCTTAAAGTAGTTTTCTGTTGATGTACCTTGGTGTGCTTCTCTTCAGGACAGACAAATAACCAATTTCCTATGTGTCCCTCTAAGGCCTCTTTTGTAACTCAAAGCCATCTGCAGTCAGTTTTGTTTGCCTTTAGTTCGAAAATGTACATTCTTAAATTTTCAAAGTGGGCTCTTGGTGGTGTGGAAAGATATTGACTTAGATTGGAATTATACTCAATATTACCTACAGTGTAATAGTAGGTCAAACCATGACTTATGCAGCTAACCCTCACATGATATCATACATGTTTATGCTTTTCAAGAGAACAAACTCTCTCCGTAAGAGTACAGTATATTTTTGATTGTCACATGTATCATGTTCTTGTGGGGACATCTTGTGGCATGATTTTAAGAGAAAGCAAAATTATTTCAAGATACACTGACTTATAAACTGGAATGTTGCATACAGAAATCTTTGACTCAGTTTAGTTATCTTGTTTTTGTGATCACTTTAACTGAGGCTTGAGTGCCCAACCCCATCCCCCTGCCCCCTTTGTACTGAGGTTCTCCTTTTGCAATAAGTCTATGATAGACTGTACTTGGACACCACACTCTGAAATATGTTCTGTATTGTTTATTGAAACAATTCAAGACTTGTAAAGGGGAATTTTAAGACTTACTCTAGTACAGAATAAGCTGGTGACTCTGTGAAATTACAGCGGTTTTCAATCAGTTGAAAAGATCATTACTAGCTCAGTGGAATCGGAGGATTTGAAAGGCTTTTGCGCTCCTTTGAAACATAACTTGTGATGCATTCTCTTGCGTTTGACAGGCGCTGTATTATTGAAACTAGGAAGCTGGTGGAAAAAACACATTGCTCTTGTGTATGTCTGTAGGACATACAACTTTACAAATGGCAAAAGTAACGTCAGTTTTAGGAGCAAAACAAGTATTTAAGGGCTGAGATTTTAATGCCAAGGAAGTTGTCCCATATTACTGTGAACATTGAGGCGCCAACATGTATTTAGTAAATTCTTATCTCTGTGTAATATTTTTACAAGCGTATGTATCTACAGTAGCACTAATTATAAGCAAAGAGTATATTACAAAATAAACGTTAAGATATGGAGACTCATGAGCAAAGATTATGTCACTTTGGTAAACAATACGTATAAAGCTTGATTAGAGATCTGTACAATATATGTCCTTTGCAATAGCCTGATTGAGGATACAAGGGTACAACGATACATTTATAAGCATATCTGTGTAAAGTATATACTCTAGCTTTTACTTTGATCTCTCTGGAATGTTCTCCAAGACATTGGCGAGTAAGAAAACTGACTGCCCAATGGTGTTTCAATAATGCTGGTGTGTGCATCATGTGACCCACATTCCAAATGCAGCCCATGACTCTCCTTTTGTGCGGCCTGCATAGCAATATTTAATATTCTGTTTTGAGTCCTCATCTTGTCATTTGGCTGCAACTTAGAGTCTGCTTTGGAATATTTTGACAACAAAAGAAAGATCACTCCCTTTGCACAAAATGAGGGTATGCTTCGAGAAATATGATGAAGTTTAATTATGCCGCTGTTACTTTGTTTTGCTGCAAACGGCTTCTAAGCTAATTGGTATTTCAAGAATCTCACATGGTAGAAATTATGTATCTCTTACAGCACGACTTTTTCTCCTCTGTGTGAGACAGAAACAGTCACAGGTCTTTGATGTGATTCCTGGTACAGTGACATTTTAACAGTGTTGTCAATTGGAAATTTAAAGAATTCACTCAAAGGGTGCATTCTCAAAGCTGAAATACCAGTAACATGTTTTTTCAAAAAAAAGAAAAGTGGTCTAACTCAGTGCACAGGGGCAAGTTTCCCCAACAAATGGTCTATGGACTAGTGACTACTACTGTGGCACATGGCGTTTATACCAGGGAGGGATGGATAGAAAGATGAAGGTGAGACATCACCTCCTAAACTCCTTTTGTTTCACTGAGACCCGTTTCAAGGGTCACAGCAACACGATTTGGTTTTGGTGTTGAAAAACGTTGCACAGCACAACATTATTGATTCAAGGTAGATTTCTACTTAAAAGTTACTTAAGTGTCACGCACTTGGTGGTAATGTAAAGCAGAACTGAATTTTGCTATACTCGTAAACAGGACATTCCCACAATGCACTGTAGCATATACAGACAGTTAAAAGACTCAGTTAATTTCCATTGACCTAGGTTAAAGGAATGAACTTCCATTTCCAATCCACCACAAAATTGATTTTCACCTAGAAGAATCTCTTACAAACAATGTGAGCATTCTTGATGCAGTCTAGTCTTGTGGTCACTTCTAGTTTTATTAGTAATTTGTGATCAATAACAAGTATTTTTGCAAGGTCAGACTGTAAACTTGCTGTGAATATTATCATTCAGTGAAGAGAGAGAAGACACAGCAGCCAGAGAAGACGATCGATGGATGCTTTTTGAGGGTCAACGTTGATGCCTGCCAGAATGAGGAGTGAAAGTGCCATTTTTTTTACTTTGTGTGATCGTATTTGTCGAGCCCCGGTACTAATACCGTAACCTAGATACAAAGGAAGAACATGATGAGGCAATGAAGTGGAGCCTCTGAATTATCAGTTTGACCTGAAAAGATATGCGCTGTGATCAATTTGAACTTTTAAGCATAATGGAAAACAGTGGTGGGTTTGGTGCAGAAAAACACTCAAGTAATTCTAGCATGTACACTGGAAATTGATTAGACTATTGACAATTCTGAGTGGTATTCACTGGGGACTTACCCTCCAGTAGTGGACAAAGTTTGTCAATTAGTAGATTGTTGTGGTTGTCGGTATGTAGACCTGCATGTGCCTTCTGTCCAATGGAACTAACACAGGAGATTAGGGATGACCATGCTATTCTACTGTACCAACAAGAATCTCAAAACTGGCATTGAAAAACTATCATACATCAGCCCATGATCTAGATCTGCAAGATTGATCAACTAAATTTGAAATGAATAGGTTGAGATCAAGGTACAGGTTAGTGGCATCACACTGTGCTATCAAAGACTTGGCTTAGAGGTCATTGAAACATTTTTAGTTTTCGGCAGATGGATGGGAAGGTACTTGTAAGGTGCACTCTCTTCACTTCTACACCCGGAGTAATTCCCCATCACACTCTCACCAATGAATGTGCAGTATAATAACCTCTGATTACCTTAAAGGGGAAATCAGGGTTTGACTGAGAAAATTCACCTTTAGTTAATTTTTCTTTCTAAACTGATTGTTCACAGAAATATAGAGACGTTGGGGAGGTGTTTGAAGGTAGAAGAAACGGTAATTATTGCGCTAATTACTGTTGAATGAGAACTCTTAATATTTGTTGGATACAAAAAATAAACGTTCATGTACAAGACAAGACAGCTTTCTCTATACGTTGACCAATCACAGTGTAAGACTGAGATGACGTTATATGGATAAACATAATCAAATGTTTACGGTTCCCATGCTGGTTGTGCATTCCACAGTGCTAAGTAAACAAGAGTTTAGTGATAGTTGATGATACTCGTATGTGCAAGCAATACAGCTGTTCACTCACGCCGCAACTTTGTTTGATGGTTTGTTTACTGAACTATATAGGAAGCCCCACCTCCTCATACCTTGAAAAGGTGATAGTATTGAATATTCATATTTGATTTGATGAATATGGATGTTACAGACTTTCGGAGTTGTTCACTGAATTTCTGCGAATTTGACTCATTTCTCGAAATTGTCCACATGTTTTGAGATAATCTTGATCATATTTGTTAGTTATAACTCATTGTCCGATACCGGTGGGGAATTGTAGTGAAATAAATTGTGAAAATAAACCCTGATTTCCCCTTTAATTGCTGTATTTCATATTCAGTATTACATAAAAAATACATTGTTATTGCGTTTTGACAGGTGGGCATGCAAATCTTACACCAGTGTCACTTAAATACAGCAGAATACAATACTGCAGCGTACAAATCATACTCCAAAATTTGCTGCTTTTAACACAGCTGTATAAATTAATGGGAAAAGTCGTGGAACTGGTACCAAACGACTCTCAAAAACCTCTTTTCTTTCTATGTTACCTCTTTAGGGCCCCTCTTCACTGGGCTGCAGTGAAAGGTAACACTGACTGTGTAATCTACCTTGTCCAGTTGGGTGTTGACTTGTCACCAGAGGATGTCTGTGGACACACACCTTTAGGTTATGCGAAGCAAGCCGGGATGACAGAGATATATCAGTTTTTAAAGGAGACTGGTGCAGAGTTTAGCAAAGTTGAACTAGCTGCCTTGGAAAAGAAATACTCCAGTGGAAAGTTGAAAGAGCAAAAGTCGAAAGACGGTGGGAAAGATGGGAAGAAAGGCCGATTCAAGTTTTTGACCGGCTGGTTAGACAAAAGGAAAAACAAATCCAAAGATTGTGAAAATGGTGACACAAACAATGAAGAAATAAACAATGGAGAGGAATGTGAGGACATGTTGCAAGATAGAACAATGGAAGAGACTGCAGCTGAGCATACCAAAGAGGTTGTCTCACCAACGTTACTCACACCCTCTCCAAGGGAGCTCAACCAGAGCACCAGCGAGAACTTAGTTTCAAGTGCACCCCATCTGGGAAGTTCCCCTCGCCAGAGGAACTCGCCCATACAAAGACAGCATTCCCCTGTAGCTCTTCACTTTGACTCTTCACCTAGGTCGGAGGGCAGTCTTCTGCTGGAGACTGCCTCAGATGGCAAATTGTCCACCCGCAGCCTGGCGAGTGATCTTCCGACCGACAACCTCAGCAACCTCTCTCCCCGCTCTGTGTCATCGAACCACTCCTTTGTGTCAGACAGTTCGGACGTCCAAGGAATGACCCTTGTAGTGCCTAATCTAAGCAAACAGAGACAAAGTGAACTAACTAGTTCAGACGATATGCACAAGGACAACATATCCCCTCGATATAGGGAAAACATATCCCTTCGATACAGGGATAGGCAGGGAAGGAGGATAGTTGATCCTTCCTTCCCAAGGTATAACCCTTTACCAGATCCATTTTCGTTGTCTAGAGAGGAGAGCAACTCCCAAGTGAATAGCGATGTACCGATGAAACTTGTGAAGCCTGTCTGGAGTAGAGAAGGGCCAGATTATGAAGTCTTGGAAAGACAGGCCAGAGAAATACTGGATGCTCAAAAGAAGGCAGAAGGTATGGGATGTGCGACGTGATATTTTCAAGTCTGTCCTGAGTAAATTTGCATCTAAACTTTTGAATGTTGCAATCAGTCCTGGTTCTGTTACTTAACTGATAAAGTATGTGTGTTAAAAATACATGCAGTTCCCTCAGCCAAGGAGAATATTATGCAAGTCTGATCATTGTATTTACTCTGTGCTTGACTGCAAGAAACAGTAGTCATGCATTGTTTAAAGGACTTTTTGTCATTCTGAAAGTGTAGACATTTTTGTTTGAATATTGGGAGATAGACCCAGTTTTAAATTTCGTATTTGCCCAGTTAACCTACTTTAAAGTTTCTTAAAAAATATAAAATCATTGCAGAAGTAATGCATCAAAGATTTCACTGATGCTTATTCAGTATAGTCATAACATTTAGCTTTGTTCTGCAAAATAACCAGTGCAGTATCTTAATAAATTTTTAGAAGTTATTTTTATATATAACAAGGAGTTATTTGGTGAAAAGAGACTCCATATATCAAAACATTGTCCTATTTTTCCAAGAATTATGTCTTTCTTTGCATGTATATGGCATGTTGTATGTATTTTCCGTAGAGACCTGATGTTTGTTCCATTGACACTTTCCATGTGTTTTTGCCTCTTATTTCAGTAAATCCACAATAGGATGAAATAAATTTACTTTATTCTTCACTTACCTGTCTCATCACATCAACCGCATCCCATTTACCATGCAAGTGGTGCTGATAACCTTTAACACCACCTTTGGCGCCATCTGTTTAATACCCAACCAGAGCTTTCTTCCCCATTCTACCATCCTATGTGTTTAATAGGAGTGTGGAAGTCCCATGCATTTTCTATCTTTAGATATCATTCATTTGTGACTTCCTTTGGTCTTCCTTTGCTTACTTTTGGATGTTGAGCCAACTTTTGGGCAATTTTTTCACTGTTCTGCTAAATGTCCTCCACTTTTTCAGTAAAAATATGATTTTATTCTTAGGCCTGGTTACATGGTTTTTGCACCTTTTTAAAGTACAGGGCGTAGTTGTGCCAAATTGGAAATATAAAGCTGTTAGGTGTCTTCATAAGTAGCTTTGGGGTTTTGTTTTCTGATCTAATAATAGTAACATTATGAATTATGATATATGTGGTACTTTGGTCAGTACTGATGGATAACCCTACAGTAATGCTGTTCTTAGAAAACTTCAATAACTCATACATTGCTTGAGTGCAGCAGTTCATGATGAAGTTGTCAGACTCACTCTTGTGGTACGATGGTGATGATGATATTGATTATGATGATGATGATGATATTAATGATGAGGGTAATGATACTTATGATGACCATAATGGTGTGGTGATGATGATATTTGTGTTGATTGTAATGATGGTGCTGATCATGATTGTGGTGCTGATTATGGTAATGATGATAATGTGATGTTGTCGGTGGTGATAATGATGGCGATGGTCTCGGTGCCTTACCGAAACATCAGCTGTATCATTAACATCCGGGATTTCCCAAATGCAGCACCGTACATCACATTTGTGTGGAGGGATCTTACTGTACCACTGTGTACAAGTGTATATATACCTGTCTACACTTACTCATTAACAGGACTGACCACTGATCTTCCCTGTGAAAAATTGCTTCAAACAATTTGCTGTATATAATAGGCAAACCTCCGCGATCTGACAGTGTGTTTACACAGCAGTTGTGTCGTTTTGTCGTAATAAAATACTGTGAGTGTGGACCCAGATACCCACGTAACCGTTGAAAACACTACCTTCCATCATTGAATAAATTGTGACTCATGAATGAGAGCATTGTACAAGGAGAACATTGTGCAAACTGTGAATCAAATAAAAAGTTAAGTAGTTGTCATGGGAAAATACAATTTACTTCACAAACCATCTGTTCTTGCATCATTGTAATAACTGTATTGTGTAACACATGAATGAGAACATTGTACAATGAGAACATTGTACAATGAGAACATTGTACAATGAGAACATTGTACAAACTGTTCATGTAAAGACTCCAATGAGATGACAGTTGATAGTTGTCATGGTAACGTACCATTTGCTGCAAGGATCATTTCTTTTTACATCAATGCATTATAAACTTTAAGTGACAAATGAGAAATGTAGGGCCCAGTGTCAGCTGATCACTGTTACGAGTAATGATAGATGATAATGGATCGATGATAATTCATTGAGTGATTCTGATAGTCATGGTCATGATAGTAATACCTTTGCAAATGCTCACTGTTTTAATGAGTAAAAGAAAGTCGGTGAAAGGTGATTACTAACCATCTCCACTTTGTTGTTATCAATGGCTTTGTAGAGGAATAAATTACAGCCTCATTAACTCAAAACCCAGTAAGAGTGATTTTTGGAAGAGGTATTTAAAAACAAGAAAACTTTAAAGAGTAAAAAACACTGGATCAGACTTTATTACATCTTCTTTTCTTTGTTGTTATCAATGGCTAGTCAATCGCTTGACCCAAAAAGCTTTGTTGATGGCCATGCATTGACAGTTTTTCTATTGTCCTTTACTTCTTTGACGTATTTTGTAGAAGAAGAAACCATCATCAACATACAACTTCCTGAGGGTGATTTTTGGAATAGGTTTCCATATAATAACACAGGCAACCCTAAACTGGAACCAATTCAAAGACCCAATGCCAACAGTAAGTAAATATCCTTCCATCACCTTGTTTTTTTTCTGCAGGGCTCAAGAAAAATGAGAAGGAAGGTACTAGTCTTTAGAGGGCAGTATCTAAATTTACTTTCAAGAGGTTACGTAAATTAGAGTACCACACGATATAAGCTGCTATATGATAAAGTCAAGATCTTCTACATAACGATATTGAAAATCTTACTGCATGTATTAACGTTGTGCTACAGTAGTAACATTATCAACAGCTACAAATCCAAGAGGAGTACGTAAAATAAGCTTTGCTCGTCAGAGGTACAAGAGCCACCATCCATCTATTACATGTTTCTGTACTCATAGTGACATTAGCATGATTCTTTGATAAGCTTAATTGTATTAAACTTTTGAAGTTTTGTCTTAATTTTCCAAGTATGCATTGATCAAAATTCCCCCAGTACTCATTTTCTGGTGTTAATTCCCCTTAAATGTAATACACTGGATGTACAATTGGTATCGATATTTATTCACCGGTATTAAATAATCTCTGCTGTGTCCATCCTTGCCATTTAACTCATTTCAATGTCCAGATGACTTTACAAATATCAACAAAGTTGGATCTGGATGAATGTAAAGATAAAATCTCTCAATATATAGCATGGATCAAATGGCAGACACAACAAGAAGAGGCACAGCTATTGTCATAGTCAGCAATTCTTCATAGGTTGGTAAACTTGCCTAATTAAGATAACCAGAAAGTGTACTGTACGAATTTGCAAACTCATCGACGGTCTTCCTTAATTAGGTAACCTTTCATAATCATCAGTTAAGCACTTTTCACTGTCAAGCGGCCTTTTTACATATTGTAGAACAATCCTGGTGAAATTATGACCTTTTTCATTTTGTATCTATCTTTTAAGAGAAACATCAAAGTGCAATTTTGTCACTTCATAAAGTGTGTATTGTGCTTCTTAGAGTATCCTGCTTTGTTCGGACATGTGTGCACCTTGGGACAAACAACGGGGGAACTATTGTCACTTCAGAACAATTTAACAAAATTCTAATTTCCCATGTGAGTGGCACAGTCGATAATAAGGAAAGAAGGGGTTTTGTGCAAGTCACTTCAAGTGGGGTCATCTGGAATACAAGTGTAAATTACCAAACCACTGTAACACTACTGTAAGTGGATATCAAAAATACAGTAACGTATACATAACAGCTAAACTTTCATGATTTTTGTTTGAGTACTGGAATGAATTTGTGATTTCAGCCTCAGGATTCACTCAGTGGAAAGGTTAAATATAGTATACTCAATAAAGTTCTCATAGTAAAAGTTTTGACTTTTAATATCATATTAATTCTTGCAATGAAGTCATTAACCTACAGTGTATGCAGTTATGATTTCATACCTACCAACCATTCCGATTTTGGCGGAATTTTTTCCAATTGCTACATCATAATTCTGCTTAGTGATTTCTCTCACCAAATTCTGATTTTTCTTGATAATTGTATGATAAATGATTGAAAAAAAAGTCCTAAAAATATAGAAATGCTTGGAGAGTATTTAAATCAAAGGTAGCATTAAATGTAGCACCATTCTGCATCTGGCCCACCCTCTAAAAGCCAAAATTTTTCAATTGGGACAGCCCCTCCTCTTATACCTCTCTCTCAGGACTGATCAGTCATTTCATCTGCTCCCCCCCTTGACTGGAATTCTGATTTTTTTTATATCTGAGGTTGGCAGGTATGTGATTTCATTGAAAGGGGAACATTTGAAATCACTTTCTTGTACATTTTGTCACATATTCTTAAGCTATTCTTATTCTTAAGCTACTCTGTAGTGTCTACTTGCTGTATGTATATGCTAACGTATTGCTAAAATGAAAAATATTGACTGATTTTTTTTTGATTCCTTGCCGCAGGCAAAAGGAATCTATGCAGTCCTGATGTCGTGTGTGTGCGTGTGTGTGTGATGCTTCTTGTAAACACTCTATCTCAAGAAGGGTAACCATGACTGATCTCATACTTGCTGTGTGGGTTGTTCATAGTAAGTAGAAGATCCCTATTGTTTTTGGTGAAGGTCAAAGGTCATTTGAGGTCACCAGAGGGCAAAATGTGAAAACCTTATAAACATGATATCTCAAGAATGGTAAGTGTGACTGATGTCATACTTGGTGTGTGGGTTGGTCATATTGAGTAGATGATCCATATTGTTTTTTGTGGAGATCAAAGGTCATTTGAGGTCACCAGAGGTCAAACTGGAAAAACCTTGTAAACACAATATCTCCAGAAGAGTAACTGTGACTGATGTCATACTTAGTGTGTGGGTTGTTCATATTACGTAGATGATTCCTTTGTTTTTTGGTCGAGGTCAAAGGTCATTTGAGGTCATCAGAGTTTAAATTGTGAAAACCTTTTGAACGCAGTATCTCCAGAAGGACTGATGTCATACTTAGTGTGTGGATTGTACATAGTCAGTAGAATATTTCTTTTGATTCTGGTGGAAGTCAAAGGTCTTGTGAGGTCACCAAAGGTCAAACTGTGAAAACCTTGTAAACACATTATCTCCAAGAGGGTAACTCTGACTGATGTCATACTTAGTGTGTTGCTTGGCCATACTAATTAGATGATCCCTATCATCTTTGGTGAGGGCCAAAGGTCATTTGAGGTCACCAGAGGTCAAACCTTAAAATTTGAAAACACAATATCTCCAGAAGAGTAACCATGACTGATGTAATACTTGGTGTGTGGGTTGGTAATAATGAACAGAAGATCTCTATTGTTTTGATTGAGGTCAAGGGTCATTTGAGGTCACCAGAGGTCAAACTGTAAAAACGTGTAAACACAATATCTCCAGGAGTCTAACCTTGACTGATGTCTTACTTGATGTGTAGATTGTATATACTAAGTAGAAGACTTCTTTTGTTTGTGGTGGAGGTCAAAGGTCGTTTGAGGTCACCGGAGGTCAGACCTTGCTAACACATTAACTCCAGAAGGGTAATGCTGACTGATGTCATACTTGATGTGTGGGTTGGCCATACTGGGTAGGTGATCCCTATTGCTTTTGGTGGACGTCAAATGTCACGGTCATTTCAGGTCACCAAAATAAAGGTCATTTTGGGTTAAAGGCTTGTGGTGTATCAAGAAAAATAACTGTAGTTGATCTTATCCTTGTCATGTGGATAATTCATGTTTGTTATAATATAACCATGTAGCAAGGAATCACAAAGCCTTTTGGCTTTATGGTTTATTACATATGTTATGTAATTTCAAATTTTCAAAATTCAAACTTTGAAGTTCAAAATTTTGCAATATTATGGGAAAATGATATGACATGTTGTTATGTATTCACTGATTGCGGGATAATGAAACAAACATGATAAAAATTTGGTCTGAATTATCCCAAAGTGATTAAAATGTAAACCATTTGTATGTAATGTGTGTGATTGATAAAGTGAATAGTATGTGTTTAATTGTTATGTTTTGGACAGAATAAACTATGGATTGTTTCAAGTGAAAGAAAACAGAAAATAAAATAGAACAAAACAGTAGTGATTAGCAGTTTCAGCTTAATAGAAGTTCTAAGTCTCTTTGAATGGAAAATTCCTCCCCCTAAATAAGTAGTAAAAAAAAAAGGAGTGGAAAAATAGAAGCTCAAAGAGTGGTTCATTACAGTTGTTTGCATTTCCGTAGCCAGGACACCTACACTTAGAAAGACTTAGAAGTACACTCTGTACAATCTGATTTCAACATCAGATTGGTATGTTTTATGGTTCACCATATTTGCAAATTGTTTGTCCACCATATAGTAAACAAGGGCTGACCCTTGTTTTTGTTGCATTAAATGAACTTTCTTCCAATGACAACAAGTTTTATTTTCTGAGATAGTTAGTGGATGACGAATGGTGTGCCATTCAAGCTTCAATAGATAAGGAAATTTATCGCAGCTGCAGCTCAAATTTGGCAGAGGGACACGGGGTAACAACCTTGTTTTGTGAAAAGGCTTTCAGAATTTTATCATTCAAAGCTGAACGCTGATTAGGGGTACGGAGGTTGTCCGGCAAAAGGTGGACAAGGCCCTCTATAGGGTTTGACGTTTCTCCATCACCTTTCATGAGGGTTTTGCTAACAAGAGAAGATTATCTGTGATGCTGTCATGAGTTTCATAATGACAGCAGAGACCCAGTTGATCCCCGCCTACCCCATTTTATTTTTGGAATTGATTTAAATCAGTTGTGAAATTACGCAGCAAAGGGATTTAAATAACCTTAAGTAATTTCAAATTAATTTCTTTTGTTGGTTCACTGAGATTGCTTTAGCTGTTTATCTTAATAACAACACACCTGCTTCCAGTTGCTTTCATATTCTGATGTGTACAACTATCACTGGTGAATTTAATAGTTATGATGTTGTTACTCTTAATGTCATTTTCATTCCTGTAATTTAGTCAGGTTCATGATCAGAAAGTCAGAAGATCTCATGAAAGATCCTATACCATGTTGTTGATGAATACCTGACATATTCGCTAACTCTTTTTGATACTTGTTCAGGGGATAGCAAGGCAGGGGTGATCCAAACAATCCCTAAACAAGCCCAAACCTGCTCCGGAGACTGTCACGTAATGTCCTTATCCAGTGGACAAGTGTGTATCCCTCAGTCTTTAGCCACTTTCCTCAAAGACTGTGAGTTAATTGTGGAGGCCTTGCCCTGTTCTGCAGTCTAACATCTGTACCAAGCAACTTGAAACAAATGAAATTTGAATCAGACAACAGGAACAAAATTGAAATTGCCAAATTTTGAGATAACTTTTCTAGTTGAGCAGTTAAAGCAATTTTGAGTCCCAAGAAAATGTCCATTTGGTTTCACCAGGATAGTTGATCTAGGGAGGAACTTGCAAGATCCAAACAATCCAACCCCCTTAATTCAATGCAAATTTTATCTCAAGTTTAAGTAAATTTATCTCAAGTCGTAGTGAATGTGATCAGAATCTTAGGGATGGAGTGGTTACTTGTATGGTTGGTTGTATATCTTGAATGAAAAAAGACCCCATGATCTTAGGCATATACCAGGCATTCTCCACGTATGGAACTTGAATATCACCTGGTTTAACAGTGATTGTGTATGGAATTGAATCCCTAGAAGTAGCCAGCATTCACATGATTGTTGTTTGAATCTATCACAGTTTTGACCCCCCCAATGTAATTATCCTCAGAAGTTTTGTCACCCCAAGGAAATATGATATATACCAACACTGTTATTAAAATCTGGAATTTTGTCTTTAACCTTGCGAGGGACCAGTTTTGTAACATTTGAAAGTCTGCGATAGTGCAACATTTGAATACCTTGAAGATTGATTAGCAATCATGTTTGACATATTACCTCAGTACGGTAACTTCAGATAAAAGTTCGATAAGCCTCCTTTCTCATCCACAGTACAGCTGACAGGACCCAAATGTAAGCTCGATCTAAACTTACAAGTATACTGTATCTCTCAAAGGTCTTGATGAGTCTAAGACGGTTAGTGTTTCTGAAGGTGATAGTGAATGTAGGAAAGTTCCTTATGGAAAAATGCATTGGTAGAGCAACTATGTCTGGCTCCAGAATGGAGTTCCATGTAGCACTGACTTTGCAATTGTCATGGGTCCAGGATTTCCAATTACAATAACTGCCAGTATGAGTGGGTTTTCCTCACATAGATGAAATTAAAGAGGCACACAAATTACTGGTGATGTCTCTACAAATGTTGATGTCAAGAAATGGTGTTCTGCCTTGCTTTTCAACCTCAAATTAATTTAATGCTGGGGTGAAAAGTGCCATTAAAGTGGCAAGAAGTTCAGCACACTCCTGCTGAGGCAAAATTATGAAAGAATCATCAACATATCATCTGCAATAGAGAATATTTGCATAAAGAAGAACAGGATTTTCAAGGTGACACATTAATACATTGGCAAAACCTACCTTAAGAGATAATCTAATAGCTATATAATCCATTTGCTTGAATAAATGATTGTTGAAAGTGAAATATGAACAGCTGGCAAGTTAACTTACACAACATCAGCATGTTTGATCTTGGTGTCAATTAACTTGTTCATGTAAGTAAGATTTAGAATAATTTTTCTGGTGAAAGTTGAGGGAAAACTGGTAAAAAGTGAAGTTACAGCACTACTTGCCATGATGTGTCCATCTGGAATGTACATGTTAGAAAGTAACATTGCTTGTGTAAAAGAATCCTTACAGGTGTAACAATCATTACACAAGTCTTTTAATACATTGGACAGAAAATCACCCCAATTATGGTCAAAAGAATCGATAGTAACGACTAGAATCTGAGTGGGATGCCATCCTTGTGTGATTTTGGCAAACAGTAAAGGCGACCAAGGACTCAGCCAGACTTGAAGCACGATGCGTACTTCTCTATGTAAGAGATTATGGAGTTGTTGTTTGTATATTTCAGGAGGGTCATCATCAATCCGCTGGAACTTAATTTGTCATTGAGCAAAGCCTCCGTCTTTAAAAACTCATCCTAGTTGATAATGACAATCTCATTGCCCTTGTCTTCTTGTCTGCATGTGACCGGATCATTGTTTGTCAGTAATTTATGCTGAGACTCCACATGGAATTGTTGGCATTGTTTATTTGTCGGTTTAAACCTGGTAACGTCGTAAGCAGTTGTACGGAGACTATGAATGAAGGCCCTCTTCTCTTCATGTTTAATATGTAAGTTCAGTCTTCTGGTAAAATTCATCAGGTTTGTTAGCTTGGGTATGTTACTAAGGTGACGTTTTGAAATGAGCTTGGATGATGTCAGATCACCTATTGATGGTATGCTTCTTGGACCAGAGAATTTCCAGCTTTTCCTCTATACACAAATTCCAAGCTTGTGATGCCTGTTACTCTGTATTAGACTGATGGAGGATTTTCCAAGTGAATTTGTATTTGATCAGATTTCTTTTTAATACCTATACATGCTTGGATTATTCAGTGTCATGTATTTTTGGTTTCTGAAGAATTTAGCTTGATTATTATATCAAGTGTTTAAGAGGGCCACCTGCTAGTCCTATGTATGATCTGTGGGGATTGTTTGAGGTTACTGTTGCCTTATAGACAACATTGCTTTCCAGACAATTCCCTGTAATTAACACGTGGTCTTTCAAATGCAATTACAAGTTTTTTCAGAGAGGTTTTGGTTTGATTCCTCCAGGATTTTTGCATTGTGGGATTTAGTAATTTGCTGCTTTTTTTTCATGAAGCTGTAGAGACGCTGATTTTCAAAGTATCCTTAATGAAGATTCTGTGAGGGGGACTGCCCAGCAGGAAATGCTTGCTTACAAACCCGAGGAAGAAGGCACCGACATTGGTTTTTACACTTTTAGTGGAGGACTGAACCAAATGATCCTTCTAAGCCATTTTTTGTTATGCTTCTTTTTTTTTCCCCGTTTGGGGGCTGCGATGTTCTGGGTTTCCAGAGTATCTAAGTCTAGAGGTGTAGCCAGCAGATTTGAGTGCTTTGGTGTAGATGGGGGTGGCCTTGACAAAGGTAACCCTATGAGATAATAGTGAATAGACCTTATCCTCATTGGCTTGTGGAACATTTTTTAGTAAGGGTGGTGTCTGCCAGATCTAAATTTAAGGTAATGGCAAGGAAGTTTACTGCCTTAAGATTTATTTCAACATTAAAACTCAGTCCCGAAGATTTGAATATTTTAATGAAAGACTTTGTGTCTGATCAGCCTCTCTACCAGAGAGCTTCACTGCTAGGCCTTTGTCTCTGTAGATCCCCACTGGCGACATTTAGCATCTGTGTCTTTAACTGTGGCAGAAGATGTGACTTTAATTCTTCTGACTTCTGAGTGGTGTTATCAATTCAAGTTTGTCATAGTCCGCAGGGACTGCTGTACATTCCTACAGTAGTTTTATCCACCTTGACATATAGGTCGGCTGAATTGATGATTTTTTTCCAAATCTCTTTGCGGGTGGATTAAAAAGTTATCTTTGACTTGCCTGCATTGAATCTTTTCAGCTCCTTCCATCAGTTCAATTGCAAACAGATCATTGAGTTTATTTGTGGTGGCATTCTTTTCGATTTTGCTCATGCCTCTCTGAAGATATGTTGCGGCTATGGTCAGGTGTGTCTGGAAATCAGACCATGCCTCACTGAAACTATATTGTGGCTATGGTCAGGTGTGTCAGGAAATGAGACCATGCCTCATTGAAGCTATGTTAAGGCTATGGTCAGGTGTGTCAGGAAATCAGACCATGCCTCACTGAAGCTATATTGTGGCTATGGTCAGGTGTGTCAGGAAATGAGACCATGCCTCATTGAAGCTATGTTAAGGCTATGGTCAGGTGTGTCAGGAAATCAGACCATGCCTCACTGAAGCTATGTTGTGGCTATGGTCAGGTATGTCAGGACTTCATGGCTTCAGCTACATGATGATGTCTGTAACACAAAAGTAGGAGCATGAAATAGCAACATCAAGTTGTAGCTCTCATACAAGTGTTCTCTTAATATGCAACATGCATGTACTGTACCTCGTATTTCATTAAATACCTCCTACATTTTGAGTTCATGCCATTGTTGTACAAACACGACTTATTTCTCACAAGTACAACGGTGACTGTAAATGCAAATTTGTTGAAGTCAGGTTCACATTTAGTGCCAAATTTTTCACAAAACCATTTTGCAGCAGAAGCGTAGATCAATAGAATGGGAGGCAAGACTGACTAGATAGGTTTCATTGATATGAGTACATTGATATGTGCCTTGCAGTCACAACTGGATTGAAAAGACTTGGAGACAGCAGTCACAAATGGATCTTCCCTGTCATTGTAATACAATCGTTACAGTTAATTAGTAAAATGCCATCTTTACAGCAATTAATTGTAACTTTGATGGAGACCCACCCCATTTACTCTGAATTCTGCTTTACATTGATCTGAATTTTTCTATCATTTTCTCCATGCAGATTTCTCTGATATGATTCAAAGTGGCCAATCCGCTGATGAGAGCTTGTAAGTTGTCATTGCATATGCTTTGTCATACTCAAAAAAGGAATAAATGAATAATGTCCTTTTTTTCAAACTCATTAATGTATACTGTATGTTGATTATGAATATAGTTTCTTCAATACTATCAAATTTCAGTAACAATAGACAATGCATAAAGGAACTGTTAAACTTATTTTTGTTGGAACTTTAAAGGCTACTTCATTTCAGTCTTTAGAGTAATTATTGTGTTATCTATGTGTGTCCTTGTTGCTGCAACCCTATAAATGCCATCCAATATCTTAAACATTTCCTTCAGAGAAATGTGATGTGAAAAGGTTGTGGTGCTATCAATGTTTTATGTACCCTTGCATTGAGCAAGTCACTGGTTTGAAGGAGGAAAATCACTTTTCACTAAAATTCTAAATGGGACTTATTGAGTTGATGTTGTTTTGTGATAAGTCTGAAGGATACCATTTCTTGCCTATACTTCTAATATAGCCTCATTAGTCATGTATTAGTCATGACTGATGAACAGAGGTCAATTTTCTTTGGTTAATACCTTGATAAAAAAGTGTCAGGTCACGGATTTGCAATCTGTGATTTTGATTGTTAATTACCCTCTCATTGTCTTTCGGTTGCATGGCAGATGTTCAGAATAGATTGGCCATTTACCATCAACATGTGGGTACTTCTCAACAGCTGTGACAAAATATCATGAATTTTGGTGAGCCAACTCAGTGAGCCCCCCTGAAATTGCGGCTTTGTAGTCTTCCTTGCAAGTGAAGCTGTCACATGCAGCCCCTTAATGGTCATAGTAATTGTCAGGACCATTTCAAATTTTGGATAAAAATTATGTAAATTGGCACAAAACAGATCATATTCTAGCCTTTTTGTATCTGTGGGTCCAAATATGAAAAAATAGAGTCATGTACATATGCTTACATTTGCGGCAGACATTCATACTGTCCTTGTACACATGCTTGTAATGTTTGGAGGATACATTAACATACAGTACGTATACTGTCAATGTTTGTTAGGATATGTTGATGTGCATATGCCCATAATGTTTGTAGGATGATACATGTGCTCATAATGTTTGCAGGATACATTTGTACTGTACTTGTACATATTCTCATAATATTTGAAGGATACATTCATGTGCATATGATCATAATCTTTACAAGACACATGCACATATGCTCTTAATATTTGTGGAATACATTCATGTATGTATACTTGCATCTACAGCAACTGTACAGAGAAGTATGTTAAGCCTTCATCACTTTGTATATCCTCCTGTAAATTGCTACCATCCACAGATTTATCTTTTAATATTCTCAATTTACTGTTTCCCTCTTTCTGCATCTTGTGGTTTGTTAATGTTCTGAATCTTGCATGAATGTCATATTATGTGGATATACATTGGCCATCAATGTTACTTGTGCTTGCATGGCCTTCACACAGGATATTTTTCATATGTAAATGATCACTTTCATGCAACAATTGATATTGCTGAGAATCAATCTCGACAAGCTCTGTTATTTACTTCAGGTCTTGTTTGCAGAACAAACTGTCTGTCAAATTAAATTGCACTCTATATTTGATGTTCAGGATATGCAGCAGTGGATGAATTTTTCTTCAAAGTATTAAAGCAGGATGTGCTGTCTGAAGAAACACAGTTAGCCTTTAGCATTAGTCTTCCATTATTCTTTTCCATTGTGCAATACCAATCTGGAAAATAGCATCCTTGACACAGTTTTTTCAGGAGAAGTTTCATCAATTAGAATGCTAGTTTGTTTTGAGGCTAAAAAGTGAGTGGAACTGGGCCTTGTGGTAAATGTGGAGCACTTCTTTGCCAATACTACTACAACAAAACTCCCATGCAAATGCATTTCTTTTGAAAATTAGGCTATATTTGTAGAAGTGGATTACAAGGCCTTACAGTTTTTATAGCATTTTTCAACTGTCAGAAGTATAGCCAGTCCTTTAGTGCACAAGGATTTGAACATGTATTTTTAACAGTGGCACATCCTGCCTTAATAATAAATGATTGTGGTGTCTGTAAACATTACAAGAAATGTCAATTAATTCCATACTTAAGTTTGTTTGTGGTCAGTGTAGAGAGAATGGCTTCATCCAATTTTGCTGCAATCTGAACCAGATACTTCAGGCCCTTTTTTATGCTCACTTACTCTTTTCATTAAATGCATAAATTTATGAAAAAAATGAATAAAACTTAATTGGTAAATGACCTTAAATTTCCACATAAATTGTGTGTAAAATGTTTAGTGCAATTTCAGTGGTCATCATGTGTTACCCATGTCATCCTTATTATTTATTTCCTTATCTTTGTAGGAGTCTAAATTCCATCAACAGCAAAAAAGTAGCAGTGAAGCAGGAGAAAGGTATGGTATTCTCACTCTCTCTCTCTGTTCATTCTTGTTGCAGAGCAGTTATATTTGAAGTGGCCCTTTTGCCCTAGCTGACAAATGCATCTCTTGCCATACTTTTGTTCCACCTGCTAGTTATGCAAAGATGTCACATCAGAATATGTTCATGATTTTTGACCCTGTTTCAACTTTTGTTTGATTTTGTTGTGCCATTGGCACTGACCTTCATACAGTGAAGAGTAGGGTATCCCCTGTGTCTGCAATTAAAAGCATTAATTCATGTAACTATGAGCAATATAATAGTAAAGGATTAAATCCTCACTGACCTATGCTTAAAGTGCTCAATGTAATCTGCTGTCCATTAAGTCATATTAAAAAAACTCTTTCTAATAGTCCCCGGGGACTATGACATCATGGCTGCCAGTAAGGCATTCAGTGATATGCTGACTTACTATATTAATATTACCTGTTGCACACTCTATAAAACTGAGCACCAATCCAGAGGGTAACACTCCCATGTTTGGTTCCTTGCTGAAGGCTAGCAAGGAATCCTTGCGGTCATGATGGCGTGTGGGTGGGTGTGTGATATCTTGGCTTGTAAACACGATGTCTCAAGAAGGGAAAGGTACCCAAACTTCAAAGTTGGTGTGTAGGTAGTCCGTTGTGGGGAGATGATCTCTAGCGTTTTTCATGAAGGTCAAAGTTCATTTGAGGTCACCACAGCTTAGAGTATGAAAACTTTTTAAGGGAGATATCCCAGCAACTGACTGTTGCTAGAACTTCATACTTGTCACATTGGTAGCCCTTGATGAGTAGATGATTTTGATTTTTTATGGAGCTCAAAGGTCATGTGAGGTCATACTTTGAAAACCTTGTAAACATAGTATCTCAATGAGGGAGAGTTGCAGGAACTTCAGACTTGATGCTTTGGTTGACCATTGTAAGTAGATGATCCGTATTGTTTTATGAAGGTTTAAGGTCATTTGAGGTTACCAGGGGTTAAAGTCTAAAATTTACTGGGCAAGATATCTCAGTAACTGAAGGTTGCTTTAACTTCACACTGGTCACATTGGTAGCCCTTGATGAGTAGATAATTTCTGTCATTTTTTATGGAAGTCAAAGGTCACATGAGGTCAATAGGGTCATATTTTGAGAGCCTTGTAAACTTGATATCTTAATAAGGGAAAGTTGTTGAAACTTCAGACTGGATGTGTTGGATGTGTTGGTTGTTTTTATTGAAGTCAAAGGTCATGTGAGGTCAATAGTGGTCATAGTTTGAAAACGTTGTAGACATATCTCAGTAAGGGAAAGTTGCTGTAAATGCTAGCTTGAGTTGTAGGTTGTCTATTGTAAGTAGATGATCCCTATTGTTTTTCATGGAGGTCAAAGGTCATTAGATGTCACCAGAGGTTAAAGTCTGAAAACCTGATAAGATAGATCTCTCAGCAATTGAATGTTGCTGCAACTTCAATACTTAGTGTGTTAGTAGTCCATTTTAAGTAAGTGATCCCTACCATATGTCATGGAGATTAAAGCTCATTTGAGGTCACTAGAGGTTGAAGTGTGGAAACTAATTAAGGAACCTATCCCTGCCACTGAATGTTGTTGGATGTTTAAGCTGTTATCATTGGTAGACCTTGATAAGCAGATGAGCTCTGTCATTTCTTATGGAGGTCAAGGGTCATTTTGAAGTCAGTCAAGATTTAAGTTTACGAACTTGTAGACATGGTGTCCCACAAAGATTAAGGTGTTTGAACTCCAAAATTGGTATGTATTGTCCTTTGCTTTCTATGAATATTGGTAAGGAATTCAAAGTCATTAGACTTATGATTAAAGTCTTTGGTGTGACGCCACAGGGAGTCGAACCTATGACCTCCTGGTTCGAAAACATGCTCTACCAACTGAGCTAACTAAAACATGTTGCCTTCCCACTATAATTCTTGACAATAATTCCCTGTCAATACTGTCAAGCATCTCCTCAGACCTTTCATGTCAATATGTACATGTCTCTTCATACTTCTCTGTCAGTACAGGTCTCACTCTTTCTGTGTCAAAACTAATATGTTTCTGCAGACTGTATTTCTATGTCAATACTGACATGTCTCACCTGACCATTCTCATCAGTAATGATGTATGTCTTCTCAGACCTTTTGTGTCAATACCCACATCCACTCAGACTGCACTTTCATGTCGAAACTGAAACGCTGTATCTCCCCAGACATGTTTATACTGATCTGCCTCCTCAGACTTTTCTTATCGATACTGACATATGTTTCCTCCGATCTTTCGTATCAATACTGACTGCAGAGCTTACTTCTGTGTCAATACTGATACCCCTCAGACTGTAATATTAACATGTCCCTTTATAGGCTATACTTCCTTGTCAATACTGGCATGTCTCGCCAGATATTTCATATCAATACTTACAAGACTCCTCAGACTCTGATATTGACATGTCTCATCAAACTATACTTCTGAATTTGGATATGTCTCCTCTCCATAGACAATACTTCCTTGTCAATTCAGACATGTCTCATCAGACAATAGTTTTATACAGCCATAGTAAATTCCATGTTTAGGAATGTATCATGTTTTGCGTGATCACTTCCATATCTCCTCACAGTCACTGTACTCTCTTCTTCCTCTCTTCACCATGCTCTTATTTTAACAGTTCTGAGAGCCCTTAGTGGGGAGTGTTTTGTTTCGAATGTATTATGCTTTATAGATTTGCCTGCTGCGTGCATTTTAGTCTGTGGACATGAGATGTTGTGATAGTGACATAAACAGAACATGCAGCCATTGAAATAACATATATATATATACGTTTTTTTTTCCTCAGGGAAATCAACAAAGAAGAGGCGAAAACAAAAGAGGAGGGATTTAGGTAAGGTTAACCTGCTGCTATTTTCATCAAATTTTTCCTCATATGACTCCCCATTTTACTGATTTTCACAATATCTGTTGGTTTTAACTTTTTGAAGCATCTAAGAGAGACATGCAAGCTTAGGTTTTTAAGGATGGCCATCACAGGAATGTTGCACTCAGATTCCTTTCATTTACATCAGTTGTAATATTCCTTCCTGTCTTAGCACCGCAATCATACCTTTCATTTACCATGTTTCAATTCCGGTAAGTAACTGACTGACACTATGACATTTTTGGACAAACATCTCTTTCTCCTTATGCTCTCTTTAAAGTGCTAAGAGTGTAAAATTTCCTGTAGCTTTTCTTCTTTGTCAATTTATGACCTAGCTTCAACCTTACCCAAATTTCTTTCACACCAGTTGTCTCGCTAAGTATCTTTTTCTTAGAGAGTCTTTCTTATGATAGAAATAGTTATTTCTCACTTTGCCTTTGGCATGTTTGCATAGAGGGGGACAAGTTTATTACAATAGCTCCTGCTGTATGTGTTCTACAATTGTTGTTGGAACATATCTCTCAACATGGATTAATTTTCTTCTTTAACAATTCACTGAATGCCTCATTGTGTCTCCCTGCTCACACCGTGGAATGCGCTGGCTTAGAATGCTTTTTAAGCTTTCATAATTAGTGTTTGGTCCTGAAAATTTAATTTTGATAATATTCCCCAACGAAATGACATCACAAAAGTGAAAGTCAGGAGGTGACTGTTCCATGTTTCTTGCATCAAAAGAAGGTACCTTTTAGGCAAAGTCTCACAAATCTAGTTCAAGTTCATCCTAGGCCCACAAAGCTTTACACTGCTGCTCATTATGCAGCTTGCGTATTCCACACACGTAAGTGCATGCAGCCACAGAGCCTCCATGAAGGGAGGCCAGGAGGTATGTGCACCGGAGTGTGGCTCATAAATTACTATCTGGTTGCTGTCTTAACTTATTACAATGGGTAGCAATGGATTGCTCTAAAATGATCTTAGGGTGAAAGTTTTGACGCTTCCCTTCATGAACTACACCCTTATCAATTTAAGTGTCTGGAGTTATTCTCTATATACAGTCTGCATGCAAACTGTATGGCAGCTTTGTAGGGATCGGACCCCCTATTTCTTGATGTGTTGTGAATACAACATGTTTAAATTCATGAAGTTAGGCCTCTCTGAAATTGTAAAGTGTTCATTGCACTGGTTTTGTTTTTGTGACCATTTGAAGCAGCCGTTGTTGAAAACCTCTCTGAACATGCAGATCGTGTCAGTTTGGTTTTATATTATCAGTTTACTCCATGTAACCAGAGCTACCACTTGATCAAACTACAATTTGTCAGAGAGGATGTATTCTTTGTCTACATGGACAAACTACTTCAGACTGCAAAGAGGAATTACTTCTTGTCAGGGGTCATGATAAAAATATTGATGCTTTCAAAATCAGTAGAAACTTGTTTATACTGAACATATACAAAACTTGTCAAGAAATTGTGTGTTGGAATAGCAATGACTTTCAATCTGCATACATGAGGTGTATTGACTGATTCAACTTGCATCAATCAATAAATTCAACCAGTGGTGCACATTAAACACTTTTTCAAGCACTAAAGCAGTAGCTGAGCACTCAGGCAGGCAAGTATACTGCATCCTAATGTGACATTGCCATGGAAACATGAGAAGATACATGAAATTGTGCTTTTAACAAACAGGTGTGTATACTTGTATTTATTCTTGTCATTCTAAAGTTGAGAGGAACCCAAACTATTGGAAGAGAGGAATTGCTTGGTATTGTTTGCCAGATCAATATTGCTCTCTATGATTTTGTACACTTACAGTATGTTAATTTGCTAAACTAGAAATGTGCAATTTTTCAAGTGGGTCGTTCTTACGTCCTAAACTCTTGTCCTCAAACCTATGTCCTTAAACAAAGTGAAACCTTTGTACATAACGTGCACTTGGAATTGTCTTCATGAAAAATTCAAAGACAGAAAGTCGATGATGTCACAGAAAGCTCAGACTGCCTGTGTCACATTAAGTCTGTGATGATTTATCATCTACGAGTAGCACTCTACAACTTCCTTAGCGTCGTACAAGATTGACATACAGGTAACTGGCATTGGTAGAATTATCCAGGAATGTGACACTTTATTTTGAAGTATTTATTTCAAGTAAAAATCTTATCAAGTTATGGTGTCCAGTGACCTGTATGAACAATACACTTGTCATGCTAAATATAGGTAGAAGACCAAATAATATTGTTCATACTTCTGCACAAACCTTGTAAACCTCATACACTGATCATGAATACCATGGTCGGTATCATATGGGACTGAGATTGGTGATATTTTGGATCCCTCTTTGTATTCATCATGTGTTCAAGTCAATTGGAGCTTCAGACAGATTGGCTAAGACTTTGGGTTGGGTATGTGCAGTCTGTCCTAAATGATGTTTTACTATGGGGATTTACATGTATGTAGAAAAAGAGTCGTGAAACTTGTGACTGGCAAGAGAATAAACCTTTAATTACCAATTTCTATCATCTTGCCTTTTGCTAGCCCACACTGAAAATCATATTTTGCATCTGTCGTCAACCTTTTATGGTCTGCACGTTTAGGTTTTGTGTCATCCATTCAGTGCATGTGGTTGAATGAGATTAATGAATTATCGGTCGTGCGCCATGCCCTGTCACCATGGTAACAGTAACTCTATCTTGCAGTTTAATGTAAGTTTAATGTAAATGTACTTGCTATGCTGGCAAATAAACTTGTCATTTATGTGATGAAATCTGTTGCTTTGGTAGGTATATCTTTAGAGATAGTTTTTTATTTCATCAGTCTTGATCAGCTAGTGTGTTTATATTTTGTGTGAATATCTTCTGTTTTCTGTCAGATCATTCCGTGAGGTCAGCTGGAAGATTAGAGACACTGGAATCTTCTGCTAAATCCACATCCATGGTTCAGACCTGACACCTGCAGCAGAGCTTCAACAGTTGTAGCTCTGGGCTTGACCATGGGATTACCCCTCCGCATTTTGAAGTCAGCATACCGCAGACCCCTGTCAATTCGGAACACTTAGGGAGTACTTCAAAAGGTGGTGAAGATAATGTCTGGTAACATCTGGGACAGAGCCGTGTTAACAGGGCATCGGTAAATATTGGCTTTGATGTGCTATAAATCAACAAAATGAACAACCTGCGGATACCGTAGCTCACCCGCTTTCCAGTATCTAGAATTTTGCAAAGATGCAAAGTTTAAGGGTTGATGGCAGTCCATTGTTTAATGAAATTCCTAAAAAATTGTTATTTTTTCCCCCTCCTGTGTTTCACAAAAACTGTTGTTGAACTTCACATTATACTCTTGATTTGTTTGCTCCCATCGGTAGATATGAAAATGTAGCTACCTACCATAATATGTACAGCATACCAGAGAAGATTATAGAAACAAATTTAAGCACAAAAAGAAAAAAGCCTCGTCCTTGTCACCTTCAAAGAGTGATGTGGAACGATTGTTTGAGAATAAGTTATGTTTTGTATAGACAGTTAATATAAACTTTCCACTCTGTTCAAGCTCAATCATGTCGCTGTTCATTTGAGTTCATCTGGTATCAGTGTGGCTGCCATCATTTGATAAATCATAGGAATATCAACTGATTAATATTACTTGGAATCATGACTCTGCAAGTCCTTCTGTTCAATTTATTGTTGAACAGCTGATTGTTGAACAGCTGATGGTTACGAAAACCGGCTAGCACCAGATGCTCAACAATAGGATGCTTTAGAATGCTGATGAACTCTGTTAATTCTGGAATTCCAGCAGCAGGAGCTCATTCTGATGTCGACAGTATTCTGGAGAGAAAGCAACCTTTGTTTAGTAGATTAGATCCTCCACTGCAGACACAGTTTGAACAAAGACTGACATTTTAGGTAAAAATAACCTTGAAGATTCAAGGAAACTTAGTTAAGCATGGTGAACTGATTGTATTACAAAAAACGATTTTAACTTGATAATTTGGTTTGATCATTGTACTGAATAAAAATCGGGTATATGGTAAAAATGGAGAATAATTATGAAATGTCAAACATAATTCTGAAATACTAAAGTAATTATATATAATTTAACATTATTGTAAATGGAGAAATGGACTTATTAAGGAACCCTGCATCTGCTGCTGGGATTTAAGTAGCAACAACAAAGCTGTAACATCAGCTGTCTGGCCTTTGCCAGTAGTACTGTGCCTGTGAAAGTCCAACCTACAGAGTATGTGTGGTTAAAAACGGCTGTAAAATGAAATTACAAGTGTTAACCATCTGATTATACCAGTTGTCATTTTGGTTCCTTGCCGAATGACACAAGGAATCTATGCAATTGTGATTTTGTGTGTATGTATGTGTATGGGAAGCTTTGCTTGTAGTATCTCATGAAAGAGAACTTAAACTGATCTCATACTTAATGTATATGTTGGCCATATTGAGTTGGTGATCCTTGTTGTTGTTGTTGTTGGAGGTCAAAGGTTATTTTAGGTCACCAGAGATCAAACTGTGAAAACCTTGTAAACATTATACCTCAAGTAGGGTAGCCTTGACTCTTCTCATACTTGGTGTATGGGTGGTTGTATTAAGGTGATGATCCCTATTGTGTTTTCAGGAGGTCAAAGGTCATTTGAGGTCATCAGTGGTCAAACTGTCACAATGTTGTAAACATGATATCTCAAGAAGGGCTTTTTGTAGTCTCATATTTTATTCTGGTTTTGAAATGCAATGAAAGCTCAAACTTAATGATGTTTTGTTAGTTTTAATGTCCATTTTGACAATGACAACAGTTTATTTCCAGTACATACGTAAATAATACATCACAATGGATTCACCAGAGCAAAAAGAGAACCACAAAGAGAAGACAGGGATTTTCATTATCATCTAAATTTTTTTTTCATGGAATGTTGCTCTATCTTTGTGCTTTCATGGACAGTGAAAATCTGCCAGATGGTATTCCTCATTTATTTGTAATTTTCTTAATTTGTTCATCAGGTAATAATTTATGCCAAACTATGTCTCTGTTTGTTTTCAGTTCTGTGTTGTGTTTTATTTTTAGGGATTCTGTCCTGTAATTCATGGTCAGTTTTTAAGTTAGAGAGTCTAGAAAGAAACCTTCATGAGCAAGCAATTCCTCAATGCTGTTTCGATTCTGTGATTCTCTGCTGTAATTCATTACCTGCTTCTTACATTAGGAATACTTGTCAACAACTTTATGAGCATCCAATATCTCAAAAGGTAGCCTACAAAGTTACACAGATATAGTTTTAACATCCTGTGCCTTAAGAAAAATGTCAAAGGTGGCCTCATATTGTCCCTACAAGTTGAATCCATGTTCCTTGATGATGACCCATCTGAAAACAAACTGCTCAAATTTATGTCGTTCTTGAAAACTTGTACTGGGAGGTTGATGTGTGTGGAGTGTTTTATGTTATCATCAAAATTAAAAATGTTAATATGCAAAGATATGGAACAGGTAGTCTAGCAACTCCTACAGCTGGTCACAGACCCAAGTTAGTACATATGGAGTTACTCAGGTTTGTGTCACTAAGAGTCTGGCTTTTCATGGAATTGTCAGTCAGTTTCTTTTTTGAGCTGGCCAGTCTCACCCCAACCTTTCTGATCAACAGGGTCACATTTAAGTTGCTGTAACAGTCCCCAGTCCTGGAGAGCATTCTGACAGTTACCTTTGTAAATTTCATTAAGTTGATGAGGCAACTCATTGCAAATGTAGAACGGATTGTAAATTTACATTGTCTAATTTTCAAATGATCTAAAAAGATGTTAACACACCTTAAATTCAGGCTTTTGAAAGGCAGTTATTACAATATTATACAAGTACAACCACAGAAGTGTGGCCCCCTTACTGGCTAAGGTAGAAAAGTTTCACATTGGGTGATGACCAATTGGACAAGTTTAGATCAAATCAGGCTCTGATTATGCCTTATTGCCCTTCATGAAGTAAACTAAAACAAAGATTTGTTACTATCTGAGGTACCTCCTTTATGACTACTGTTATTAAGCTGCTATTGAGAGACTTATGTACTTATTATGAGTTTATTTGTGCAACATCCGTGATTGCATGAGTGACCTTAAACATGAGAATTGTTCAATAGCACTAGATGTCTAGACACAAGGATGATTGAATCTCTGGAAATATATTCATGCTCCTCCGAAATCTCCAAAGTGATGCTTCAGTTATTGTTCAATATTGTCAGTCAGTCAGTCAGCCAGTCAGTCAGCCAGTCAGTTACAACATTGCAGAAGATTTTTGATAATGATGCACTCATATAGGGAACAAGAAGACATACGTATGTTTCCACTTCTGAGTTATGTAAATTAAATTAATATGCATTGCATGCATGTCAGGGAAACATTGCGCAGCAAAAATTATTCCCTCAAGTTACATGGGACAAAATCTCTGTGTCCAGTTTCACTCTTTATATTCCAGATTTACCCAAAACTCTGTTGTTGGAGATGCTTTTCTTGTAGCTGCTTATATATGACTTTTATCTGAGGTTAATATTAAAGAAATTGTATTGCAAAGTCATTGTATTGTAATGAGCAAAAGGGATTCATTTGTGTGTGGCATTACATCTACAGTTTATGGAAATCTATCTTCACACATTTCTACTTGTACTTATACTTGTATGTCTTGATAATTCAAAATACTGCTTACAAAAAAGAAAGCTATTTGCAAGTATGCTACTCAGACTTGTTACAGGAGACTGTGCTTTGACAGTCATCATGCTTGCACTGTGCAGTAGCTTCACTTTACCAGCAATACTGGACTGCTACTAGGGCCAACATCCATGGTTGATGGTGGACAGTAACTGGGTTGGCATGCTTTTGCATCAGTTTGTGACCCATAAAACCCAGTTGAGATTCAATTTCGTCAGCATCGCAGTATTATAATCTATGTTTTTTCTGGTCCTACCTGAAAATTTTAATTTACTCTCAAATTGCTTGAAGTCAAAGCCACAACTTTGCATGTAACTACTCCACAGATGGTGGTGTTTTTGGTGGCAGTATTAAGTAATATGTTAAAAGGTTGTGTTATTCAGACATTGTATTAAGCATCCCTGCAATTTTTACGTAACATCTGCTAATCAAAGTAGGTAATTTACTGCAAACCAATTTGAACATTGATCAGCAAACAGCTGGTAATCGGATTTTTGGTTTCGATGATAATTGTAACCTTTGTAATCATGCATGGGTGGGTGTATGTATGCGCGTATGTGTGTGTGTGTGTATGTATGTCCGTGATGCCCTACCTTGTAAACACGATATCTCAAGAAGGGAAGCTTGGAAAGATCTCATATTTGGTATGTAGGTGAACCATATTGAGAAGAAGAACCCTATTGTTTTTGGTGAAGGTCAAAGGTCATTTGGGGTCAACAGGGGTAAAAATGTGAAAACCTTGTAAACACGGTATCTCAAGAAGGGAAGCTTGGACAGATCTCATATTTTGTATGTAGGTGTACCATATTGAGAAGAAGAACCCTATTGTTTTTGGTGGAGGTCAAAGGTCATTTGGGGTCAACAGGGGTCAAAATGTGAAAACCTTGTAAACATGATATCTCAAGAAAGGAAGCTTGGACAGATCTCATATGTAGTGTGTAGGTGTACCATATTGAGAAGAAGAATCCTATTGTTTTTGGTGAAGGTCAAAGGTCATTTGGGGTCAACAGAGGTCAAATTGTGAAAACCTTGAAAACACGATATCTCAAGAAAGGAAGCTCGTAGAGATCTCATGTTTTGTATGTAGTTGTACAATGTTAAGTATATTAACCATATTGTTTTTGGTGGAGGTCAAAGGTCATTTGGGGTCAACAGGGATCAAATGGTGAAAACCTTGTAAACACGATATCTCAAGAAGGGAAGCTTGCACAAATCTAATATGAAGTATGTAGGTGTACCACATTAGGAAGAAAAGCCCTGTTGTTTTTGGTGGAGGTCAAAGGTCATTTGGGGTCAACAGGGGTAAAAATTTGAAAACCTTGTAAACACGATATCTCAAGAAGGGAAGCTTGGACAGATCTCATATTTAGTGTGTAGGTGTACCATATGGAGAAGAAGAATCCTATTGTTTTTGGTGAAGGTCAAAGGTCATTTGGGGTCAACAGAGGTCAAATTGTGAAAACCTTGAAAACACGATATCTCAAGAAAGGAAGCTTGGACAGATCTCATATTTAGTATGAAGGTGTACCATATTTAGAAGAAGAATCCTATTGTTTATGGTAGGGATCAAAGGTCATTTGGGGTCAACAGGGGTCAAATTGTGAAAATGTGACAAATGTGACACATACTAATGCTATTATATCAGATTCAGAAAAAAAATTTCTCTAAAATAGATCATCGAAACCACAATGCATTTCTGCATTCTGGTTCACACTAGGCTATTATGGCCCTGAGGTTGATCCTACTGATGTTCATATCATGAACTTGCATACTTCTGTGTTCAGATATTGTCTTTTCATTATATAATGGTCACTCAAATGTCACACTGTTTGATTCTTTCCTGACCCTGCATAATTTTGGTTTGGTCCCAAATAACGCCTCAGATATCTTTCCACATGGACATAAATTAGTGTACCATCATGGCTGCAGTTACACATGTAACAAAGTCTTCAATTGTTTTATATGCAGCTGCAAACTGTGATTCGCAACAGAAGTTAACAATAGTAATGGAACACTTAGAGATTGCACAAAATGGCAAATAAAGGCAAATGCCTAGAATTCATGTATTACAAGATATTAATTGAATACAGTTGGTTGTCATCAAGAAAAATGTGTCAAATTGGGTTGCTCTAATACACCTCTGATAACTAGAAATGTAATATAATATGTAATGTTGTAATATTAAGCATTGTGTAAGATGTAAATTTTATTTAAATCAGTGTGATGACATTATACTTCAGTTTACATTCCTTACACATTACTATGGTGATCAAGTCACAGTGTACTGTTGACCCACCATTTATGTCGATGCGTGTCTTTCAAGTATTGTTTAAATAGAACTTTCCTGCCAACACCCAGTCCTCACAGAATTTCCACAATGTGCTAAAATCATGTCTCGAGAAAACTCTTTCTGTATGATAGAACATGACGTGATATCGAGACATAGCATCTTGGTTAAGGTTTGTTCCTTGGATGAAACCATATCATGTATGATATCATGTGAAGATTGACTGCCACCAAACTGTTGGTGATGAATATTCATCCCACCAAACTGTTGGTGATGAATATTCATCCCACCAAACTGTTGGTAATGAACATTCATCCCAACAAACTGTTGGTGATGAACATTCATCCCACCAAGCTGGCAGTGATGAATATTCATCCCACCAAACTGTTCATGATGAATGTTTATCTCACCAAACTGTTTGTGATGAATATTCATATAAAATAAACACCTTGCTTTAAGTGACTATTCCAATGTAGTTTACATCAGAGTAAGAGTAATATGTCATATTGATCGATTAAGGTTTAACTATGGCATCATCGTGTACAGTGGTATTATTGAATTAACATTAATTTACCAGTGTTTATCATATATATTTTTAGGTATATGGATTGTACACTTACCACATCTTTTTGAGTTTCGTTTAGTCTTTATCAAATTGTCAACCATGTTTATTTAACATATATTAACTAGTTTCTTGCCTTCCTTACATCTCGGCAAGGATCTTGTATAAACTGTCTAGTTTAAACTCTTAAACTTGAACAAAAGTTGCTATTTCAGTTCAAGGTCCTAGTGTGAGGAAATATTTTTTTGCAATTGTAACAGATGCCTGTTCAGCTTGGATTTTGTCTGTGAAGCTAAAATCATAATACGTTCCAAGAACGCAAAGGAAAAAGAAAAGGGTTTCTATGTCCAAGCATGTCATCTCTCAAGTTGCTGCTGTTCTGCTTTGCTGCCAAAAAGCGTCTCGATATTCCAGTATGTGTAACTGTGAAAGGATAGTTGTTTTACCAGAGATTTTAAGAAGGATAGGTACTATTTGTGAGAAAGACCTACTTCTCTTTGCCGCCTTCCTGCTAACAAGCCAACAAATGGCCCCTTGCCGAAATCACACCCGCTTATAAATACTGACATAAGGGCCAATGAAAGCTTGATCCAGTTTATGAACTGCAGACAGGTCAGAGGTAAGAGGACTCAGGAAGTTATCATCACACACATTGCTGCACAAGCTCTGTAGAAGTCTTGACATTTGACCCTGAAACATGAATTCTGCAAAATTACTTTTGAAATATTTTTGTCAGCCGATAGAACAGACATTTTATATCCCAGTTTTCGGTTTATTGTGTTAAGTGTGGATACCACTTTTACAGGTTCAAGTTTTAGTCCATGTTTCCTGGTGGTCAAGGGATTTATTGTTTGGTCAGAGCTACAGCTGTCCAGTCACTCTCTAGTAATGACGGTCACACAACTGATGTTTATGGATTAATTCCAGAGAGACCATAGAGCAGAAGAACATGAAAATTTTTCTTGTAATTTGAACTTATTAAGTCACAGATATGCAATTGCATTTGTCAAGGCTTGACATCATGTAATCATGCCAAATGTGTGTCTGTTATTTTTTTCTTTCCCTTTTTGGTCATTCCAAGATGATTTTCCATTAAAACAGACTGTACTTTTGATTTGGGTCTGGGTTTCATGTCATTGGATCCATCTGAGTCCATAGGTATATGGGATTTACTGAAGTGGTGTTTGTTGGGATATCACATTACCCTGCATTGCTTCAACATGTTCACTTTTGGTGATAGTGTTCAGCGATGATTACAGTATAAAGAACCAATTTTCTTTTCTTTTACATGGTATACACACTTAAACTGCTTAAGAGAGAAATTGATTATGCTACTAGTTGGTCAGGTAACTCTTAAACTGATTTTGTGCAATATAAAGTGTCTAGTTTTACAAATGATGCCATAATAGGTAAAAGTATGTATCAGTTTATTTAGATAATACCTTGCAACTCTATAGTGGCATTGGGATATGGCTCTGCATATAAGTTTACTTTCATTTGTTCAATCTTTCATTTTAATTGTATGTCATATACTTGCATTGTATAAAAAATCTTCAGTTTGCCTTGTCTCAATTGTTTATTGTGCAATCCATTTGCATTTCATCTAAATTAATATTTTCTTATAGAAAATGCAATGGTACATGTGCAATAAAGATGGACCTTTTATGAATATTAACTCAAATTTCTTGTGTTTATTATGTCAACTCTGTCTTATGGTTCCTTGCTCCTCGATATTAGCATCCCGCTTAAAATCCCATTACTTTCTGCTATTGCACCTTCTCAACCTGTTGTGTGCCTGTTTTTGACAGTCTCTATTTACTTAGTGTATTAGAACATGAGTCATCCTCTGGCACATTTATGAGTGCAGTGAAGATGCAGTGATAGCCCTTAGTTCTGTCAATTTGCTCAGGTTGTTTGCTCAAGAGATTCAGATATGACAAGCCTGGGGATGTGTGGCAAGAGCTGCAAAGGTGTGACATTATGCTTCTCAGACTGGAACATGGTCATTGATCCGATGATTATTATATGGAATTACGTATTACATATGGAAATTAGCATATACTTTCCCATAAAAGAGAAAAAAGCCATGTACCGTATGGATTTTATTAAAATGTGTAACAGCTTAGGCTATGGGATTAGTTCCAGGAGTTGATATGGCTTTGAAATCAAAACTTTCTTTTTGATAATGGCACTCCTTCTACAAAAGGTGTGGATTATAAAGCTCTTTCAATCAGATCAAGTTTAATAATTTGGAATTAATTTTCCCTGGAAAGTTAGAATTTACTGACCAAGTAATGTCATGCTGATACCCCTTACTTCATCTATTTCCTATATAATTTTTTCTCTAGTACCCCATATAGGATATTTCCAGAGACATTCATCAAATAATTATATTTTACTTCTCTTGTGGACATCATAATTCTCTGAAATTGTTCCTGTGAATGGAGAAAGGGTGTTATAATAAATTATTTGTGATTGTTCTTGTGGTATGATCAATTTCATGATTCAGCTTTGTGTAGAATCACTGCCACCATGTATCCTGTTTAATTATGTATTGTATGTTCACAGATCATGATTTGTTCAACATGTATGTGTCTTGCTAACTAGTTTTTACAATTGTGTACATTTTGTTGGATGGGGCCTGCAGGCTTGAACCACCATACCTAAGTACTGCTTAGTTTTATATACACTTGATTTGTAAAATTCAGTTCAGTAGAAAGTAATCAAAAGAAATTTCAATGGAGAAAGTGAATAATGACTATAATTTACACAAAATTCTCAAAATTTTTGTGTATCATTATCCTGAACAATTTGCTGGTTAAACAGTTACTGGCCGGACCGACAGCACATCCAGCTGTACTTTACTGGGGTGGAGACAACTTAATAAAGAATAACAAACTGGTTTGTTTACATTTACATCCACGTGGGATTGTTTTGATCTAGCCCGCCACCACTTTTGTACTTCTTAATAATCCAATGGAAACTTACGTCAGTAAAAGGAGCATACGTCACAAACCCAATTCACCAATGACAAACATCGTTCTTGGGCGCTTCCTCAAGGAAAATGTCCTGAGACCATCGGGCACTAGCTGCGAGATCTTAATCCAAAACAATGGTTTACAAGTGTCCAGAGTAATGTTCTGTCACGTCATCCAAAACCGCGTTTAATCGGTATGATGATTCGTCTTTTCGTCCATGGTCGAAGATGAAGCCTTATTAGCTACCTAGGCTAGGTGTATTGCTCGTCGAGTCATAACGAATGGTGGCATCGATTGATGAGCCTAGGTATAGGTCCATACACGATAGAGCGGAGCCTAATGTTATTCTATATCTAGCTTTCCCCCATTCCCCGGGCCTAGGCCACGTACTAACGAAGGCCTAGTCACTGCGTCTTTTGCCACTTCTAAAAACTAACGTTGCACGGAGCAAAATGCTTATTTTTAATGTTATTTGTGTGCATTGCCACAGCTAAAACTGCACTGAGTCATTACAAACTAGGCCTAGGTTACTACAGTACTGGCATGGCTAAAGTAAATAGGGCCTAGCCTACAGACCAGTCCTACCCCTTGTAAGTCATTGGACTCCTTCCCTAGCCTTATTCAATTGTTCCTACTAGGTCTAATTGTTAATCCTTGCACATGATTGATATCGACCCATCATTAGGCTACTACTACTAGACTAGTACTTAAGGCTTAGCTAGGCCAACTGAGAATTACTCCAACGGCATGTTACTATTACTTTCCTGTGCCCCAACAGTGCGATAAAAATTTAAGATAAATTAAAAATGACAAGTCAGGCTCAGGTAACCCTCTACGACAGCGCTGGTTGGGGTATGAATTTAGAATCCTTGACCACAACAAGGGTATCAGACACTAAAATGGAGACTAATAGGGCTGTGTGTACATTTTTTAAGGTTTTTATTTTCTTCTGAGATCGTTTTTTTTGTCTCTCAACTCAGAAAGTTGTAGATATTCTGTAAAAACCTGTGGAGAGATAGGGGTATTGGAACATAGGGCAGTCACCTCTGGGGGCATATTAAGGCAAACACAGCTATTCCAGATAGAACACTCGATCATTTTATCACTCTGTTCTTGGGTTCGTTGGTTTGCTACAATCACCGAATTGATGTCACCTATATCTGCGTTCTACGGTAGACCTGTTACTTGTACCTATGTAGATCATTGCTGCCACACAATTTATCTGGCCTAACCTACTTCACTGTGTTTGTGCAGTTAGTATCTTATGGCAAGTGCACAAATTTATTACTTACTACAACTATGTTGGAAGAGTGACATTACTGCATGGAAAAGTTATTTGCCTTGATACATGATGGCAACTGCTTGAACTGCTCGTAAAATACTCAGTCACCAAGCATCTGCCATTATGCTTGGGTGACTCTATGCATGTACATGCTGTATGGTGGTAGGTATGGCTGGCACAGTATGGGATCTCGTGTAGTAATAGTGTTCGTTTGTTTGCTCATTGTGGCACTCATGGCTTTTGTGTACATAGGCTGGCTGTTCTATCGAGTGGCTTTACGTATGTGTGCAAGTCCATTGAGAAACTGTGATTTATACGACAGGCTACCAGGATATTACAGAGTAGTTTATTGGGTGGATATAATATAACTATAACAACAATATTCAGGCATGAGTAATTAAACCTACACCAAAACAAAGCAAATTACAATGATCAATGGTCAGGTTTAATGATTGTGAAGTTTTAGTATTATAATAAAGGCAGTGTTTATTTCTTTTACCTCCCTATTGGGAGGTGGTTGGAAATTTTACATTGTTCTTGGCTTGTCTCTTTGTATTTTCTTCAGACAACCAAAAAATAGTTTGGACTTTCAAGTATGGAAGGCAAGTTGTCTGAAGGACAACTTGAAATGCATCTTAAAAATCAGGCCTGACGTACTATTTGACCATGAATTATACCCGCTAATCATCCTAGGAATTTGATTTTTAGCATAGTGGTCCTTGAAATGCAAAATATGCAGAAATCATAACACACACCAGGAAATATTTTATCTGGTATCCCATCTCACTTTGCTACACAAATTTATCAAATGCTGCACAGATGGAATATTGTTTGGCAATTTATGCACATACAGTAAAGGGAATTCACGTAATCTTATAATGATAAACTCAGAAGACCTTAAAGGGAAATAGGGCGTTTAGAATACACCAACATGACATTCTAAAGAAATAGCTTTAGTCATTATTAAACCATTTAGTTTCATCAATGAACGTCTGCCAACATTTTATCTCCTCAAAAAGTTATGCATGTGATGAGTAACAGAAGATGCATCATTTGAATTTTGAAAAGTTTGGGTGAACAAATTAGTGTTTAGCAATAAATAACTGAGTTTCTATCTGTGAGAAACTTATTTCTTGGAAAAAAAGACTACTGTCCTTCCTTATTTTGAATGATCTATCATTCTGCATCCACAAACATTGGTTTTAAAAATATGGATGTTTTCTGTAAAACAAACGCCCTACTTCCCTTTTAAACTGTCATGCAAATTTTGAACATCAAATTATTCACAACTGACAGACACAAGTAATGTTGGAGTACAATCTTAGTGTCTACCGTTTTATAGTCATAACCCACATGCAGTAGCCTACTGTACTGGACACAACCTCCTACTTTGGGTGGATAAGAAAAAGATAAAAAAGGGAATATGAAAAAAAATAATGGCTAGACAAAAAAAAAGAAGATTCTTTAGCCCTGGGGTAGAGAGATGCACATTTGTTCCGGCAACAACCCTGGTTAGGATATCTTTGAATTAAGAAATTAGAGAACTAGTAGTAGCCTCTATATTTTGGCATCAGTACACCTGGGTGAACTTGTTGAACTAAGCAAGGGTAGTGTCATGAGTCCTATTGGCAACCATTCCCACTTATTTCTACTTAGGTTCAGATTGGCTAGTGATTGATAATGTATGAAGTAGTGCATCTTCCGGTTAAGCTATTTGGTAAATTGGTTGTAGATATAGGTCCTTTGGAACATACCTTTTGTAGTTCTGGAGATCACAGAAAAAGGTGGGAATTCTCAAACAGCGTGGAATATTTAATAAAACCACAAAAGCAGGGGGACTGAAATTGATGAAAATTGAACTGTTTATGATTAAACATCTTGGAAGGTGATACAAATTGTGTCTTTTTTTTGTAGGCAATCATTATAGGATTGCACAGATTAGATCAAATCAGTGCTTACAATATTTTCTTTTTTAATTGAACAAAATGTAGACAATGACACAGTGTCAGCTTTGATATGATGTCTAGGACATGCAGCTCAGATCTCCCGACCATGATTCACACTGAAAACAACAGTACAGCACAGTAATGTAAAAGTAAGCATAGAGTAATTTTTATAGAAAGAGTAAGCAGAATAGTGCCAAAAATTGCATTGACAAGGCAGAAATAAGTGATTTGATACCGATTAACTTCTGGGAAGATTTGCTTGTATTTAAACTATTCAGGCATTTGTACTAAATACTATTAGCAACCGTGTCCGGGAATTCCCTACGTCGGAGATTTCCTGACCTGGCCCTAGCCCTATTGTGTTTGTATTTCTTTGAATCATTATGAAGACTGGGGTCCTCTACAGTAAGTAGACCAAAATTCACATAGTTGAGTGCCATGTCTTAACTTGTACAGTAGGTGGTTCATAACTCTATACTGTACTGTATTACAATCCCTGGTTCTGCAAATTATGTTACATACATTTTGTGCAATGCCTGTTCTAGACTAGCTTTACATATTACATACCAAAAGCCTTATGTGTCTAGGAATAGGATCGTGTAGGCTACTGCATTAATGTTGAAACCTGCTCTGTATGGCGGTCCTTGCTGTGCGTACAGAAAAAAATTCATTACAGTAATTAGCTGATCTGCCAGTAGAGTGTCATTCATCACAGCTCTTTGAAAAGCCACTTAAGACTATCATACTTTCCATGGATAATCTTTGTCATTATATCTTCAATACAGTCTGCTTCTTGACCAGTCTTACTTGATGATAGAGCAAGAAAGTAGCCTTATCACTATAGTTACAAGATTTCCCAATGCAAATGGGTGAAAAAAGTTGTAATCACAAAAGCATGCAAGGGCACACAGAATCATGGTAATCTCATGTAGATGCACATTTTTCAACTTCAGACAAAATATTAGAAATCCCCCTTTGACTCACAGCAGAAGTTATTGACTTCAAAATCTGAAACCAAGATAATGTGACAAAATTTGGGGGAATTCTGCAATCAGTTTCAAGAAATTTAGATGCCAAAATGTGGGAGCACTACCACCATCCATTCTTACAATATGGCTGCCGTTCTGACAATATGGCTGCCGACAAAGCAACAAATTTAGGTTTAGCTTCAGGACATAATAGGGAGCTATGTAAATTTTTCTGCAATATAATGATGACAAACTGAAAATTATGTCGGAAGAAATAACAATTGGTTGAGGAACAATCAGTTTCTGATCAATTTTTCTCTAAAAACAATTGTTTTTGTTTTTGTGTAGGCAGGGCAAGGACTCTAGTGGGGAAAAAACAAAGTTTTGGTAGCATTAAATGCTATTCAAAGGGCTTAACATATCTGAGTAAATAAATAGTGCAGTTCTAAAACAAAATTTGAGCATTGGCAAAATATTTGGATATGTAACGATTGCATACAAAAATTTTTCAAGTGCAATGTGTATGAAGGTATATTGTGACCCTTAATTCAGCTTTAGCACATATATTTACAGTTTTCTCAATGTGATGTTGATAATAAAAGAACATTTTCTAAGTACTTGAAAATGTTTGAAGGGTATCTTTATCTTCCCTTTGCTTTAGATGTTCAGAAGACATTAAGAACCAGTCAAAATGTTGAAAGCAGTGGATCCCCAAAAGGAGATGTTTAAAGATCTGGGTAAGGCCACCATGCGTGGGGTGAGAAAGTGTCCCAGCTGTGGTACACTGAATGGCATCCGAAGTCTTGGATGCAAGAATAAATCTTGCAACATGGTGTTCAGAGGACACGGCCGAAAGCCAGGGCACAGTGCCGATGCGGTGGAGATCATCACCGGCTCCACGGCCCAGGTGTTTTCCGTCCGTCTCCGTGACCGAGGACCGGACTATCGTGGCTTTGTGGAATTCCCAATGCACAATGCTCTCCTGAATGCAGACTTGAGGGGAAGTCAGAGCATGCAGGTGGAGCCCAATCTTATCGTCCCGATAGCGCAGTGTCACGTCGAGGCTTGCCAGAAACAAGTTGAACTCCCCGTCACCGAGGACAATGCATGTCCACATATCCAACATGCGCTGAAGTGTGAAAACAAAGCCACACCGCTGACATTGAAAAACTCTGTCTTGAACTCGTTGCCAATATCTAATGAGATGAAACAAGCAATATGGATGTTAGCCACAGAGACCACGGGACCTTTGGTTCAAAGAGTCTCAAAAAATGTAATGGTGGTAAAATGTAAAGGACAGTCAAAACACAAACTGGGCTTCTTGCATCTGACTTTTCCAGAAGTGAGGAAACGGAAAGATGGGGTCACCCAGGGAAAATTTCAGTGTGCTTGTCGGAGCTTCAGGAGTACAGGGAAGGTACTGTACATCTGTGGCATTGTAAAACTTAAGAATAGTGATCATAGGCATGCTCCACAAATTGAATTTGATAGCTTTGAGACTATTCAGTATAATTTATGTGCTGTATAATGTGTGCTCTAATAATACATGAGCACCATTTTGTTTTGGACCTGTAGGTTTTAACCAGTCGTGGTTTGGCTTGCCTTTTTTAACTGCCTGTAGCTTGGAATTACTTTTTTAACTGCCTGTCGCTTGGAATTACTCTTTAGTATTATTTGAATCTTGTCAGAGAAAATATATCAAAGACTCAATAATAACTTAGTTAAGTGGGCATTTGTCCTTGAAAAATGTCATAATGTATATGACTCAGGATTTTGTTGACTTTGCCAGTAAATTTTGTAAGGATTTTTGTAATTTATCAAAGACGTATATGGAAAACACAGCCCTAGGTGCTGATGAAAACAATCAAAATTAGGAAGCACTATGCAGTAGTAAAATTGGTTGTCAGAAATAGTCCAGTATTGAAGGATCTAAGTTTAGAATGGTAACTTATTTATATTTGTGTCTGTCATTCCTTTTATGCATTTGGTTTTTAATGATCACAAGGCTACATCTTGAGGGAACTGTTACTCAGGTGGAGATAAAGTAGAAAATTTAATGAATGCTCTAAAACACACACAAAATCAGCAACGATAGACTGTGCAGTTGGCACAAAGTATTTCTTTTCTGTATTCGGGGGTTCCAGATAACTGTAATTCACCATTTAAATCAGTACTTTGATGTTAAGGTTTGCAACGCCAAAACTTTAAGAACAGGTGGCATGAAACTCGAAAGGACTGTTTTTTGAAGTAAACGAATACATTTCACCTCTCTCTGAACAAGGAATCTCAAGCAAATGAGCTGAAGAGCCAGAAGTCTAATATTTTGGTATCTCAGACGAGAAGTTCACTGAAATAGCCCGATATAAATTGTTTTTCATGTTGTGACTTATGTCCTAAATATTACATTCTCACATGCAACACTGAGCAACATGTAGGCAGAATAATTATTTTTCCTCTTGACTACCAGCAATGTGGCAGTGAAATATATCTCCCACCGCTACTGTAAGTAGAGGACAAATATACCAAAGTAGGTTTACTTTCTTAATAGTTGTATATGCCTTAATAGAAATGTCAAGAATGATACAAAAGACATATTACCATGTGACCCTGACTCTGCAAACCTTTCTTCAAAGTGTTGTATCTCCATCTAAATAACAGCCCCCTTCATGAATAACATATATTGTGAGTACGTATGTATACCATATTGTTTTTTATGCCATAGAGGCAATGTAAAGCATGGCTTGTTACTAGCATTTCCTTGCAATGATCAATCCAATGCCATCATTCAAACAAATTCTATTCTGAATGCAAAACATTTTCACAACTCAGTGACTGTAATAAACTAATTGAAAGTATCATCATCAGTTATACATATTAAAGTAACTTAGTAACAGATACATTGTGTCATGTTATGAGAATATCTGCAGCATCACCTTTTGTCGCTTCATCCTTGAAGCACCTTTTTTCTCCGAATTTTTACATTCTTTACTTTCACCAGCTGGGGATAGCCGATGACCAGAGGAAGAGATGTGTTCACTACTATGCCTGCATTTGTGCATTTGTCAGCGATGAAGCATTATCAAAGGAGTTTGAGCAATTTATCAGTTTGGAACCAATAGGTGAGTTCCTGCATGGTTTTTGTGATGCCATGAAGTCCAAACATCATCATCAGTTTGCAACCACTGTAATAGGTGAGGTAACACACTTTTTGCAATGCCTGTGGTCGTCATACGATCATGATTAATTTGGAATCAATTGATGAGATCGCACACTCATTCTGATACAGTGATACTGTCACGATCAGTACATTCTTTTAACTAGATGCCAGTTATTGATATAAAGAAAAGGTTTTCCTTTAGGTGTGACTCACCAAATATGGTCCGATCTTGTTGTGTTTATTTTTCCAAAGAGAAAAGTATACTTGCCAGTGTGCAAACTACCTGCCAGTAAGTTTGCGTTATATGTTGTACAGAGGAGGGTGCTCTTCATCGTAGAAACAAAGACAGTCAAGGGTTTAATACGTGTTTATACTCTGGCGTAAAACGATCAATGATATCGATAGTGTTGACTGGGAGGTTTGAACGATTTGAGTATATATAAATATTCATGATATTAGAATATGTACATATTCACAGTTATTTGTTGTCACAGTTACAGAGATTGTTTCCAGCCCGGTTCAGATCACATTAGACTTAGATGGTCAGCTGATCCACGGACTACCCTCAGAGGATGAAGTGACCCCTCCTACACCACCTCCACCCAATGCTCTTGTAAGAAAGAGAAGGAAAGATGACTCGTTAGGTGAGCGAAAATCACTCAACAAATTGGCGCTAAAATATCTTGTAATTTGCCGGTTTGATTGAGTGATGCCTGGTTTCAAATTGTCTCTTTTTAATTGGAAAAGGAAATTTGAAGTAAACAAGGCATCTTTCATCATAAGTCACTTGCGAACTGAATTTTCTGTAACTTTCATTTTTAAACACAGACAATTAAACCTTTTTGCATTTCAGCAGTGAACTTGAATCCTGCAGGTGTGATCCTGCATGATGTGTGATGAAGAAGTTTTAATTTCTCGACCATTGGGTATCAGTTTTTAAAGGGGATTGTAGTGGAAGAGTATATACATACAATAATATTTGGTGCTACCATTTGTTTTATGCATTAATGAGATATCTTTTGGTTGTTGAAACAACTTTCACGAGTAGCAAGTGCTTAATATTCAAATGAAGTAAATTTGTCTGTACTTAGAACCTGGAAAATCCTTTTTCGTTTACTGTCTTTCATGCAAACAGTTTATGTCACCAAGGTCAAGTAAAGTATAATACTTAGGTTGTGCCATAACTTCTGTATGTTTTTGAACAAGTTCCATTGACATGCAAGCTGCTTGAGTAATATTTTGCTTTCCATACTCTGAAATCTCTTGCAGCCCAAGCAAGTAGTGCCTTATTAACCCTACAGGACGGAGGCTCGTCACCAGGCAAGAAGACATTGGTGAAGAGGAACAGCATGGGTGGCTCCTTTGCCAACGCTAAGGCCGATATAGCCGAGAGTCAACCTACAATCACATTCAAAGACTGGCTCTGTAGTGTTACTGAAAAGATTAACCAAACCATGCACTTCCAGTTTAATGGTCAGTTAATACCCCCCTCTAGACTGCTTCTCTACTATCTTTAGGGTCAATTTTATTCAAGTTCATGATTTTACTTGCTCATCCTTGACCAGGTTTGATTTCACTTCAAAGTCAAAGTTGGTTTCACAATCCGTTGTTTCCGTAATGTACCAGCTTTAACACTTCGCTTTTTTTTTTCATGAAATTGTGGAAAATTTGAAAATGAAAGTGAGACACAGGTCTACCTTTTGAAGCATTCTTTTCAGAAATGAGAAGTGCTAGCTGGGATCACTCTCACAATGGTGACATTGGTGATAGATCAGTAGCAAATATTCATTATTGCCCCTGGAACAGTTGCCCTTTTCAGGGTTATTCTTCCATCATTTGTGGCGTGTTACATACAGTGCAGTCTAATCTATACCTAGTTCTCGTTATCAACACTCCCTTGAGGTACTTTACCTCTTCTGTAATTAATCATTTCTCTGATCTGCTGACTGCACAACCGTCATTCACCGGAATAGTCCTTGGAAGAAGGGAGGCTATTATGTACAACTGAATGTCTACGTATAGAAGCTTTAGGGAATTGCATATTAAAATTTCATAATTATCATCCAGTTGCAATGTTCCCATTTTTGCTGCTAATTCGATAGCAAAAAACCAAAGTTGTTCATTGCGCAATGGTGAGTATACTAGTGCTTCCAGGGTCGTAGAGACTGTGACTTGCAAAAGAGAATACAGGTACGCGAAACATTTTGAACACTATATCGTGATCCAGACCCAACAGGGTCTACCCAAACAGCTGGATGGTATTCATAATTGTGACATCATTTGTACTCAACAATCCATTGAGGTATTTCTACAACACATCCTTGTACTGTATGCACATACAACACGTTATATGTAGACCCTGTTGGCCCAGATCACCGATGTAGCATACGCAAGGTGTTTCGTACTTTCTCGTTTATGCACCGTGGTTTCTCTGACCCTGGAAGAAGCGGTAGTATGTTCACACTTGTTCAAAGTGCAACGTTGGTTTTTCCCTACGGAATCAGCAGCAAAAATGACAACCAATGACAATGCGCCTTTTTGAAGTGGAACTGACCAAAATGGGAGTGGACGCGACATTCGACAGAATGTTTGAGATTGAAGACAAATGTAAAACTCTTTACTAGACATATGACAAACAAAAAAATTAAACTTGTGCATTATGCGAAGTTAATTGTGAATATATATCCACATCAACTGTGAATGTTCCAAAAGCACTCAAAGTGCGTGCACCTCCTACCACTTTGTTGAACATGCCATTCAGTGAAGGGAGGTTGTACAGTATGCTCATTGTAATTGGATGCCATTATAAAATTCATCTTCATGCAAGGGTGACCGACAGATCAGGGGAATGATTAAAATAGGAAAGAGGTAAAGCATCAAGGGGGACCACTATGCATGGAGATTCATGTTGGTAGGATAACAGATTAGAGAAATGATAAAGGAGAAAAGAGCTGGTGTAGTAATGAGCCTAAATGTCGGAATAGCCCTGACAAGGGCTAATCATTATGCAATCTTCACATTATTAGCCATTGAACTAGTTAGGAATATCTTCGTTGATAGTTGTCTTGTACAGAGTGCTTCTAAACATTTTTATGTCTTTATAGCACTGTTCTTTCATAGATTTCAGGTCTAAGTAATGATAACATTCTGGCTTTAAAGGCTGTCTCAATGTATTGAGTGATGGTCTGTCCCAAACACAATGCAATGTGCAACCTGTATTTGGTGAAACATCTGAAAAATGTGTGTGATTGTTTGTAAACTTTTGTTTTTATAGTTTTGGAAGTGATACGTTCGTGTCAAACATGCAGATGCATCCTTTCAACACTTTTCTAGTGTTCTGTTATTATTTGTGTGAATGGAATTTTCTTCATGTTGTGTAACAGGTAGCCCTGAAACACTGGTATTCCATGTACCGGAGGTCTTCTTCGAGTGCCTCCAACAGAGAATCTCATCAGGGTTCCGTAAGAAGAGGCTTCCAAATTCGACCACAGCTTTCATCAGAAAGGATGCCCTTCCGTTGGGGACATTCACCAAGTACACTTGGCATCTGACAAACATTCAACAGGTGCAAAGGATATTTGACACTCCCGAGGTGAGAAAATACAACTGATATAAAAAAAAAATTGATCTGCTGATCAGCAGCAGTATTTGTTAGGCTTGGAAAACATGTTTGTGTGTGTGTCCTTAATACATAACATTATAATTTGTGATGAACTGACAATTTACATTTCATATAAAATAGTATTCATTTTTTTTTTTCCTTTGACCTGTTCGACCTGTGGCAGTTGTTTTGTTGACTTCCATGAAGAGCTCACCAACAAGTCAGTGGCCTACATGTCACAGAAATTAAATCGTTACTTACTGCCCAAGTCCCAGTCTACCTTAGCACCCATGTAAATAAAGCTCAATCTTAAAAGTATCACCAAGTATCATCATCTATCACCAAGTATTACAAGTCATCAAGGCAGTGGTAATTGACATGAAAAAGTATTACTGTTTGCACTGTGTCCAAAAATCTGATTGGGGTCCACCTCTTAGTCCGACAAGTTTTCAGTCTGTTAAGTTTTCAGTCTGAAAAAAAATTAGACATTCTGAGTCCAAAAATAAAACGCATGTTTTCAGTCTGAAAATAAATACATGTTTTCAGTCCAACAAATTGTCAGTCTGACATGTTTTCAGTTGAAAATAAAATTCACATTTTCAGTCCAAAAGTGAAATACATGTTTTCAGTCTGAAAATGAATTTTTTGAAGGTTGCTGACCTTTGACTTAGCTGTCAATGATTTTTTATCAATTTTATAAAACCTTATTGACACACCCGACATGTTGGATGAAGTCACTTAACTACCACAATATTTGGATAAGTACTAGAGGTACAGGGGACCATGGTACCCAACATACAAACTTAGGGATCTAGCTCACTGCCTTTGTGAAAATTAAACATTCTCACTTGGGATGACTCATCACTGCACACAAGAATGTGAAGGAAAAACCAGAATGTCTGTTTTACCACTAATGGTTCTACATATGTGCTGAAAACTCTCAAAACAAAGCTCAAAACTTTAGATTGCAGTCACACCGAGAGTAGACACCCTATACGTCAATCATGTGATAGCTCTTGGTTAGTTGTATCACAATGTTGAATTTATATTCGCCCGTGTTAACTGGCCACGATGTGGAACCCTTAGTAACTCTAACCCTATACCGAAAGGGTTAGCAAAATGTTTCAAACTTCGGCTATTTTGTTTTGGAGCAAAGCAAAAAAAAAATAGTGATTGTAACTGAAATCATGGTGAAAACAGGTCGCCATGGCTCACTTAGGCATTTTTCCCTCAGAGTGAACTAGTCCTGCAGATGCACGTTACCTAATGGTGGTATGACACCAAAAGAAAAAAGAAAGATGTGCAAAATTGCACATCAAATGTCACCTTTTGATCAAAACATCCCAAACTGATACAATCGAATACGTTTGATCCCAATTTTTGGAGTGTCAATTCACTAGCCCAGACAACGCTTGAGCTTGATTTTCATGCAAATTGAGCCTACCTTTGAAGTTTTTTGATGGTAAAGTGAACATCTGAAATTTTGACCTCTTATAATTCCTTATGATTCTTGATGTAAACATGTTTCAGAAATACTCTCAAAATGTTCAAGTTCCAAAATGTTTCTATTATGAAATGATAATTTGTTTTTCCTTTCAAAGGTTCCATTAGAAGTGCAGAAGCTGTTTGTTGAAAACAAAGATGGTTCATACACCTATCGAGAATCTAAATCAGAAGAATTTGAGTCGTATCCTGAGATATATCGGAAACTTGGTCAAAAACCAATCAAGCCCTTCGAATTGAAGACATTCCTCAAAGTTGGTAAGGCCATAATCACAGTTTCTTGTTTCACAGGTTTACATGTGTCTATGTTCTTAAAAGCTTGTTAGCATTTGCACAATTGCTTACGATTTTTATTAGCCCATAATTAGGTACACTGGGAAGGGAAAACATTGAATTCCTCTCACTCCCCACCCCCCACCACAAAAAGAACAAACAAAGAAAAAAATCACCCTTCCTAGGAGATAAGGGTAAACAGAATTTGTAAATTTTGGTCCGTGGTGGACGTTTCCATGAAACATCTGGTGAATACTCAGGCTTTTCCTTCTAAGAATGATCTCATTTGTTACTGGTACTGAGCCCATGGTCATGGTTGTGTTGTCGCAAAACAGTAAAGGTAACTATCAAAAAATTAACTCTGTTATGAGAGTGGGAAACTAGGCATTTAGCTTGACATTCATCTCACAGGGTGTTGAGTGAAAGACTTGAGTCAGCCAGAATTAATTTCATAGCCCCCTAATCATTAGGCTGGAGTTATTGTTGTTTTTAAGCAATGTAACTACACTGTTGAGATATTGAGGACATGTCACTGGTTTATTTGGCAGGTACACTTCCAGGAGAAACCAAGCAAGATTCTACTCCATTCATCATTGAATGGATTCCAGACATTTTACCCAAAATGCACATAGGAGAGCTCAGGATACGATTTGAATATGGACATGTCAAAAATGGCAAGAGAATCCAGCCACCATCATCTGCTAGTCAGACATCTACAAATCTAACAGCTACATCATAGCCAGCCAATACTTTGCTACATCACAGGCTACTTCATGGCTAGCACTGGCTATAGTATAGCCAGTGCAGGCTACATTGTTACTAGCAGTGCTGGGATTAGAGCTGGTAAGGGGTACTTGTTTGCTAGCAGAGGCTACACCATAGCCAGTGCAAGCTACTTTGTGGCCGACAGTGTCTACATCATAGCCAGTATGAGGCTACTCCATGGCTACCTCATAGCCAGTACAGGCTACTTATGGCTAGCAGTGGCCATGTCATAGCCAGTACATGCTACTCTGCAGCTAGTAGTGGTTACATCATTGCTAGTATTTAACTGATGAGTTCATTTGATGTTCAGAGGGTCTTGTCTGTTTGGTACACTACTACTAGCTCTCTACTTTAAGTGTTCAATATAGAGGCATTGACATGACTTCATTGTTAGCAGCAACTGACTACTTCAGTGTGAACATAGGCTCACTTAAAGTGAACACTTGTTGTCTAAAGAGTAAAACACTTCCTAGATCAAATACTGGCTAAAGTGAAGACTGACCAGACATGATCGCAAGATGTTTATTTAGAGTGACCATTGGCTAATCCCAGAGAAAACACTGACTAGTCTACAGTGAACACTTGGCTTGTCAAGAGTAGTGGTCACTGGCTATCCAAGAGTAAATTCTAATTCACAGTGTGCTTTTGACTAATTTTGAATGTACTTTGCTTAGATTCGACTGAGCACTGACTTAAGACAAACATTACTGAAAAGTCAAAAAGTATTACAGTCAACAGAAATGACTGATATATGCCCGTCATGAATACCTCTTACTCTGCAATCTTAACTTTAATTGAAGCTTAAGATTCTGCTGAATCACTATGCATGCAGGAAGGAACCAAGAGCCCGCCCAGCTTAGAAATAGAGGTTTTACGCCTAAGTCAGTGGGTAAACAGTAACACTAGCAGTAAAGAAGAAGACTCCAGTCAGAGATATGCTCTCAGTGTAGCTATGTCATCAAATCCATTGTGAGACATTGTCTACATCCATGATGCAAGATGAACTTTTCCCTGTAGCATCACATTGTGTCATAGATTGCCTTTGACTTCCACAAATTTGACAACAGTCATTATTTCATAGCTAGCACCAATTTGCATGAAATGGATTAGGGTTTTCAGATATAACTAAGTAAAGAAATAGTTTATTTATGCATTATTTAATTAAATCCCTGCTTAAAAATCAAAACTGTTTCAAGCTTTAGGTTAATTGCCGAGGTTTTTGCTTTGAGTGAATTCATGTTGCTTTATTATTGACACAGCTACTGTTAGCTTTGCTAGGATATTGGCAATTTGTCTCTCAGAAATGTCTAACAAAGATTTTGTGACAAAATGTTAAGGATATATCATTATTCAGAGATATCTGATATTCCATGTGACAGGTCTTTGATTGGTAATGGCTAAATATTCACTCCAGATACCATTGTATTTCAAGGGGTTGAATATGATTTGTGCAGAAAACTGGATCAATATCATCTGTTATTCGCACAAACCTATGCCTCACCTATCTCTAATTACGATACCTGATTGGCTTAAACCTTGTCTGTGACAGTAAGTTTTGTTTGTACAAGCTTTTGGGAACAGACTTTCCCTTCTCAAGGGAATATGCAATTGTCAATAATATTCAGGACTTAAAACAGTCTTCACTCCGATTAGAGGAATTCCCCCCAAACAAGAAAACTGTACATTACATATGAGATTTTTTACCGTTTCTGTCAGTTACACTTAACAGTTTTACAAGTAGAAGCTTTCTTAGTGGTGAAATACCACTTTGAAAGTTGGGCCACAGTGCGAGCCTGGAAATTTGTAAGGTAGAACCTACAAATGCAGTTTCGCCTCCTCTGAACTCCTCATGTTCCTGGCAAGGTTTTTAGTGCAAAAACTCTTTAGTTCAGTGATTTGTGAAAAGCCCATGAATATCGTTATTAAGTATTGATAGTTTTCCTTACTGAAACCAGGGAGATGTTATTGAGATTTGCTGGTAATACTTTAAAAACCCGCCAAATCGACTGAAGATAAGCTGTGTGGTTGGCCCAGAGGTATTCCTTTCCTTTTCCTGTTCAATATTATTCACAGAGCAACATCATTTTAAGTCAACTAATCCTTAAACATTATGCTTGTTCAGAAGTCAAAACAATGCTTTGAAACATGGGCTAATGCCACTCCCTGGTGAAACTTGGGAGTGGCAAAGTTTTATCATGACATGAGGGATAAGAACAACACTCCAACCCATGGTGCAAAATAACATCAACAGCAATGTACAAACCAGATTTGTCATCACTATGTCACAACCCATTGATATCTAGCTCCAGGCTTGTACTTCAAATATTTACTAAAATAGTGAATTTTTTTTTTTAAATTTGAGAGATACTTCCTGAAGATAAGAATTGTGACTCGCATACAAAACTGTTTCTTTTAATGATGAGGTGAGAAGCAATGATGAAGCAATTCATTTAAATTTAGGTCATTGACACAAGTCACTGCATGGTTAATCGATAGTCACTGGAATGCACACAGTGTCAATTAGTTTAGCCATGATGAATGGTGCAAATGAGAAAAAAGTGTATCATTGCCATAGTTTATGGTTGCACTGTCACTATGCTGACCTGTATTAGCTGTAAAGTTAGCACTTTACACTGCGGGAGTCTTTCTTGTTTATGAGTGACTGATTAGATAGACTCATTAGATAGTCTATTTAAAACCAATGGACAGCATTGTTGTTCAAGAAACTAACTGTCTCCCAAGGATGCATTATTCCTCCCACGCTGTTCACACAACAGATGTGGGGGGGGGGGGGGGAAACATTGGATGGCTAAGGTTGTTAACAATCAGGCCATCTATGGACGCTTTCCCACTATAGACACCATGACAATGACTGGCCAGGTGTGCATTGATGTACTTTTAATGATACAATTGATGCAATGACCATCCATGGACTATCTAGGACTATCCAATGACAATCGAGGGCATGTGTGATGCAATTGACAAATAGATTTCAGGCAATGTTTTTGGACCCTGTTATTTTTCTGGCATTCGTCACACCATCAAAATCACCAAAAGACAAATCAACATGAACTCTACGTAGAAAAAAAGCAAGAAAGCAAACATGACTGATGTTCTCCAGGAAAAAGTGTACGTATCCAGCATTTATTATGTACATCACATATCTATTTTATATTTATACAAAGAATATAAAAAAGAAAGTTTTATAAAAAGCCATGGCAAAGTTTGGGACGGAAAACAAACCCAAGGTGAACACCATTCAATGAATTACATGATTATGATGACTATCATAAAGAAACACACACAAAAGTCAACTATCATTGACTGGATTTCAAGGTAAAAACGACTGTTTTCAAGATGTGCTTAACAAGACTTAAAATTTATTGCATGATATCATTGGACGTTAATAGGACCCTAGAAAACTAACTGCCTTGGTTTAAAAATGTGTGTAGCTACCAATGCCACTGTTGTGCTCTACTTTAGGAGCATAAACCCCAGTAAGATCAAAGAATCAGAGTATAAAGGTCACATCATAATGCCATTCATGGCATTTTTGTTCACTGCAGTTTGCAACCAGTTCTGTTCCTTCACGTGAACTCTGCATAAAAATTAGAAATTTTATTTATAACACTTCAGCCTTCAGACATGCACACACCATAACACTCTTGGTTACATATTACAATGTAAGTGTTGAACACTTAACCACAGTTAACATTGGGACCTTATATTGCAAGCCGTCTTAAAACTACAATTATACGATAGGATCAAAGGATGACTGGCATTGGTTTGTGTACATGAAAGACAAAAGACTGGATACATTTTTTGAGTTACTTTGTTTTTGTTGCTGTTCATTAATATATGAGTTGTGTAAATAGAAAGGATATATCTTTACTGGTTTTGTATGTCTGTGCTTTCCTCATTGTACTCTAATCTATTGTCTGTTCACTGTCCTTTTACCTATTGTGCAGCCTCTAATACCAACTGAGAGACAATGAAGCTTTGTCACTTCTTACTTTTATTATGGAGAAACAGTCCTTAAAATCTTCGTATCGACTTTGTAAGTTCAAACATTTCCTGAAACACAGTTTCGCAAGGAATGCTGTGGTTTAGTATTACGGATGGGGACAACATACACAGCTTAAAAGGCTGAAGGTTCAGTTGGTGTAAAATTATTTCCCTGCTCCTTAACTCTTGCACACATTTGACCACTCACCACTGTGAGCAGTATACCCCCACCCCCTTTTTTCTGCATTTTCAGGTCTGACTTTGCAGTCATCACATCCTGATATTTTATGAATTAGGGTTCGTGTGCCAGAAACAAGTGTTAATTAAAGGAGTGATAAAGTGGTAAGTTGTCGTGCAAGCTGACAATTTTTCAATGTCAATGGTAAAACAGATCCATTGGAAATCACAACACCAAAGAATTTGTTCTCACCAGTAAAGTGATCATGGTTTGGGGCAGTTTCTTTCCACAAACAATTTTTTTGTTAGATACGATTAAATGTCTCCATGATTAAACACCTACATAAATGTGTGACACTACTAATCTCCATACAGAGAATTTGATCATACATGTATTGGTTGCCCAACATTTTAGCAGAACTTGTATATGTTGAAAATCATACATGAGATGTCTGCTAAGTTCCTTTTGTAATTTTTCATCTCTGAAATTTTGTTGCAAACTATGGAGCAGTCATGCACTGTTACATTACAAGGTGAAAAGGTATTCTACAACCAAAAACAAACCACTCCTGCTATATTACAACAGTCACATCATTGTCACACCACCGTCAGTCTTTAATCACTGTTGCCAGGTGTCACATCACTTGCTGTCACATAACTTCTGGTTTTTACTTGCACTATTGCCAACCAGAAAAGGTTTTTCACTGGTCACACTGATTTCGAGTTCTACAGACTCAGTCAAATCTGTTGACTTATCAGCTCTACTATAACCTCTGACTTGCATTAAAGAAACAGTAAGAACGGGAATATCAACACACCACTAGGGCCAGTCACATACTGAAAATGGTGACCTTTTACATCAAAGTCTGGTTTCATCAACTTACAAATAATTTGTATTGTTTAAAATCATTGCACTACAACATTGAACAACCGGTGGTCACAATGACAATTCATGGTACCACATGTAAATAAGAAACAGTCTCTCCAAAATAATTTAATCTCTCAAGTTCCTCTCTATATGGCAAGCTTTTTAGCATTTTGAAAGAACATTCTTGGAAGAAAAAAATGAGTGTAATACTAGTGGTAATGTAGTATACCTCAGACTCCCTGAAATACTGATGTGTGACACAGTTTGAATTGGGGGTGCACAAACAAGAAAAAAGCAGCTTATTTTTGAGAAAACTTTTTCAAAAGTTCCCTAAAAGTTCACATAAGTTACAACAGAAATTTATGTTTTGTGGAAAAATTTGGTTAGGAAAGTGAAGAAACTTTGCACTATCTTGCACTTAAAAAACACACACAAACAAAGGAGTATATGGGGAGCAGTCACTTCCTTACAACCCGCCCTCTCTAGGATGGAAATCTATGGTGCATAACATCAACATGAATTTCTCATGTGGGACTTCATGACATTTAAGGGAAGAAACCTGTTCTACTTTGCTCCACCAAAAGAAAGAATTCCAATTTTACAATTTCAGTGACAGAACCCTCCATTGAATAGAGTATTATCACCTACTCCAAGCATGTAGCTAAATTTCAGGACTATTTGATGATTGGGCCAAAACTAAATTCTGTTGGTATTCAGTATTTGTGATGTGTCCACAAGGAGATCCAAGGGGTAGAGGAGGGGGAAATAGGGGGTTGGCCCCAGCCAAAGGTGGTCCAAAAGTTATATATTTATTACAGGATTTATACCCAAAAAAAATTTGTTTAGAAGATTAATTTTACAATGTGTGCTTCTTGCACCAAATCACATCTGAACCATTTAACTTAGAAACATTTTCTAAAGAGGACGGGTGGGAGTTACATGTTTTAATCTTAGACCTCTCACCCATATCATTGTGCCACCAGTTTGGCCCCTCCCAAAACAAATTGGGCTTGTCATAAACCTCTCTGGCTTAGGTGTTTCTTTGAAGGGGCACACTGAGTTACGTCTTGTAGTTCACTATTTCCAAACACAACTTGCTTCTTTGACATAATTATGACAGATGGTTACGGCTAAAAGGATCCCCATGAGCTACACATACCGAATGAAATTAAGGAGTGAGAAACTAACTTGAAGACTCAGTTTAGCTTTTGAACATTCGTGACCAGACACTCTCATGTTAGAACTACTTTATACTGCACAGTAAGTACACGCCAGGATAGAAAATTGAAAATTTTGGCAGTGTTCATAACTATTGGATGTGAAACTTGACTCATTATGTTAACTTTCAAGCACTGCTCATGCGGCTGTACCTTCTGAATCCACACGAATGTATCAATATCAAAGCGCTGGGTGAAGAAGATCAAACTGATTTGATGACACTTCTCATGAAATGACTCCTAGCACAGAGGTAAGTAAATATCAACATCACAGTCTTCAGACATGGAAAATGCTGAAAGAAGCGACGACAGGCTACGTTTTCCGCTTGACACTGGCTTTACAAAACTTATGCCATAAGTTATCCTTCAGTAACCATTCAAATACTGTAAGATCTGTAAGATATGAGTGAGATACGTTAGCATGTCAACTGAATACAGCAGTAACCAGACAGGGGAAAAAAGATGCCAAATAAAGCACTAAATGACACATTCAATCAATATCAGACACTACACATAAAGCTCACAGTGCCAGATATTCCATCAAGGCCACTGTCCACAACCCCCCCCCATCCCCCAAGCACTTGAAGTCAACGATGAAGACTCTCAGGAGGATCAATGCAAGTTGGCTTTGACCTTCTGCAGAGCACTTTGGAATTTTCTGGAACCCTTATCTGATGAAACTTGGTGGAAGTTTGCACTATTACTGGCAGCTAAAATCTGGATTTCAGAGGGCCTGAATTCCTCCATCCGGGCCTTCAGCAAACCATGAAGGACCTCATCTGAGTTAAGTGTGTATCTGTGTTGTTGGAATACCCGTATCTGATCCACACACTCTGCTATGGCTCTGAAATGAACAAAAAATATACATATATATATACGAATAAATAATCTCAAAATAGTATTAACTTATCTGGAAGTTCCAATAATACAGGATGTATGAATGAACTGAAAAAAAATCCCTATAAATAAGGAAACAGAGACAAAAAAAAGCAAGGACAAAAACAAACATGGTGCTCCACATACGGACTACACAAAAATAAACACTTTCGAGAATGTGCTATTTGGCCCACTTCCTGTATATGTGTAATAATACGACTCAAGGTATGACTTAAACAGTGATGACATTAATAAGCAAGTACGATTTAAACAAGTATGACTTAAACTGTGATGAAAATGGGAATAGTGAATGATAAAAGAGGTCTTGGAACAGGGGACAAGTAGAGGTTAAATGGATATGGAAGGAAGGATATGGAAGGAAGTAAGGGGGGGGGAGCAAGGAATGTAGAACAAGTTCACCACCTGTATGAGAGTACAGTAATTAATGTGAGACTGCAGTTATCAACTCTATGATGCTGGTTTCAGGAAGTTCACTATGTGTATTCAGTCTAAGTGACAAGTAAGCTCTAAACCAATCACAGACATTGACCTTGCCAGAGAGAAACCTGCAAAGTGTCCAATGCTGGCTCTATCAAAAGGTATCTGGTAGACCTAAGGAGCCATCATCAACTTGTTGGATGAATCAGATTGTTACATACTATCAAGGCCAAGAAGATCAAGGCCAGGCTCAAATAGAAAAATTTCAGCTAGAGGATCTTCAAATAGAGATTTCAACAGGAATGAGGTCGAAGACTATAGATATCCATTCATTTCAAGTCACATTAACTAATTTACTAACCAAAATATTTACAAACAAAAATGTGCAAAACATGTCTGACTTTAAAGACTTTCAGCAGATAAGCAATTTGCTAACAGTCTTCATCTTAAGGGAAGTAGTACTAAATTGAACAAAAACACCACACTTGTTCATAAATGACATACTTCAGCTTTGGCCATTTGTACATCCCATTGGCTAGTTTGAAACTCCCAATTTCCAGTTGTTGAATATGCATAAGCACCAGATGTACACAGGGCAGAGTTGCTGATGTCTTGTGTTGGTTCCCTCGGGTCAGGAAGTCGCCTGTCACCTTTGAGGAGAACTCCCGGCTGCTTCCAACTCTTCGAACATCAGGACGACTTTTGACGGGATATTCTTCCAAGCCTTCAAGAGCAAGAAGAGAGGGTTTTACACAATTTATTTCAACCTCACAAGGCAATAGACAGAGAGGACCACCACCCCCCCCCCCTCTCATCCCTTACTCCTCCTGATCATTATTATCTCCAAAATGTCCTAAAACCTTGAGAAATAAAGTAAAGAAATAATGAGCAGAAAAAAAAGAAGAAAAAAAGCAAATCATCACAACAAAAAGACGAAATGTATTTATTTGCAGAGAGAGTACATCTGATATATTAGTTTAGCTTCACTGGAGGATACAGAAAACATACCTGGCCAGGTAAAATTTAATGTTCTATAAATTTAAATTATTTTAAATTCATGTTGTGACATATAGCAGGAGGTATAACACAAGCTGCCTGTTAGGTTTTGAGAACACCTTGATCAGTGGTACTTTTGACCAATCAAATCTGTTTGCAAGTCATCTGGCCACAGACTGTAAGATTATTCCTGATCTACAGTATCACTTGTTGTAGAGTGGGAGTTGTCAGTTCCAGTCAAGTGGTTCTTCAATGGAATTATTTGCTGAGGTGAAAACCAGTACAAATCTAAGAGTAACCTACAAAGAGGGGTGCCAAATCTCTGCCTTTTAGCGAAAGTATGTTTCTTCTTTTTCTCTCCCGATTTTAACAGCTGCTTTCTTGGAGAGTCAAACAGCAAAAAGTTTGTTCTGCATTGTATTACATAAAGAAGGGACTGGATATCAAGACTACAGATATCCATGACTTAAACCTTCACCACATACCTAAACTTTTGCATATCACAAATTTTTCCTCTCTTTTTGAAGGACCTCACTCACACCCTTGACATCAGAAAAAGTTACTGTAATGCCAGTGAGGGCAAAGTAGTCAACTTCCCATGCTTACATATATCTGAGTAAAAAGATGTTCCATTTTTTTTAACCAATGTTTAAATTTATCTTTCTCACACATAACATTCTCCAAACCTTGGGATAGGACCCTCCAAACTAGGTGATGACTCACCGGAACTTGGCGAACGATGAGATTGTTCAGTCCATCCATTACCTGCATGCATGTGGCAAAGTTTCGCATGTCGTAACACAATTTGGCAATGTAGATGAACTTGCTGATGAGAGCAAGTTGGGCCTAGAAAAGAGAGAGAGAAAAAATGTGTAACATAAAAAGAAAAAACAGAGAATGACATCTGCATCACACACAACTGAATAGAAACAAAAATGACCTTTGATTTACTCCACCCCAACAAACAAAAAAAAAGAAATGAAAAATGTGATAAATATATACATCAGAGAGAAGTTGTGGCACTTCCGGGTCTAGTTTTCTCCTCAGAGGTCAAACAACAAATTTTATACAGATTCTCACACAAACAGGCAACAAAAGAACTCCATCAGTAAGTTGGGTATGTTTTACTCTTTTAATGATAGATTTTTCTTACTTGACAACAGAGAGTCCTCAGCCTGTAACCAAATTGTTTCCAATGATGAGGGACACTTATATGCAAACTGGAGAAAAATTGTCAATCTTGCAAACGAACAGAATTCTATGTTATTTTCTTTTTCAATTTTCTAAGGTTCTAAGGGGGAAAAATATTTCAAGGGGGCGGGCATCCCCTTGAATACAGGACTACAAGCCTGCCCATAAAATGACAACTTGCCAAAAAAAATCTGTTTAAAGACTGAAGATAATGTTTTCTCACAGGTAACAGCTGCTTTCAAAATTCAATTTGATTCATACCTTCTGAGAGCTGCAAGAAACCACCTCACTCGAGACCCAGTGACTGACCATCCTTGAATGATCCAGCAGTTCTGAAATACCTCCCTCCTCAACTATGCTCTCACTGAAGAGACTGCTCGTTGAATCCAAACTGTCTTCATTCTTGGATTTGCTGGTCATCGTCTGTACTCCGATCCCTTTGTGACGGGAATTCAAGTAATGGACGGGATGGACCTTCAGAAATAAACTCTAATGAAAGAGGGAAAGAAAACATTGACAGAATGATTAAAATCTGAATAATATGAAGTAACCATGACTTAAAACTTAGATGACGACCTCACCGATACCTTGATATCTGTTACGAGTTCTCAGTAATTAACAAATCATGACTTCTCATCAACTGGTAAAGTAACTAGTTAGCACTGCATCATACTGCTCTTTGTAAGGTTCATAACCCTTTAAGTGATTCACTATTTTGAGCTTCCCTTTATTACATAAGCCCCTTCACCAATTCCACTTAATCTTTGTTAACATGAAAGTATGAAGAAATTTTTAATGTTTTTGTCAAATCAATATTTCCAAATATTCCTGTAAAATGAAGTGTTTTATGCAGAGAACAAAGGGAAAATTACTGGAAAAACTATTTTCAAAGTTACAACAAAGATTATTAAGTAGTAACTAAACAAATTCCAACTGGGTACTGTGATCCACAGAATAATCTTATTGGTATTAAGAAAATAAATTGGGAAGCAACTTGTTTATAGTGCACTTCACAATCAAAACCAAATTAACAAGTCATCCTTGCTTGTTGACAACAGTCAAACATAACCTATTTCTTCCTATCCTGTAAGACTCATGGATTTAGCTCAAACTACTTTTCACGGAACAAAAAGTTGAAGTAGTTCAGTTCATCCTCAAAACTTCCAGAGGGTGTTATTCTCTAACCATTCTGTACCTGCTGGATCAATGTCAACTGTTCGGCTAGGCTGTTTGAAGTGTGTTCGCTGAGGGTAAAGCCATCCTTGTTTAGAGACATGACTGGTAGGTAGGAGCTGTCCTGGTTCTTTGAGGTTCTTTTTGAGAAGCAGGCAATAATTCCTCCTACGCTGAGCTTGTCTTTGTTGTCCTTTCGAGAGAGCCAGTGAGCAGGAGCACCATGGTTCTATGATTGAAGCAATGTGTCAAAAATATACCATTAATGATTTCAAATGATTGCATTAATGTTAAATTAAGACTTTTAAGTAATGCTTTCCATACCTTGGAAACTCTTCATCTCTTGTACATAAGTGTTTAATGTAAATTGAAGAAGAAGAAGATAGCATAAAGGTAATCTATGACCATATATGGTAAGACAAAACTGCAACAAGATGGGTTCACAGTGAGATATAGCCACAGAGCCAACAAGAAATAAGACAAATCAATGGTGAAAGGAAGCAATAGCTATCTACAAATTAAGTTTGCCTGTTCCCAATCTGGCAGTAACATCTCTTTCAGCATGATCTTGTTTAATAGATACCTCTGGAAATTTTACAAATGCTAGTAATAATTCTGTATCATCAAATGCTGATTGTTTCTTTATTGCCATAGAGTTGTGTACATGTACGTATGCTTTTCATCACTTTTGAAAGTAATACCGGTATGGGGATCCACTCATTTCACTTACTGCCATTGACCTGCAATGATAGAGATGAGCTACCTGCATGTATTTCAAATCATCTTGTAGCAGGGGATTTACGTACAAGCTACCAAGGGTACAATTGTCCAATAATCAATAGTATCTTACCCTTAATCCCCTAATTATTGGATTTTAAACTAAACACATGTAGCACTATTGCAAGTTAAGTTCCTTCCAAGACTTTCCACCATTGTTGTGTAAAGATGAACCATGAGAGAATGAGTTTGTGTTGACTCTGTGTAGCCTGTGATCTGTGATCTAGGATGTAGTATTATCTTCACAGCACTTGAATCAGTTCAGAGAAATATTTTGTAGAAGGACCTGTATTATGGTAGAAGTTGATGGTTAATCATGCATCTGATGAGTGGCAGTAATTACGGGTTCATTATGTATGGAAATATGAAAGCTGCATTCCACTTGGCCTATTTCTGTGTACACATGGTACCAAAGAGTAATGTCTGTGTCAGTGTTTGGTATACTGAATGCTACACTGTTGGGAATACTAAATTTCCTGTCCATTGAGGGACAAATTGTGATAAATAGTTCCAAAAATTATAAAGAAATGATTTTTTTCATGGTGCCATCCCCCATGAGTTATCACAGTTATAGATTGACATACATAGCATTACAGCAATGAGCAGTTGCCACAGCATGTTAGTACCAATCAATTCATCTGTTATATCAAGAGGGCTAGGTTTTGGCCAATCATCACAGCGATGAATCAATAAATGACATCGTTGTGCCCATCTCAACAGCATGAGAATCCTGTTGAACACAACATGGAAAGCAACAACAGCCTATACTAACGTTCCGTGTGATCGTGACCTGCCAAAGTAAACTTCTTAACACCCAAGTATAGAGAGCTATGAAAAGCCATAAACCCTGGATGGAGTGCAAAATACACACCACATGCTGTAGTACAGCATCCATCACAACATCACAGCAATGACGTGTACCAGACCACTCAGTTGTCAGTCTCATTCAGAGGTACTTCATTTGTCAGGTGGAGAGCCACATTCAAGGTTCCTGCACCTTAACTCTAATTTTATGACTTTTCCATCACCATTTCATGACCAAATTGCTTGATGAATAATGGTGCAACAATGGTGATAGAAAGTAAAACTTCTTTCAACTTGTAAAACTTAGCAATCTGTTCTCAATTTCATAACTTTTTCATGATGTCTGTTATGTTTACAAAATGTCACAACTTTCCCAGGCCTGGAAAGTGAAAGTAAAATTTCATGGCAAACCTGACCACATTCCTTTTTATAATTAATACTTGACATAAACAAGGTGAAGCCACAATTTAAACATCTGAGATCAATGTCTGTAGTACAAATATACATAAAATGCTTTGAAGACACCTAATGGTAACAAGGTATCATCTATGGGAGAATATCTACTTACCATTTGTGATACCAGCTGCTGCATCAGGGGAAGAAAATAAATACCACACTCCATGATTCCCTATACAATAAGGACACATAGGGGAATAAGGAATTCTAGGAGGTAGGACCCTGAGACAAAAAGCCATCCACAAGGAGACAGAGAGGGGTCATTACCATTAGCAAAGGGAAGAACATATCTACAAAAGTATATCAACATAAAAGGCCCTCATAGTTACACTCACTATCAATCCCATATAATGCTAGCACCCATTGCCAAGGGCTGCTAGAGACAGATGAATAGATGGACAGACAGACGGATGTACACACAGACAGATGCACAGATGGACTATTCTCTCTGTTTTCCAACACTCTTTCATCCCATAAGGGGAGCCGTCCATACTCGTTTTTGCAAAGCCGCGCGGACACAGATTTGTGTGTTCATTGGAGCTTGACTCATTACCTCTATTGCCCTCCACGGCACTGCCGAGAACTTTCCGAATTATGCACAACTTCCTCTACACTTGTATCTAATCCGATTACAGAGCACAATGGCCTAGTTTACAGCTTTGAACATCAAAGCTCTGAGACAGGTCTTTTGTTCCTTTCACCTTAGTTTGTACAGCTACAGCAGTGAACAGAAAACTCACGCTAGAAGATCGACCAGGTTTCTTCCCTCAAGTTTAAATACCTCCTTTTTGTACGTTATTCGAAATGAAATAAATTTCCGCGCGTGTGTGTGTCTTTCTTTTACTGTTCTTTCTTGATTTTTTTTCTTCTTTTAGTTCGACATAAATTGTCACGGTAAATTGAGCTTCGTTTTGAATGGTTAATTACTGTGAAAGGCAACTTCGACTGTGACCATGATGTTGCTAGAAATGAAAAAATTCCTCGCAAAATTCATCAAACAAAGTAAAAATGTATGATGATCTTCGATGTTTTAAGAAATCGTCTGCGTTTGAAAGGGGTAACTAATCAGTCGGCCTTGTGTTATCGCCACGAGGTCCTACAGATTAGGCCATTGCATTTTCCCTTCACTGGTTTTAGTAAAACAAAGCCAATTTTATCCCTATCATTAGCCATAATAATTATGAAGTTTTGCCCCCCAAAAAGGAAAAACTGTACTATGCTAAGCCTACGTATTTCTTTTTCAAAATGGAAATGCAAATCGCACTTACTGTACAGTAGTAATGTTTACAGTCGTAATGTTTACAGTAATGTTTGCATCTCCCGACGGATACCAATATCTTTTCGTAACTGCTAATATTGACAGGCATACACGCTACGGGACACAGGCAAAACGCAGCGGCCTGTTGCGTCGACTTGTAAGTCGGTGGATAACTGCGTCATTGCTTTTAATTTATAAGTTCATGCCTCCCTGGTCCAACCCATCCAAAGGATAAACCAATGTGGTTTGTTAAAATATTCGACGTAAATGACCTCAGTGGTGACGTTTTCCGAAATTCGTGACGTTTTCCTAAATTACTGACGTTGAAATTAATAAATATTCATCGACAATGGACACTTCCGCATTTAACTATGATTTACATATGTCAACTTCGCCGCACCGGACATACACCTCGCATTGGTACCTAACTACCTAACCGCGCCTGTATACGTACTGCTAGCATCATGGGTTAGCCTAGCGCAGCCAAATGCTGCGCAATAAGTTGTTTAGTTTTCAGTTTTCACAGTTTCACTACATGTACCACTGCAATGTTCATTGGGTAATACTGCATAAAGTTGCATATAATTCACACGTGCAGCTGAATGTGTGCGTGTTTTGTTTGGGAAGGGGGTCATGGTACTACCAAATTAAGGCTTATGAAAGTTCCACTTATCTTAACTTTTGCATACGGTACGGCTGCTAGCGTTAGCTGTAGTATAGGCCTAATGTTAATTCCTCTTTGTTAGGCTACAGTGTAGACCCATTAATTTCTTGATTCTTTACGTGTATAGCATTTAGAGTTAGACAGATAAATGATTGAAGGAAACTGTTTAAGTTTCAACGCAGTCAAGTAACACCCTGCAACCTAGGCTAGAGTCTAAGTCGTTTTACACTACCCGAGAGCTTTTGAAGCCCAGAACACATATTTTACTTTCTAAAAATTACGATAGCCTATAGTCGGAGCTTCCTCAACTTGGCGGGTTATAAAATCTCGTATTGAATTTTGTAAGCCTACGTACGTAACTATTTTGAACTAGGGCTTCATTCACGTGTGGTTTCGGAGTGGAAAGAAAATGTTTTCGTTCAAAACTTAATCAAATCATAAATATATTTTAAAAAACTTTCTGCTGTACGGAAGAATCTATTTACAAATGTCAGTGTAAAACACGCTCCAAAAATAATCGGCTTACAGGATTACCTAACACTGGTCAGACTCGAATAAGATTCTCTGGTTAATGCATATTGTGTGTGCGCTTTGTAAAGACGTTGCTGTCATTGAATAGCAATCTTGTCGGAGATCTGTTCACTGCGCGACCCGCTATTATGTGATCGTCAACAGGGCACAATAGGGGAGAAGTTGGGAGGCTCATTAAACTTCGGGGAACTTCGGAATTGAGCAAGTGACGATAGTAGGCATATTCATGGCTTGTTGGGGTAATCTCTGTCCGCGCGGAGTTGCAAAAACGAGTATGGAGGCCTCCCCTAATAGAGACCTCTGTATTCTATGTTGCTACATTCTGTCATATATATATGCAGAATATTTTCTCACACATTTATTTGTGTTTATATTCTCACCGGTCTGGGTAAGTTTCTAGACCAATCATCTGAGATGTTTTCCTTGGATTTATCAGATCTAACGTTGTCATCTTTTTTATCTTCTTTATCCTTCCTGTCAATCAGCTGTAGAAGAGTCTGTCCTTGCTGGTTAACATTAACCAACTGGAATGAAATATCAAGTGGAAAATACAGCAAATATTTGAAAACTCTTACACGTAGCCATTTCATTCAAACATACTGACCTTACAACATGAGCCAACATACTTATTAATAATGGTCAGCAAAGCGGTAATATATCTTTAACTATCATGTACCAAATTCAGTGAAATACTGTGTGAACCCACTCGAGAATCTGTATGGCATTCATTGTGCAATCCTGAGCTTTTTCCATTTATTTCAAGTTGAAGTAAAGAGTGATGCGTATTCAAAGTCATGGACACATGAGCAGGAAAGTACAAGTTTGCTCCAGTGTTTAACAAATACTAACCACATTTTTGCAAAAAAGTATTTCAAACCATGTCACCTTAGAGCCACATCCACATCATATTAGCCTGCACCATGCTTAACATCACTTCACTTGGCAATTAGACTATTATCAGCCTACATAAACTTGATCAGTACTGATACTACTTGTGAGTGCTAGAGATAAACACACTCAAAAGACCATATCATACACAAAATGAACATTTTTCAGGAGAGAACATGCCTCATTGCGAAAATGTCAGACGGGATGTTGGTCGATGCTACGATAAAAACATCGGTCATTGGATTGGTAGCAAAAAAAAAACCACATTGTTAACCCCTACGCATCATGTCAGCAAGGCTTTTCACCAAAATTTGTTCTGTTTTTATTTCGAGAACAGACTAAAATCTCAGACGAACATACCCAAAAGACATCCACGATTTTTTGAAGGGATCCTTTTTTGGGGGGGGGGAGATGGAGTAGCAGTTCTTGGTCAATAAATTAGAGTTGAGAGAACTGAATCACTTTTTTTTAACTAATGGTCTTCAAACTGTATGAGAAAGCAGGAGTTTGCCATGCATAAAACAAAAAATACTGACTTTTGTGAAAACCTGGGTCAATTGGAATTGACAATCACCTACGGGAATTGATCTGAAGTGCAGTTCTAAATAAATACCTGGTACCCAAACCTTCAGAAAGAAGGTTTCTTAACAAACAGAATATGACAGTTTCACCATGTAAAAAATACATGAGTGCTTTTGGCAAATAAAGTATCTTGGAAAATGCAAATGGAGAAAACATCATCAACAACTTAAATCTGGAGACAGGTACTTCTGTAAAGTTTGTATATATTTAGTTTTGTGCTACAGATTTCTACACACACCTTATCTGATATGAAAGAAATCATTTCGGCCATCAGCTCTGGGTCTGGACGGAAGTCAACTTCGAAGAACCCCTCCAGCCAGATGTGACAAATATCCATTGTCCGGAGGGTAATCTGGGTCCGACATTCGTCAAGGCCATCTGGAAGGCTGAAAGATCACAGAGATCAAGTAGTTATCAGTCACCGAAGTCAACGACCTAAAATGCTAGAGGCGTAAAAAGCCAATTACACTAATTTCTCTAGTCACCAGGGACAGACTCCTAACCAATTCACATTGGGTAAAAACTCTATCTGAACCAAATTAGTGATAACAATGACCACATAGTAAACAACTATGACAAAAATCAATTCTGAGGACAAAGGGACATTGTGGAGGTATTTTTTTGGTAGCTTCGATGAATCAATTCAGGGACACATACTGCACCTACATTCTATGCACTACAATCAACGTATTTACACTCTCTGCACAGGTTCAGGTTATTCAAGGCATATGGGCTATGTTAAGTAATGTTCTAATGACATTCTTAGTAACACTTCGTGAAAACTCACGAGACATCTGAGAGAGGAGGCATTCACGTAAAGATTGATGTAGGAATTATTATTACTTTTTCTCTTCCTATTTAGTTCCACACACACTGATGTAAACTATGCTGTGGTCTTTGCTGATGCTATTAAAGCAGACAAATGACCCTACATCATTAATTTTCCATCTTTCTCTCCCATCTTTCTCTTCCAGTTGATACCAACCTAGAAAAGGACGTCTACAGCACCATCTTCTCAGGATAACTTTCACTAATAAGAGTGTTACTTTTTGGCTAACAAGTTAGTGGAACCGGTTCTTCTGGTAAACATACAATACTTCCATGCGAATGACAACATCAGAACTCTTATGCGAAAGCATTTCTTTCAGAAATTTGGTGATTTTTGCACAAATACACCAAGGTGCAGTAAATTGTTTTTATAGTTAGTTGCAACTGCAAGAAGAATGATCAGTCCTTTGGTGCAATTTTATCAACAAAGAAATAACGCCACATCTTGCTTTAAGTACTGTTCAACTTCACTTATATTGTGACCAGCCAAAATGAATTAAATGTCGATTAAAAATGTCCAAAGGCAAAGCTGTCTGTGCATGTCCATCATGATAAAGATGTCAGCAACATTCCCTTACCATTCAGCGGCTTGAAATTTCTCGGTAATGAAAGAGAGCAGTGTCTGTCTTTTGCTGAGGTAGCGAAATGTGTACAGAAAGTGGTAAAGGTAACCCTCCATAACTGCATCCCTGAAACAAAAAGAAATAGATAAAAGTTGCATGAAAGCTGATAAATACAGAAAAAATGCAAAGATGATTTGTGATGCACCCAAGAAAATTCAACTATGTTGCACGACTGAAGGACAATAATTTCCATCGATAATCAGGCTATCAAGTGGACAGAGGCAAAGCCAAAGAGTAGGATAAAAGTAGGACGGAAGATAATATAGGTTAAAATAAGGATGGCTTGCAGAAGTACTTTTCATCAATACACAACATCAGCACTGATGATGTTATGACATTTTGCAATCTTTCCATATGCACAAACTTGATCAACATCCCTCCTCCACAGCATTATTATCTACAACAATGCACTATATTGAGAAACGTAATTTACAACTGTTCTCTTTCTTTTCCTTTTTGAATTATGGCATGTCAGAAAGGTAGGATAATGTCGGATTTTTCAACAAACTTAGAAGTAGGAGGAACATCCACAGGTTAGCAGAAAGACAAACAAAGTGAGTCACTTGAAACCCCATCAATTATAAGATTAAGGTTTGTTAGGAAAATACAATAATAGTCTCTTCAGGCAATCACCATTGTTATGTCATTCACTTTTAGGCCTACACAACTTAATTCTCCTGGGCTCCAAACAATTGACTTTCATGTATTTAGTTCACATTGATGGTAATATTTTTTTTAAGTATAATACTAATTACTGTAAACATAAACTCTCAACTGATTGGTCATTTACGGGTGACTCGTCTGTCTTAGCACAACAAATTCAAGCAGACTGGTATCTTTTTAATTGTAATGTTATTGTTAATGGCTGTAATCACTGATTAAAGGGAAATAGGGCGTTCAGAATATACCAACATGGCATACAAAGAAATAGCCTTAATCATTGTCAAACCATTCAGTCTCATCAATAAACATCTGCAAACAGCTTCATCTCCTCAAAACATTATGCATGCGTTGAGTACCGGAAGATGCATAATTTGAATTTTGAAAAGCTTGGGTGAACAAATTATTGTTAAGCAACAATCACTGAATTTCTATCTGTAAGAAACTAAGTTCTTGAAAAGAAGGCCACTGACCTCCCTTATTTTAAATAACCTAACATTCTATGTCCACAAACATTGGTTTTGAAAATATGTTTGTTATCCTGCGAAAAACACCTTATTTCCCTTTAACAATTGTTCTTTACATCCAGTGATACTATGGGGTTTCCAAGACAACACAACAACTTCTTGGGTCATGAAATTTTCACAGTTGAGAAAGATTCTATGCTTTACAAGCAGCATCCATTTGTCAATTATTCTCAATGAGAGATTTGTAATGCTTGGGACACTGGCTCAAAGATTTTCATGTCTCAACAATGTTTGACAAAACAACACAATAAACTTCCACCAATGCTCATAAATGACACAATAAATAAAAAACTTTCTACTTAATCTTTCAAACTTCATGAGACATGTACGATCAGTCTTAATACAATCACACTGCCATAAAAACCAAAACAACTTTACCATCTCTCACGTAGACTCACTTTGCAAATAAGTAAGTGAAAAGCCCCTGAGGATTCCCAGCTTGCAGGAGAGGTGAGATTCCATCTTTTCCTGATTTCATCTGCAACATGTGGTTCTCTGAGTGAGGCTGGAGATGCATCTGTTTCTGACTGTGGACAAAAACAGCGACAGATACAATGTATCGAGCAAATGCAACAAACATTGAAAGGGTGAGGGAAGTAATCACAGACAGTAAACAAAAAGCTATCGAAGAGGAAGACCAGTTACATCACACAATGAGGTAATGCACTGCCTCTAGCTTCCCATAAAATCACTCTTTGTAAAGATGCCATATTCTTACATTTGAAAATGTACACTGATATCTTACTCTCTCATTAACTTCAATGGGTTCCAAAAAAGCTTTCAGAACAACATTTTTACGATTCAGTTTGCCTAACTTAAATTGTACTGGAACTGGGTGCTGGAACAGCTACAAGTTAACAGCACCGATTAAAATCATCCAACCCAATACTACACACATACGCATGCAAGCATTTGTATATGCATGGCAGTTTCTGTAGATGCATGAATATTATCAGGCGACTTTCTGTTCGCATCTTCACCTGAATCTCCTTAGGTCTGCATGCATGTATGTCGTAAGTTTACTAATTAAGCAAATCTACATAGATGAAGGTCACAACAGACATCTTAAGTACTTCCTTTAAAAGTCATGAAATAAAATGGGAGTTACACTTGAAGAACATCAATGGTTTTGGTTTGGTTTAACATACAATATTTAATGCACATGACTGACAATTGTTCATATGTCTACCTGATAGCGAAAGAATACAGAAGGCTGTGATCTAATCCCCACTGCTCAGCAAATGTCAAGTCCAGGTAACATCTGACAGAGTCAAGCAGAGTCATCTTGGAAGTCATTTCATCCAGTTGTTCTCTGACTTTAGACAATTTGTTCCTGTGATCTGCACCTAAAACAGATAAGAAAAACAATACCTGACACTCTCAAAATAGTAAATATGATTAAAATAAAACATTTATGGTTTTACGATGCTGGGTCATCGAGGTCAACAAAGACTTCAGAAGTGTTTTATACTCTCTGGTGAATAGTCCGTCCCACAAACCGTGCATGTTTGCAGTACCTGTGAAGCAGAATTCAACTACAGAAGCAAGCTATTTCTTACACAAACCTTTCACATTATTGTTGTGTTGGCTTTCGATGAGCTTCTCGTAGAATCTCTCCGTTTTGCTGTGCATTTTCTTTTCCACAGAGATTTGTTGCTCCACTTCCTTTTGGAGGTAGAGATAAAAAACACAAAGAGAAAAAAACAGAATAAATAACTTTCTCAAATGTCACCAACAATTGTGAGTATTGCACACGAAAATCAAGAGTTCATGACAGTGCGTCCAAGCCTTCAAACTGATTGGCCTGGTGCAAAGATGCTTCCAAAATGACATTGATATCTACTGAAAGTCTTGATTTTAAAACAAAGATTCACCACCTGATTTATAGCCAGTAAAAAATTGACATTCAAAACAAAATAAAGAATATTTGAAATACTTAATTTATCTTGGCCCAGGGGTTACTCAGAATAGACCACAAAATAGCCTGAAATACCTCTTTATTCATCTTGATCCAGGTGTTACTTAGCATAATCAAATGCTAACAATTTTCCATAAAAAGTTGACTTTTTAAATACTTTGCAGCTCTTCGAAGCTCTACAACTTAGTTATTCACTGATACCAATGTGAGTAGCTTTTGACAAGACTGAAGAGTGAAAACTTCATTATAACACAATAAAATACTGCTTTGTTTTTGTAAACACTGTATCAATAAATGTTAAAATTCTTTATGAGGTATATTAAATTTAGCATTGCGAATTTTGAAAACAATATACCGTGGAATGCCAGCATTAGTTACACGAAATATTTCACAACCACATAAAACACAGACATAGTTACAAAAATATGGAGATGGAAAGCATTTCAACCTTCTACATATGGTCCGCATAAGTCTACCATCCTGCTTATCCCTAAGAACATTTCCTTCTGGTTGGTTTAGAGTCTCTTACCTTAATTTTCTTCTCGACAGTTTTTCCCATCAGTCTTCTGCTGTATTCAACCACCTCTTGCTGGAATGCATCTGCCCCATACATCAACACTTGCTGCAATTTTTGGCTGGTCTTGTAGCCCTGACTACCCAGGCATCCACTCATCAAGAGGCCCTGATTGGAGGAACTGCCAGAAGAGAAACTGTTCAAAGAAGCATTGCTACTGCTTCTGGTTATTGCACAATCCAACATCTGCCTCACGTGGTAAGCGGTCGGAGTTGAAGAGAGCTCAGAGCTGTCGGAGTCATCTTTCCGGGGTGACTGTATGTAAGATGACTCAGAGAGGCTGAGGGAGGTGTTCAAACTGGCGAGGGAACCCAAGGAAGGGGATGATGGTCTTTTACTTGTTTGGGAACTACTCCAAGAGGAAGCACTATCAGTTACAAGACCTGAATATTTTTCAACCCCCTCTAAAGATTTCTTTTCATGGATACCCTTGGTTATTTCATTATTACTTTGATCTAGCTTATCCAATGTCAAATTCATTTCTTTCATCCCATCACGTTTCAACCTCTCTTCATCTGAAGTTTCCGTGGTTATGCTCTTCTTAACATTACACAGCTCTTTTGAGTCCAGTAAATTATCATGGTCAGGTGATGATACAGAACAAGCCTCATTAATTTTCAGGTCCCCGCTGAGGGCTCTCTTTTGTTCTGATGGTATTTTCCGATGGCCATTACTGAGATCCACTCTTAGTTCTGATGGTATTCTCTTGTCATTGTTCAGATCTGTTCTTTGTTTTGATCCGCTTTCTTCTTGATCCTGTTGTTGATGTTCACTAGATCTCCTCTGCTTACTGGAGCATGCTCTTTTTCCTTTTGAGCTTCTAACTTCTTTCATGTCTGCAGATGAAATGTGATTCTGCCTCTTCTCTCCGTCTTGAGTCTTCTCCTTCCTTGGTGAAGACGAGGAGTTCCTGTGCCTTTGAGTTGAGCTGGAAACATTTTCTACGTCCATTGCACAGTTGGAGGTCAGTTCCTTGCTTAGAATGTCGGCAGCCTGTGAAGTTGAATTTTTTAGTTTACCTGATGTAGACTGACAGGATACACTGCTCCTGTGAAAGCCAAAAAGAAAAGACATTTTCTTGTTTCTGCTTATAAAGTTGTTCCATGTCCCCTACAAATGTAATGCTTATCGTACAGAAATTTGTAAAATCTTAAACAGAAGACTTATTCCATTCCCAGCATTTGAAAAATCACATTTGCCTTCACACATCAGTATCTTCATGAGCCGATGTTTGGTTCTGGTGGAAACTACCAATATCATGGAGATAATCAGCTTTTGACCGATGAATGAACTTAAAAACACATATTTTTCAGCATTTAAATACTAACAGTGAACTTAAGGTAATTGAATAGTAACAAACATTAATTAGCAAACAATACAAGAATGATGATTGGACTGACTGCTATAAAGTTGTCAGGGCAACCACCAATAAAGGATGTTCGTCTTCCTGGCAGCTCATAAATATTCAAGTTGCTTACAACTGACATTAATTATTCGTACCGCGTTGGTGTGTGCCTGTGCTTTGACTGTGGAGTAACTTCTTTCTCTGGGGATGACTGACTGTCTGTCTGAGGTGTTGCCGGTTCGGTAACGGTTGGAGATTTCTTACTTTTGGCTTGAGGCTTCTTACCAGGAGTCTTTATCTTGCCATTTGGACTGACAAATTAAGTAAACATAACTAGTTTTGTCAAAATTTTCGGGTAAGTTCGTGAATGTGAATATGAGTGAATATGACCTGTACTAGGAGGGGGCAAATCTCTACCTTTGCAACGTGGCAGCACAATATGTCAAAATAAGCATATTTTAATGCCATTGCTGGTCTGCTGGAGGAAAATTACTGTACATCATTTGAAGGAACATTTAAAACTTTACACTGAGGTGAGTGTCACATTCACTGTTTGTTGTAGCTTCCTCATTGATGAATAAATACACAATCCAATGTTGACTAAATTTAGAACAAAATCCCAGCCATTCCTTCATCTTTGTAGCATAAACATTTGGAAATAGAGTCTCCACTGGTCTCCATGACAATGATGCATTTGATAAAGCAACAACACATAACAACAAGCATCAACAATATGAGACAAAAGACTGAATAGCCATAAAATGCTTGAAAATTTCTCTTAAATCTATAGAACTAAACATACCTGCTGTAAGTAAAGATTGTCTTTGCTTTAAAGGTGACAAACAACATATTCTCACCTGTCTGAGGGGTGCCTAGTTGATTTGCCCTTTGACTTGTCCACCTTTCTGCCGTTGATTTCCTCATACAACCTCTCCAGTAGTTCCTCCTCCCAGTAGAGGTCACAAAATTTCTCTGTCACTGCACTGGAGAAGGTTGACCAGCTGAGATGGGCTAATGCAGTGATGTATTCAGCTGAAAGTGGAAACCGAATATTGGGACTCAAACAAAAACAGACAATGGAGATCAGACACAAGTCTGTCTAACTGGATTAAAAGGATACAGTGATTTGTTGTTTCCTCAGGTGTTGCATGGAATCCGGAAACATTCATTGTAACATTGAGACAATTCTTCAGAAGTTCACAGATTATCACTAGTACTTCCACAACTAAGAAACAGAAAGTTCAATTATTCAAATCACAGTCCCTTTTACCGGTATAAAGCACCACTAGCACCACCCCCCCCCACAAAGAGACTCTCACAGTTTTGAGTATCATGTAATGTAGCATGGAATGTTTCAGTTTGATCACCAAATTTAAACAAACAGTAACAATGCATATTAACTAGTTGGCCTTTTGAAGTATCGACAAGTCCTGGAATGTTATTTTCACTAAGGTAAAATCAAAATAAACTGGTCCTATTAAAGACCACACCTGAACCAAAAATGTGGTGGTAATTGTGATATGTTAGCAACATTACTTCGATCAAAATAAAAAGGTAGTTAGAAGCTATGTCAGTACTGTATATGATGGAATACAAGGCCAAGGAGTGAATCTGTTTAATGACAAGAATTTTTTTTTGTTAAACTGCCTATACTACACTGAAAGTAAACAAGATACTGTAAGTGAAAACCATTTGTGTGTACATTTAAAGGGAAACTAAGCATTTGTGTTACAGAAAACAACCATATTTTAAAACCAATGTTTGTGGATATAGAATGGTAGATTATTCAAAATACGGAAAGACAGTAGCCTTCTTTTAAAGAAAGAAGTTCCTCACAGATAGAAATTCAGTTATTTGTTGCTCAACAATAACTTGTTCACGCAAACTTTTCAAAATTCAAATGCTGCATCGTCCGTTACTCATCACATGCATAATGTTTTGAGGAGATGAAGTTTTTGCAGATATTTATCGATGAGATCGAATGGTTTAACCACGATTAAAAGCATTTTCTTTGTATGCCATGTTGGTGTATTCAAAATGACCTATTTCCATTTAACTCAAAATTCTGAAATGAAATCAACCTGCAAATTTGTCAACATAAACAAGAGTGGATCAATCAATGACATACCCATCTGGAGATCTTCCACACCATTTTCCAAATACCCATCAAATGCAAATGCGTGCCTGATGTGACGCATGACCCTTTGCAGCATCACTGTGTGCTCTGGCTGTGTTTCTGTAGCAATGGAAGGCTCTTCCCCACTAGACATGCTAAACCTCATGTGTACCCCGCTGTCCCTGGAGGGGGAGGACACTGTCCCTGGAGACACAGCAGTGAGCCCATGTCCTCTGGTATCTTCTGTCTTTGCAGTCAGTGATGCCTTGGGCTGTCCTTTGTTCACCCCCTTGGAAGGTTTTAATTTGCTAGAATGGTCACTGGATCTGTTGATTAACTTGCTACCATCTTTCTGACACAATACAGGGTCAGCGCTGGTACGCTTGGGATGCTTTTTGGGCTTCTCCAGATTTGTGCTGCTATGCGACCTAGTTTTCAATCTTCCGGGTTTGGACTGAAGTCTCTCCAAGTTCATGGCAGATGATTTAGGAGTGAACATAGAAGATTCGCTACTCTCAGAATCACTCAGCAGTCTCCTCTCACTTCTCTTTGAGTTGTTACTTTTCTTACTTGATGTTGTATTGGAACGTCTGTGCATGTCTCTCTTCCTTTCTGGAACTGCTGCGCTACGATGTGTGTGGCCGTACTCCGGATCGCTGCTCGTGTCCACCTGTCTATGAGGGCTATTCGCAGAAGTCTGAACAGGATAGAAAGGGCTGGAGTGAACCTGGAGAGGTGACATCGAGTGGCTCGGGGATGCCAGCGGATGGCCTGGTGAATACAGAAGAGGACTACTGCTGACAACAGGTGAAGGACTGAATGTAGGAGTAGCCACTGGTATCATTCTAAACAGACCAGTTTGCGGATCTTGCTGAAACTGTACTTGCATTGAAAAGACACCAGGAGATGGTTGACTAGGACTTACTTGAGGTCCAACTTTGAAGGGGATGCCCACGGCACCATCAGCAGCAAATAACAACGGATCCTGTGAAGGCACTGTGAAAGTGCTACCCATGTTTAAAACTGTATCCCCTTGAAGCTGATGGACACTTGACTGGGGCTGACTAGTCACAGTAGAAGCAGCAGTAGCAGTTGTTACCTCACTAGCAGATGTCAATCCGATTAAGGGCTGTTGGTCAGGAATGGCACCGGAAATGACTGGCATGGCAGTGATTGGCATATCATCCTGTCCACCAACCATTGCTTTAGGAGGGTCCTCCCCAGCCTCATCATTTGATTTTACTTTGGAACATGAGTTCAAACTAACATCTATCTCTGACCTATTCTGTGTGTCAGTCGGTTTGTCGATCGGTGAAAACATCGTGCCAGATGCTAGGGGAGAGTTTGTGACCACTGTGACTTTTGTCCGTCTGAAATTTGGGACTTTCAGCCCCAGTCGATCCATCAGGTTTCAAGTTAAGTTTGCCATCAGGTTGAAAAATTTTTACTTCCACTGGTGTACCGTCTCTTTTGTCGTTAATGTGAGTCAGATGTCCAGGATTCTTTTGTTTCTCACTTTTGCTGGAAGGAGGAGACCTTGCCATCACAGTTATGGAAGTGTTTCCTTTTGAGTCTACAATTGATGTGGAGGGAGAATCTTCAGCTTCAAGTTCTGCATCTGTAACCTTTGTCACTTCTGGTTTAGCTAGCTCATCCACTCTCTTAGTAAAGGGCTGGTCTCTGTCCTCTCTTTTGTTATCAGGTTTTTACTTTTTCTGATTCTCCATTTTTAGTGTCCAACTTTTCGGTCTTTGCTTCTTCCAAGGTCACAATCACAGGTGGCTCAGGATTAATAATGGCATCGTTCTCTACGTCGGCAGCCATCGTTTTCGGCGGTCTCTCTTTCTTTGATGATTTCTTGATTGCTTCAAACGCTATCCTGGCTTTGAGTTTGGTGTCTGCCTGCAAACTGACCAATTTCGATGAAGGAGTTGGGACAAAGTTTTCACCTGCCACGATTATTGGAGTGAAGTGGGTGGCACCAGAGGTGAAGTGTGAAGGGACATCTCCAATGTCTGACACGGTATTCCTCCTCTTACTTGGCTCTTGGGGAGGTCTCCCAGGAATGCTGCTTTCAAAGCTGTGAGAATGGCGGCGTTGGTAGTCTCCCTCTCCAGTCTTTGGTTTTATTGCATCCCTTGGCAGTTTGTTCTTACCCTCACCAGTATTCTTGTCTAAAGGTTTGTCAGTCTCCTGGCTTGAGTCTGACTGGACACTCAGTTTGTCCAGGCTGCATCTGCTGCCTTTACTTGTATTGCTCAATCTTCTCTGTCCAGGGGTCCGAAACGCCGATGATCGTGGGTCTGGAGCATTGAAGATTGCGATGCTGTGAGAACGCATTTTTCGTTTGATAATGGGGGCGGCATCTACATCGGATTCCTCTGACCAAGGATCATCTAAAATGAAATCTTCATCCAGAGGCAAGAGAGGTTCATCCTTATCAACTGGATTGTCTGAGTCCACCTCAGGCCTCCGTCCTGTCGAGTCATGCGTCGTTGACGAGAGACTAATGGAAGGACTTGAGCCTCTGGAAGATTGCTCAGATGGTCTTGAGTTTACAAGGTTTGCTAGAGCACTAATGTCTCTGTCATCATCATGATGTGCAACTCCATACTTCGGCCAACGTCGATAGATGTTGAGGATGCTGTCACTATCACATGATGAGGTAGAACTCTTAAAGTCAAAGATACTTGAGCTTTTGATGTTGCCCTCACTGTTCGACTTATCTGTTCTTCCATAGTTCTTTGTCTCATTTCTGTTGAGCCACTGAGAGCTGAAAGACGTTCCGACTGAGGCAATGGAATTCCTTTTCAACAAATGAGGCTTGTCAATAAGAATGTTGTTCCTACTTTTGGGATCATTCTCCCTGTCTGCTTCTTTTCTCCTCTCAGTCTCTACGCTTTTCTCCTCTGAACCTTTCTTGCTACTCTCTTGCTCAGACGTGTCATAAATCTTTCTTAGAATTTCCTGGGCACGCTCCGACAAGTTGCCAAATGCATCTAAGTTTGGAGGGCTAAGCATTGACCTTTCCATGGTGTCTTTAGTTCTTTCCGTTTTATTCTTTACGTTCATGGATTGGATCTTCGTCGCTTCATCATCTGGTACTTTGGGGAGGGATCTCTTGCGTTTCTTAAAGTCAGTTACTTTCTTTGTTGTAACTGTACATCTTTCTTTCCCCGTGGATGACGATGTCGTAGTGGTGGCGCTACTCCAGTCGCTTTGGTCTTCACTGATTGAGCTCAACTCCTTCAAGTGAGTTAAATCTGTCAAAAGGGGGAAAAAAAAAGGACTGCATTAATCTGAATGCTCCAGGTTAATTTTGCGAGATGAATTGTGTGGCTTGGAGTTATCATACTGTACATTTAATGTCACAAGTTCTCACAAGTTCTAACAAATCCCTAACCAAACCCACTGAATATACAGTACAAACCATATGATAAGGCCACTTCCAAGGAAAGCTTTCTTCTACCCCAGGCAGTCAACTTTGAACAGACAGCTTTGAAAGACGATGCAGAGTCCTGTTCTTTCAAATAACTTTGACACCTTTTAATGACTTCTACAACTGAGGGCCTTTCATCCACGTCCTGCGAACACATCCGAATGAAGTATTCTGACAGCGGTTTGTGGTCGGCTGCATCATGGTCTCCATTTTTCTTTGCTGTCACTAAAGACTGTCAGAAGAGTTTTGCCGAGGGAGAATATATGTCCCTGGAAAAAATCAGGAAAAACATTGACGAAAAATGAGAACTGGAATTTAAGAAATGGTACTGCATTTACAAGAAGTCATAAATTGAGAGTCATGGATTTTTACATGCTCATCTAAACAATACAACTTGGGATCCAATGGGATCCTTGATGGATGATCCTACTGTAATCATGTAGCAAGCATTACTGCATCAGTTATACCAGGAAGCTGTTATTTAGATGGAGAGGGTATGGAAAATTCAGTTAATGCTAATATTTTAAGGCCCCCAAACTGAGTGAAGATAAGCTGTGCAATTAGCTCAAAGGTATTTCTTTCCTTTATTCGACATTTCCAGTTCAACATAATTCACCTGGGAAACATCAGTTAAGTCGGCTAATCCTTTAACAAGATGCTTGCCCAGAACAATGCTTCGATGTGTAGGTCTGTACCACCAACACTCACAGAACAGATGGCATACAACTTGAAATGACTGTTTCATTGAAATGAATGGTTCTGCTCCTTTAGAGGATGGTGCATGCAAATGAGCTACAGGGGCAAAAGTCTAATTTTTGGACAAATAGCTGAGAAGTTTCCTTAAGTTTCCTGAAATGGCGAGATGTAGATTCTTTTTCATGGTTTGACTTACAACCCAAATATTGCATTGTCATCGTACACGTCACTGGGCGTCGAAAGGCTGAAAAGGTTATTTCTGTGACGAATGGCAATGCTGTAGCAAAAGGGAAAGTCAAAGTAAAGTTCTGTTCTTGTAGCAGACGACAGATATGTCACTGTGTTCATTTCCTAAACCGGTATAAGTCCAAGTTAGAAATGTCAAGAACGATACAGAGAACAGATTAGAGTGTGACCTTGGCAGCACAGACCTCACTTCGAAGCATACTCACTCCATCTAGAATAACAACTCCCTGGTTACACAGTAGTGTACGAGACAAATGTCTCGTAAGGCAAATGTAGGTCAAATGTGAAATCATACGTCTGCAGTATGACATTATAATGTTAAAAAATATTTATCAAAACACTATGCAACAACCTTTAATAAAGATCAACTTCCAATTCAATGGTTAAACTGATCTTTTCATTCAGCACTTAGTAAAACAGTTTCTTAAAAAAAAAATCTGAGAGAACTGGTGGGTACTTCCATTCTCATGCATAAAGTAATTTTGGGGCCATCTACGATCCGTATAAACTTCACTGTATTCCTCATAATTTCACTTCTAAATGCTATGAGGTCAGATGACCCATTAAACATGTCTGCTGTATTCTGTTGCACAGTACATTACTTCAATGTATGGAGGTTACTCAACTTTGCTTCCAATCTCAGCCGCAATCTTAGTTAAAACTGTTGGGACACTACTGCTTAATCATACTTTTGAATCTAAGTTCCGAGGATAACATGAAACCCTGATTCTCTTCCAAATGTTGCAAAAAAGAAGTAAAGGTATGCTGTGAAATGTGATCCTGTAGACATAAAAAGGGGTTCAAGGTTTCCCACTGAGTTTGTCCAAAACTGTAGCTTGAAGAAGATGGATATTTGTGTACATTTTTCATGTTCTTTAGGTCATCTACAAACTTGTTACGTTACATTTGACTTTTTATTGTTGCAAATATTCTGACCCAAAATATGCAGCAAATACAATGGTTGAAGACAAAGCAATGAGCTCTATGGAAATGGCAGGGACAGCTTTCTACGTAAACAGCGTAAAAAGGTACAAATTTGAACTACTGTTTGGAAAATAATGTTCTTTATTACAGTATGAATGCTACATCATAACACCACGCCTACAATATGGTCGATCCTGCACATGCAATTGGTCATCACATGCGTACTTTGTTCTGCATCATAATCCATCTTTCATTGTATTCTGTCCACTGCTCTTCCTGTCCTATATGTTTACTCAGTCCTTCTCTTTATCGTATCTCTTACAGTACCTGTTGCTTCCATAGTTAGGGAAAATGAAATGTAACCTTGTGACTGACTGATAAAGGTTCGTTCACACCACAAAGATGCCATGACACTACTGTCGATGATATGATACTACCTGAAGGTATATTAGCACACACAGTTTATCGTACAAAACATCTGCACTCTACTCCGCCCTTTACCTGTCTACTGTATGTTCTGATGTACAACGGCGACCAGCTGTGTTAACCTGTTCAAGCAAGGTTCTTTGTGGGACTGAATAAATTTTGTCTGCAGCACATATTAGATTTCCCAATATTTGGTCAATATTTCTTCTAAACTTTGAAAACTTTGGACAGGATTGACAGTTTGACAGTCATTCATTTTCCCTAATCATTCACTAGGTACACTCACGGGAATAACAACAATGTTGGACATCAATTGTCTCTATATTTGCAGATTCTTCAAACTCACACCATAACTTTAACATTTATTTGCAAGTGCATTAATTGCTGTTTTCAAATTGTCAAGTGACTGTTCTCATTACAGTTACTGTCTGGTTACTGTAACAAAATCCAAAGCAAATCTTTACCGCTATAGACCTGATTAAAGTTGGTGCATGTAGCTGCCAGTTTAAGATAGTAAGAGAAAATAATTGTATTTAATCACCACTGTTGTTGTGTGATAAACTAACTCCATTGTTCTCTTTCTCACATACTGGTTTACTTTGAGAAGCACTTTCTTTTGTAAGTTGTTCTGTTTTGGTGAATGCAATTACTATGAGGCCTTAGAGTGCCTCTATTGATTCTGTCCTGATAAATCTTTTGTTGCAGGGGCAAACTCTTGCAAGGGAAAATAGGCCACTACCTTGAGGGGATGAAGCGTCATTCTGAAGTTGTCAGACTGATACAAGGAATCAATGTAGATAATATCAGACTAAGTTCCCAAAAGAAAGAAAGACTGGGATAACAACAACAATGACCACAACATGAATAATAAACACTGCTTTTAGTCTAAACAATGTTAAATGTTTAAAAAGTTAATCATTTGCGACTGATTCAAGCGGTGACTCCTGTGCATTATTGCCATGGTGGGGAGGGGGGTGGATCCAACCATTAGTTATCGACAGCCACAAACCCACAATAATTATGTGCCGAACATCTTTACAGACAGCTAGCTGATTCTGAATTGACCCAATGGACTCAATGAAATTACTGACGAATGGAAACCACAACATAGTGAGTAAAAAACTGTGGATGACATTAATGTTTACTCATGGTGATTAATCATCTATAAAGCATACACACAATGAAAAGTCTCACTCTAGTGGACATTCTGTGCACATGATTCACTGTAGATACGGTCCTGGGAGAATGTGCATAACAATGACGAATTGTTTAAGGTTTTGAAAATACTGCATCTTTGAAATTATCAGCTCACCTGTCTCCACATGACCAAGATACTCTAAGTCACTCTAGATCACTCCATATCCTGAGTGATCTGAAAGGCACCTTGCAGTATAATCATTCACATTATATCTGATTGTGGCCTGTTCTGGAAAACAACCCTTCCCTTCACAAGTGCTTGTTTCTCTGAATTACTGAGTAATAACAGATCACTCAGGGCATTTGTAGATTAAAGAGTCCTTGTTGTGAGTGGACAGTAAGTAAAGATGATTAAAAGTTGGAACAACTCCAAACCCATGATTGTCTTTACAGTAGAAATGTTCGTCAGGGTGAGAAAGGTAATGACTACAAGGGTGGCAGGTGGTGACGAGAGAAGGGGGTGAGCAACTTGCTAGACAATGCATGCATCCATGGGCAGATTTAGAGCAACAAAATAATATGGTGGATCCACACAGCTGGTACTGTTGGATCCATCTGTTTAGAAGTTTGTAAACAAGGGAGAGGTAGGTTACAACATCTGGTCTTGGTTGTGTGACATGAAAATGACAGCTTTGGAATATTGGATGCATTGATAATTAAAAATGTTGAAAATATTCCATCACACAGTATATTAACAATTCTACAGGAAAATTCCTGTCTTACACCTGCAGGCATGAAGTAAACATGAGCTACAGTAAGTATTAAAATTTATGACTGTAAAGAGATGGACTACTGTAGCTTGAAATATCTGCCAGATATACTGTACAGTGCATTATGTCAAAATCATCAGTCAGACAAGACAATTTATTTCAGAGAGGACCTTTCCTTTTATCACATCTATAGAGATACAGTAAGAGCCTAGACTATAAAAGTGTCTCTGACTAATTATTTTAAGTAATCAGTACCTTAGATCACTGCATGGAGGATGATAAAATAAAAGCAACTCAGAATTCTGAAGTATATAATACTTTTGTTGGTCTCACTGTAAGGGGAAGAGACTTAGTTTAGATTTGACTATGACTATAACAGAGAGGCGGACGTGAGTACAGAAGCAAATCGGATTCTGAGATATCATGATCAGTGTATAGATCAGAGATATCAAGATCTGTGTATAGATCAGATATATCATGATCAGTTTAGAGATCAGAGATATCATGATCAGTGTATAGATCAGAGATATCAAGATCTGTGTGTAGATCAGAGATATCATGATCAGTTTAGAGATCAGAGATATCATGATCAGTGTATAGATCAGAGATATCTTGATCATTGTAGAGATCAGAGATATCATGATCAGTGTAGAGATCAGATACATCATGACTGGTGCATAGATCAGAGATATCATGATCATTGTATAGATCAGAGATATCATGATCAGTGCATAGATCAGAGATATCATGATCAGATATCATGATCGCCTCTGTCCCTAATGTGTTGACAAACACAGTTGGTCTTCTGCATGCCAGCTGACTCTCAAGAAACTTAAGGCCAATGATAGACCAAATCTGCGATGTCAAATAGTCAGAAAACTGAAGACGACAATTCACTCTAAGAGTGAACAATTTTTGACATGGACATACAGTACTGCAGAAGTACATGAAGTGTCTGGTAAGATTGTGGTAATTAACATGTTCTGTTTTTATTAACAACTAACTGTTAAGGAACATTTTTTGTCAAAATTAAAGATGTTGCTACAATATGTTAGCAAGAGTTCAACCATTCAGTTTTTATAGGCAACTTGTTTCTTGTCTGACAACATTGTCAAGTACTGCTGCAGACTTGTTCATTCACTTAAATATTCCACACAATGGCAACAATACAGTAGCAAATAGATAAAGCAGTATGGTGTGAATTACAGGTAGCAGACAAGTTTGTTCTAACCTTCCAGTACTGTCCATCTTGGTATCCTTACTGTATTATTTCAGAGAGAACATTTTTGAGGGAAAACTTCACATGCTTTCATTCCATTGATTACTTTATTACACTTAAACCTTTATGTTCAACGTCACCTTATTGTAAAGGCTAGCAGCATAGGAAACATAGATCTAGATAACAAATACTACAACCATTATTAACATGTATACATGCTGTTCATGAAATTACTTAACATGTAAATCAAAACAGTTTTTCATAATCCATGGTTTGGATCACTATAGCAAAGCAACTAAAGGCCTAAGGTTAACAAACTTGATTAACCTTCTGAACTGCCTGGAAAACTCTGTCACTGAAGGTGATGAAATGTGACCAGGTATAACAGCTCCCTGAAAATACCATGACCACAGCTCTGGTGTGTTCTTGTACAGTAGTTCCATGATGTGAAATCCATTGCTACAGTAGCTATTTGTATTGTATGTATCAACTGAGGTCAATCATTGCCCAATTACTGTACAGTCGGTATCCAGTTAAAACGTCCATTTACCAAAACGTCCCCGCTTTTTAGCTACCAAAAGGTCCCCGTTTTTTACCAAAAGGTCCCCGTGGTATTATATATGTAAAGTTAAACGTCCCCGCATAGGATAATCAAACACAAAATGAGGATGAAAGCGAAAATTCATGTAGGAAAGTGATAGGAATCTGAAAATGGTAGGTCAACGGATTGACGAATAACCTATTCAAGTGGAATAATTGGCTATATATCAATTCAATTAAATCGATACGACGTAGACATTCAGTAATAGGTGTAGACTATATGGTTGCTTAGATAAGTAAGTTGATTGTTATTAAATGGATACGTGAATTTCTTTACAGGGCGTAGTTGGTATATGCCTAAGCCTGATTGTGGTCAGATAAATTATGGCCAATTACCTTCAAAATGAGTGTAAGTTTAAGTTCTACTATTAAGTTTTATTATTTCCTTGTTTTGTGCCAAAAATGTAGCTAACTATATTTCCAGCAACTGGTCTGACCATCATCAGTCCCATTAGTCATACGGGGACGTTTTGACCAATGGCGGGGACGTTTTGACCAATGGCGGGGACGTTTTGACCAATGAATGGCGGGGACGTTTTGACCAATGGCGGGGACATTTTGGTAAAGGTACGTTTTGACTGGTAAGCGTACAGTCACCACCTGGGTTCACTGTTGAAAGGAATATGCTACACCTCTTTCCTATTTACAGAAATATCAGCCCATACAGTAAGACCATCTTGATGGAAATGTATTTTATGTCAAAATTACAGTCTTACTTGAAATGCAAGGATTATGTCCACATGGCACATGGATACATGTACCATTTATTGTTTTTAGTGGTCAAGTAATCACTACAGAAACTGCACAGGGTACAGATGTCTAAATGATGCGTTCACAAACTTTCAACTGTTTAAAAGTGAAAATATGGATCAAAAATGTTTCTTATGCTCTCATCAGCCTGTTAAGTTTTATTAGTATAGTATCACATGACTGACAGCATACTTGATTAAATGATACAACCACTGAGTATAACCTGCTCAATTCTTCGTAATTAACACAACAAATTTTAACCACAGACATCAGTTAAGATTTATCTTTTTGAAGAGAGCAGTCTTTCTGGCAGTCACAGTAAAAAGTGTTCAAGGAAACATAGCGTCATGTTGCATGCACAATCAAAGAGCAATGTAGCACTACTCAATTAAAATGTTGATGTTTACTAAATAGTAATGAAGAATAGGACAACTTTTCTCAGCCGACACTTTTTGATGAAATTCAAAATTCAGAGGTTCCACCAGATAACTGAGAATCAAAGGAGTGAACTTCACATCAATATTATAATTTCCTTGCAGTCCATGATACGATTTCAGAAATAACATTTTTTAGGGTCTGGGCCATGGTATGCCCATGTCCCAACCTGTCTCACTGTTGCTATTTCATGAGGCCATTTTTTGATGGAATAACATCAGATGTCAGACTTTGAGGCAATTTCTCATCCATGGGCATCATTTTTGGCAATCTTTATCAGCTTGTTGATACTTGGTTATGTGGCATAATGAAGTTGCTACCTTTGAAAAGTATTGACTACTGTGTGTAATGTTTGTGGAAGTGATTCACCTGGTAAATTATTGCAAGAGTCAAATGTTACTTTGGTACAGTTGTCCAAGATATGGACCTATTTGGACATTGGTTTCACTTTTTACATCAGCTTCTTCAATGTTGTCTAGGTAAGAAATGAGCAAAACAGTGGCTTAGTGCACTTTGTTTCTATTTACATGTGGATATGAATATTTCTAACAGAAGAAAAATTGTTCATCTAGTCTGTGTACTCTGATTTTAATATAACCCAAAGGAACTAACTCATCTCCCTCAACTGGGCTAGAAAAAGTTAATACTGTATCCTCCCACTGCTAATTACAGTAAGAGGGTTAAGACAATAGCACAATCCTCTTTCTAGTCTAGCACCACATCTGAAATTTTATTTGGCTGTTTTGTTAAGTCTGAACCACAGAAACTTAAAGGGAAGACCTACTGTAAAGGAATCACCTGCTACAGTACTCTTGCTACATCTATTTTAAAAATGTCACTTCTTTGCAACCAGGGACAACACCCTGAACAAGGGTCAAGACAGAATGCATAGCTACTTACCTCAAACAGTACACATTATTCCAATTTGATTTCAAATGAGGATTGTTTTGGAACTGCTATGCAAATGTTATGTTTTCAAAGCAAACTGTAATCCAGATTAAAGTATAACATGCACATATTCCACAGATATTCCTTTTATTCCACTATTGCTTGAAAAGAATATTAAAGACATAAAATAAAGTTTCTGGTCAAACCATCTTAACTTCATTAGTATGTGAGTTCTGTAGACAGTCCACAGGTGTCTTTAACGTCTACTAGGGAGATGAAAGGCACAGTTTCCACCACAAACAGAGAATGTATGGATCTCATACTTTTGACCTCAGGGGGGTTGTATTACAAAGAAAAAGAAAGAGTAAGATGATCCCTTACACACTGTTTGGTAGTCAACCTATCTGTGGGTGGTTCTATTGTTCCATTCCAAGGAGTGGAGGAGGCCTTTGTTGTGTCCATTGATTTGAGATGAGTAGACAGATTACAATCAACAGTTATATTCCCAAGAGGGCAGAGGGCGGCCCATGATCTAAGTGGTGGCAGCAATCATGTACATTTTCTTTAGAGCAGGGAGAGAACAGGTGATGGCGCTATGTAGGAACCCAAGGAAAGAAAATTCTGATATAGGTCAGAACACCTAAACTTGTACTGTAGATACGATAGGCCTAGTAATATCTAACGTGGCTATCCACTTACAATGAGAGTGGATAGATACCCCTGTATGTTATTTTTGCTACGAAATGATTACCTTCTAACTTTGGGGTGGGTGTAAATTACAGGTGTGACCTACAACTGACCTTGAGATGTTTGCCACATCATCTACTTCAACTGAAAACATGACAAAGTGTATGGATAGCCAACTTGAATCATAGATTCCTGAAAACCCCCAAAACTGACCAGGATGCGATAATGTGTAACTATAGGGCAAGTAAGGAAAGATGGTGGACTTACCAGGAAAAAAACCATGATTTTAAGCAGTGATCTCAAATCAAACTGAGAAGCTATGCAACTATCACAAAAGACTGGCAGGTGATGGACTTCCCAAGGTTAAGATAACATCCACAGAAATTAGAAGAAATTCAGCAGGAAAACAGCTAATGACTAACAACAAGAATGCAAAGGTAAATACAGAAGAAGTGCAGATCTATACAAGCCAGAAAACACAGTTTTGGATGGTACTCTGAAAAGAGATGCATGTTACTGTAGAACAGGAATGGGCCTTGTTGTCATGATTGAAGACAGTGTTACAGCTACAATAGGAGCAATGAAGCAAAGAAACCATGGCTGCATCTGGGGCACAAATGCAGTCATTAGTGAGGAGACAATAAGATGTGAAAACTTGATGCACAAGATTGCATCCATGTGATCCACGAAGCATGATGTAAGAAGGATTCTCCGGGAGGGGGGGGGGGTGGGGAATTGAATGGGAGAAGAGGAGAAGCTTAGGGAGGGGGTGAGGAGAGTGGGCAAATTAAAGCACAACACAAAAGCACTTGTAGTACTTTATCACAGTAGGGGAGTACTGTAGACATAAATGCTGAGTTCCTTTTTGGCTTTAGGTCTTTGTGTAAGTGTTGAAAGCGAGAAACATGGAAGTAACTTTGATTGTTCCTTAATAAAAGTTGCGGCTACCCACTGTAAAGCAAAATTGATAGATTTTCTATGGTGCAGTATCCTGACTACTGTAGACTAGATCTGATACAAGCATGCATTGCAGTCAGTACTTAGTGTAATCACATGAAATTTCACGTCTGTAGTCACCTTCATTGTCGTCTCTCTGTCTGTACACTCTCGAGGAGAAAAGGTATCTCTTACAGCATCTGAAAGAAAGAAGCAGAAGAGTTTATTACCGATTCCTGAGCAATCATCTTACTTGGTACAGTGAGTATCAAATCCACAAAATGCTAGATGTAAGTTTCCTAATTTTCCTTTTACAAGTTGATAACATTACCATTAATGGATCTTTTCACATCTATTTCATTTTTTTTACAATGTGTAACTAGAAAGCCAAAAGGCTTAGTGATTCGTTGCCTCATGATATATATTGTAACAAACATGAATTGCACACATGACAAGCATGAGATCCCACACAGTTATCCTACTTGAGATACCATCTAGGTCAAAACCTTTTGAAATATCGTGACCCAAAATGACCTTTCACCTCCACTTAAAACAATAGGGATCACCTACCATATATGACCATCAACATGCTAAATATGAACAATTCACAAGCTAAGTATGAGATCCCTCACATTTGTCACCCTTAAAATATCATGTCCTCAAGGTTTTGACCTTTTGTCATCCCAAATAACCTTTGACCTCCACAAACTTGAGAAAACGCCCAAATGGATATGATGCTGCAGGGGAACAAATTGTATTTTGTCGTGTCTAATAACTTGATAAAAAGATAAACATGTTTATTTAATCAAAATTATAGCACTTTATTTTGGCGAGTAACGTCCATTGGTGGCAGCTCTTTCATATTTGATTTATTGGTGTGATGCCCTTCCCAATGGCTATGATGTCCTTGAAAATTAACAAAAATTGATAACCCTATTAAACCAGAATCTAGCAAGGCTTGTAACTTTGCCTTCAGTCTACTTAAAGACACAACACACAGTACAAGTTTCCCTAGTTTGATACACAGTAGTCATTAGTTTAAAGCTTGCTTTGATTACCTGATCTACTTTAAGCCTTGCTCAGAGGGCTAAACAGAGACACTGTTTATACAGTAAATGGTTAAGTCAATTGAGCACCTGGCTCAACAGACTGTATGATTTATTCTGGACATTGTGGTTTCTACTGGCAGTCAACTGTGATAAATTATGTCAGATAACAGTGACCAATTTGAACAGAGGTGGGTCAATTACAATTTGATTCATTCAATTAAGCAATCACAGTTTATGCAAGCTCAAGGATATTTGATCCAAATGATCAGTAATTTAGTTCTTTTTATAAAACTAATAACCTGTGGTATATTTAATTAATCAATTCCAATTTACAATTCATGCATGCTCACTTGTCCTTATGAGGACAGTGGCATAAGGTCTGCCAAATACTGTAGTATCTTTGACACCAAATTTAATGTTGTCTTCATGTTTCCTTTAAGGTTATCATATCAAAGAGACATTGTTGGTATGTCCTAAAAGAAGTTCTTGTGCATAAAAGAAAACAGGAAATGATACTAGGTATATTTTTTGTTGTTTTCACAATATATTCTGAAATGTGAACATGCATTTCGTTTTCATTAATACATGCCAGAAGCAAAAAAAGCAGCACACCTCCCTGTTATTACCAGGCAACTCCCTACCCTGGTATTACAGTATTTCTCGACTAAACAGTGCAGCCAACTTCAAGTGCTGCAAGCCAAATGATAATATGATATCGCTAAAACTATTTGGCCCACTATTAAAAACTGCAGGCCAACCAATATGAACTGTAGGCCAAGCGATCCTTAATTATGCCAATATAACCTACTTTCATTTTTAACAATTTGATGTCAAATAACCCCAAACTAACTTTCATCTCTACAAAAATGCATTAGGAACCATCAAATCAACAAGAGGATTCTACATTACAAGTGTAAAATTCACTGGAAGAACTGTTCTTTACATATTGTATATTCAAGTTTTTCACATTTGACCTCCAATGACCCCAAATGACCTTTAACCTCTGCCAAAAAAAATTGGGATCATCTTCTCAATATGGGCAATCCACATGCTAACTATGAGATCTCTCACAGTTATCAGTTCTGGAGATATCGTGTTTACAAGCAATTTTCAAGGTATCTACCTTTTGACCTCTGGTGACCCCAAATGACCTTTGACCTCCACCAAAAACAATAGGGATCATCTACTCATTAAGGGCAATCTACATGCCAAGTATGAGATCACTCAGAGTTACGCTTCTGGAGATATCATGTTTACAAGCAATTTTCAAGGTATTTACCTTTCGACCTCTGGTGACCCCAAATGCCCTTTGACCTCCACCAAAAACAATAGGGATCATCTACACAATAAGGGCAATCTACATGCCAAGTATAAGATCACTCAGAGTTACACTTCTTGAGATATTGTGTTCACAAGCAGGCATCACACACGCACATACATACACACCACACACGCATACACACACAGGACATCACCATCGCATAGATTCCTTGCCTACCTTCAGCAAGGAATCAAAAAGCAAAACCAATACAATGAAGTCCTTAAACCAAAATGAGCCAATAGTGGCCAGAATTAAATTAGCATTATGCTTTTGTTTGTTAGGCCAAGTGAAGAAGAAAAAAAGCCTAGTCTCTGGTCCTACTAGTAACTTTTCAGATAATTTGAGTCATAGGCAAATTTTTTTTCTCCAGATTTTTCTCTGTAGACATACAACCCCAAAAGGACTGTCGGCTGGTACAGCAACAAATTGCTTTTTTTGAGCCTCATCACTGTGTTGAAGCATGTTAAAGTATGTTACAAAATCATTAATGCTAAAGACTTGAAGACATGATTTCTGCGCTGTATGTCCAGGATGACAGTTTTAGTTAGACATTAACCTTTTGATAGTAAAAAAAATCCATGTAACGGCAAACAAAAAAGAAAACAATGTGCAGGTAGAGACCAAAAGTTTCGTCTTTACTTGACCTTTGTTGTGGAGTTTTCTTCCCCCTCCCTCATGACAATGCCAAAGTTCAACAGCTGGAAGTGCTAATCAAGCAAAATATGTAAATTTTCACACTTTACTTCACATTATAGCATGCATCAACTGTACTAGGTCATACTCAACTCATGTCTGTATCTAACTGACCTCCCATAGTGGCAGGGTACAACTTCTGTACCTTCTCTCTAAACTAATCTGGACCTACCTGAAGAGTGAACAAAACAGAGTTTTCATTCACTCCCAGGGTTAAATGTCCTTGACCCAGCAGTAAAAATTTTACCCTCAACATGTTCAGTCTACAGAATTTGTGGGACAATTTACATGACAGTGGCAGCTACAGTGGTTTACATGATCACTGGAACAGTATAGAGCTGCCTACCATGTACCTGTTACAAATTATGACCAGTCTTTTATTATCAAAGTACTGCAGTTATGTCAGTAGGTGAAGAAGTCACTGTTTCTACAGTGCCACCATATACTTACAGAAAATATGAAAATCAATTTACAGGCCTGAACAGCACCTTGAAGTCGAAGATGACTTATAAATACTATGCGCTACACAGTGGTAGCTACTGTGGTGTATGGCAACTCTTACGTTACTCTATAGCCGGTCCTGAACTGAGCAAACCACCATAAAGAGACAGGAATATGGAAACCGGTTTACGTATGAGTAACACATTGCAACAACCACTGCTTATGCAATCCATCTTTTTCTGATAGTACGTTTCATTTTCCACAAAATACTTCTCAGTTCAATAAAAAAAAATTCAGCTCTGGAAAGTTAAATATTACAAGCAATTTTCAGCTTTACCAACCGTCCATTTTTCATTACAAAATCAAAGTTACAACTAACAACAAAAAGTGTAAGTAATGCGGCAGAATGAATATTGACTGAACACATGGGACAAAATCACTGTGTATAGTGTAACGTCGGCCGACTTTTCAACTGACCAGAGGAATGCAGAGTCTCAATAAACAGCCAAAGAGTTGTTTTACAGGTCTACAAAACTTTGTTAAAAAAACCTCTCTCCAGTCCGAACATAGTTAAAATGACTGCATTTTGAGCCACAACGAAAATAAAGAAAACAGAGAATAAGAAGAAGGAATGGTAATAATAACAACTGTACTGTCGTGTGTACCCTATACAATCAATACGGCCTTCCTATTATCTTTAATGTGCGAGGCCTGTCGAAGTCGCAGCCCCTGCGAGCGAGCCATCTTGTCGCACGTGCGAGTTCTGTGAAAGTCGCAACCCTGCGAGCGAGCCGTCTTGTCGCAAAGTACGAGTTCTGTGAAAGTCGCAACCCCTGCGAGCGAGCCGTCTTGTCGCAACGTGCGAGTTGTGTGAGAGTCGCAACCCTGGCGTCAAGCTGTATCCTCACACTAACGTGCGAGATCTGTGAAGGTCGCAACCCCTGCCAGCGAGCCGTCTTGTCGCAACGTGCGAGCTCTGTGAAAGTCGCAACTCTGGCGACAAACTGTATCCTCACACTAACGTGCGAGATCTGTTTCTGTGTCTTGGCGGTGTACTCGCAAGTGCGAAATCTGTTCTGTTCTGGGGCGTCGATTATTGGGGTCTTCTTCCTTTACTGGCTGTACTGTGATCTTTTGGATTTCTTTTTCGGCGGCAGAGGTTCGGGGTTACAGCTTACAGTCGTTACTGGGCCTACTCAACATTGAAAATCTGTGCTCCGAGTGTCTTATGCACAGCGAGTTACACTTCTTAAAAATTACGGCACCCTGCATTCAAGACTTACGGCAATAAAAATGTTAATCTTTCACAGTTAACTAGATGTCATCAGTCGGCTCTTCTTAAAATTGCTTTAGCTACAATGCATAACGTTGTAAAATTCTACGACAATCTTTGCGTTTTCAGTTACAGCAGTTTCTTAGGCAAACAAGACGGTAGAATTTCTACTTCTCAACTACATAGATTCATTACACGAGATTTTATGAAATACGAAAAATGACTTTACCTCACAACTTTACTCCGCACAATCCGTACACAAAATTTCTCCAAATCCAAGGAAAAACACTAACGTTAAGTCACAGATAACGACGCCCAATAACGCACGAATTTCCTAAGTCTACACGTGTAACTGGCCCTGTCTATCTTGAACTCTCCGCAACCTTTTCTCGCACATTTCGTTTTTGTACAACTTCATTTTCCCCTTCCTGTCAATCACAGGCTAAAATTCTACTTTTTCAGTTTCTAGGCCACGCCCAACCACCATCCCAACTCAAAAAAATACAAAGAGATACGTGCAAGGAGTTTGGGCTACTACCTAACATTGACCAATCACCATTGTTTACTTCCAACCCGTTCAACACGTGGTTCTAAAAATAAGTTTTTGCCTTCTCCAAAGAAGGTCGTCTGACTAGCTTCCGCAGTAGCAGAAGCGCCTATAAGGAAAGGTTAGACAAACGTGCGTAGAGCTGAAACAATATCTGGGTCTTGTTTTTGAAAAAAAGGTCCTTGGAGAAGAGCGGTACCCCGTTACAAAAAAAAATCATGGTAAAACATGAAACGACAATTGTGCAAAGAAGGAATCAACATTAGCTACGGAAGAGGATAAATCACTCTGTTATTTGCAACACCGAATTTCTGTTACACCAGCCAGGCCTTGGATTCAACACTACAGAATGTTGGCTCACCGCACTCACAAGCGGGCCTCTTCCACCATCATCAACAAAGTTAAGCCACTATTTTTTATCACAACTATAACACTCCAGTCTGTCTACATACACAATCTAGCTGAAATATAAAAGCAAGTGAAGTTGTATTTAAAGTTCCAGTTCGAGACCTCAAGTCTCTTTTACAATTCACCGACTTTGAGTTTCTCATGATTCAACCTAATTCAGTTCTGTTATATAGAACTGACACAGTCATCTATGCTTCTCAAACTGTCAATATTTACAGTACATGTTCAACTACAAACTATGAAAGATCTTTGAAATTGAAAGTCCATACTGTACTGTGGTAGCACAAAACATGTTTTGAATGTGTACATACTGTAGAGTACAGCATTACACTGGATATATCATCAACACTAAGCCTACTGTACAACCACCATTGATTTGGATGTTTCTGACTTATAACATCTCTACAGTAAAGATACTGTGTCCAGATAACTTTCCACTGGAAAAGAGAATCATAGCAATGAAGGTCTATTTGAATTAAAACTTGAACATGCAGTGAACACTAAATGTTCCAACAGGATTTCAAACTGATTAAAACTACATATGACAGAAAAGAAAATCAAAGATATCAACTGTGGAGCTGGTGCACAAGTGTTGCTGTAAAAGTGTTAAAAAATCTCATCAAAATTTCAGAGAATGAAATTTTTTTTTTGGGGGGGAGGGAAAGGGAGAATTTTGCAATATCAGCAACCATTTACTATACAGATGGTAAAATGATAAATACCTGACATGCCTGATCACCAGACCTAAAGCGTTTTTGTTTCCTGTGGTTAACTGTGCTATAAGTTATAAGCACCGTGATACACTGCACAGTACTACACAATGGCTGCAATACGGCACTCCTCGCGGATGTGCTGTATGAAGGAAAAATTAGTTACAGTAGCCTTTGTTGTTACTTTTCCAGCATTCTCTTCCAGTTGATACCAACCTGGAAAACAACATGCCACATTTCTCTCTGGAGACCTACAGTAAGGAAGAGTGTGTTAATATCACTAGAAAGAAAGGTGATTTAGTTTTTTCGGCTAAAAAGTTAGTGGAACAGGTTCCTAAGTATGGGAAATCTACGACACATGCATGCCAATGACAGCAACGGAACTGCTTTTAATTCAGACACATTTCTTGGAGAAATTTATCTATTTTGGAACAAATAGACCATGATGTGGTACTTTTAATAACTTTTTATACTGTATGAAGTATATAGCCCGTCCTCCTACTTTGAAAATGGAGGACAGAATGACAGCACAATGCACATACTACTTTAAAGTAAAGTAACACATTTTGTGTCACTAACATTAAATCTATACAAATATTTCATGTCAGGCAAATCTGGAGAGGTCCTCCACTCTGACCTGTTGATCTGCTACTTAATGCTATAAAAATACTCCATTCACATATGATAACAATGTATCTTCCTATACTAGACTACAGTATACCAGCCATACCAAAATGTACTGTACTGTACAGTACAGAATGCAAGACAAACTACACAATCCCCTCGAGAGAGTCAGTATTTCACTATTTCAATGAATACATGAACCGGCTGGTTTACTTCCCAATTAGAGGCTTAGCTGGTAAACAGAGCTCTAGTCATTGTGGCCAATATATCATTCACTACATTTATGTTCCAAACAGATAAGTGGCATGCTATTCATCTCTAATGATAGAACTGAAGGTTACTACTCACAGTACTGTAAAGAATTTTTTTTTTTCCTTACGGTGAACCCTTTACAAGCTTAACAGTTATGAGCATGTAAACTACAGTCTATTCCCTGGTCTCTCTCCCTTCTAACACATAGTGTTCAAAACATCTTCAGTTAATTTCAAATTACAATCCAAAACTTATCCAAAACTTTAGTCTTGTAGTGTTTGCCCAAAGCCCACTAATACCTGTTGAAACATTTATACAGTCCTGCATACAAGAATTACATCAATTTCAACTCCTTCAGCTTAACTGTGTATAGCCTAGGTACTACTAGTTTCATGGCTGATATTGCCTGTTACACACACCCACTCCACAAATCAGTGTTCAGTTAAGCCCTCCTTGTTTACTTTGACAGTCTCTTCACTGTATAATTTGCCTGCCAATAATCTCTTGGCCTAGCTGTTGTAGGTCTCTCAGTTAATTCACCACACAATCAGTTGGAGACAAATTGAAGTAAACACACTATTGCGTCATCATCACCTATGAATGCGTCATCTCTTCTCTTTGCTCTTTTTTCATCCTCTGTAAGCTCCATGGAAGAGGCACAGTAGCTATAGGGAGTGTTGGTAACAAATTATTGATTAGCCTACAGATCAATCAGGTGGGATGACTCTTTTATTGGATTTAAGTACACACGACAACCTCATACACTACATACTGTAGGCCAGTGCTCCAGAAGGAATTACAGCAAACAGTCTAGTTTTAGGATAGGGATCAGATATAGCTATGCTGATGTAAAACAGCACTGGCAAAAGTCAACACCTGTGGATCATCACACATGTTACATTTCATGGGAATTGTGCTTTTGTACACACAGTTTTACACATATTGCAGCTCTCCAAAATATTCATTTTTTTTTCCAGTTACAAAAGAGAAGTTTACTCTTAGGGGCAAAGATCTGAGGCCCAGCTTATCTCATTATGATTTTCCAACTAGAAGTGTAGAGTTTACATTACTTACACCATGTAAAGCCAACCAATTATTGTTTAAGGTTGCTTTCAGGAAAATGCTGAAATGTAATTACTTGAAATAATTTTAACATGTGGCTTTCCAGATGGTATCTTGAAATCAGTGATTGATCATTATCCATTTCTTGGCAAGAAATTTTGAAACTATTATCACAAGTTATGGACTGTCCCTGCTCTTTCATGTACAGTTCATGTACAGTACATTGTGGTTGTCAGAAGAGTTACAGTATGTTCAAACCGGCTAATAAATTAAAATTTGGATGGCATCCTAACTTAAAGTGAAAGTTGATTCACTTGGGCTCTCTTACAAATCTTATGTTCATCCAGTATTACTATAGTGTCTCCCTGTTGGTGACTGTGTGGGTTCTCACAAATTTTCACTGACAATTCTGTTGTCAAGTGAGTGAAGCTACCACTTTTCTGTGAGTTAAAAACTATTGTACCCTGATATCAGTCCAACCTCTGTACAAGTTTGTAGACCCTTGATATCACAACTATTCTCTGGCTGATGTCTGACACTTTCCACGACCTGTATTCATGACGGTGTGCAGTGTATATATCAATGACAAACTACTGTATATGGAGGATGGTACAACATAGGGCTGTAATCCTATCCACAGTTTCAAGATTTAACTGTCGAGGGACTTCCAACACAGAGATACAGTACAAGCTACTTACAGTACAAAATGTTTATAGCAACCCTCCTATGTTCACAAGTGATATGATCAGTAACAAACTTCTCAAAATGCACTCCAAACAGCCAGGAAGCTCTTCTCCACACACAAACAAACACACACATTGTAACACACAGTCACATGTTATCAAAGTACTGTACAGATCATGAGCCAGTGATTTTTTTCTAACATACTGCAATGTTGTTTGCACTTCATGAAGTCTTTATGAGTGACCAGATTTTGACTGGCAACAAACCAGTGCTTGCTGAGGAAATGCTTGTTGCACATGTTACCATAATATGTTTATAAACTAGAAAGTCAAATGAAGTTGTGATTCCTTCCTAATATCTCATTTTTTCATACACACACAATCACTTCACAGTCACTCACAAAAGCAACCCAGTGGAGAAGGAAAGGGACCATATCAAAATAAAAAGCAATATGCAAGAAAGACAAACACATTCTGTATCACTTTGGGTTTGATATTATCAAGTGCTAGTATGAATGAGTAAAGTCATTCACTCAGCTTTGATGACAATTACGGTCATGAGGGAGGTATTCAGAAGTTGATAGAAAATTTGAGACACCAAATTGTGGTTACAGATCTGAAATTGTGCAAGTCAACAAAGGCAATCTAGAATAAATCTTGCCTCCCAAGGCAGTGTTTACTGTGGCTAAAACAACAAAGTACTTTGTTAATGTTGACAGGGAGTAGCTGGAAACAGGGATATTCTCTGAAGGCTGAAAAAAGTGATAAGAGCTATCTTAAGTGGTTGTTTGGAGAGGGCATAGAAAATGGACTTTAAATGTTCCACAAATTGAAGGAAAACTGAGACCAAAATCTATCTAGCAGCGATATCTGCTATTAAACATAAATCTACAATTTGGCAAGTTTCCAATAGGAAAAAAAAATGCATTAATTTCTTAATATGATTGATTTAACCTCTTCATATGTTCACATTCAGGACATCAACTTCTCTAAGTATAAAACTCTCTAAGTATCACATGCTGGGCTTTTGAAGTCAGAACAGATCTTTGGAATGATAGAACTTATTATTTCAATTTCATGTGACATTACAGTGATGACAAGTCTCCCATGGGACAATTCAAAAGACAGACATCATCTGCTCATCAAGTGCTAACAGTGTTGACACTTTGAAGTTCTAGCTGACTTCAGTTGCTGAGATATCTCCCTTAATAGGAATTCAGACTTTAAGCTCTGGAGACCTCAAGTGACCTTTACCTCCATTAAAAACAACAGGGATCATGTACTCACAGTGAACTACCAACACACGAACTTTGAAGTTCAAATACCTTACCATTCTTGACACACTGTGTTCACAAGGTTTTCACACTATGTCCTTTATTGACCTCACATGACCTTTGACCTCCATAAAAAATGGCAGACATTATCTTCTCATCAGTTGTTACTTGTCACCAATGATAAGGGTTTCAAGTTCCAACAGCATTCCGCTTGCTAAAATATCTCCCTTGACAGGTTTTTGTAATCTAAGCTCTGGTGACCTCAAATGACCTTTGACCTCCATGAAAAGCAATAGCGTTCATCTACTCTTGATGGACTACCAACACACGAACTTTGAATTTGAAGCACCTTTCCCTTCTTGAGATATATGGTGTTTACAAGCAAAGGCATCACAAAACACACACACGCATACACACACACACACGCCATCATCATCGCATAGATTCCTATCCTGCCTTCCGCAAGGAATCAAACACAAGTCAGCTACAGTTATCGCCCCTCCCTCTCCCATCTACAAAGGCCTTGAATGACAAGTTCACAATGTTGTAAGCAATGAAGTTCAATAAATGCTGTACCACAAATTATAGGTGGCTAGTGCTGGGACCAGTACACATGAGACACCCGAGACCACAAAATAATTTTTCCATTACGGCAGAAAGAGAGGGCGGGAGGGCAGGGGATTACACAAAAGTCACGACACAAGTACATATAATATTGCACCATTGTCGCGCACAAAGTTATAATGACATTTATAATGCCTCAATCCATAAAATCAAACCAACAATGCAATAATCAGACTATCCGAATTAAGTTGCCACCTTTTTAATCACAACCCACTTACAAGAGAAATGCTGTGCACCTACAAATGCATCTGTCAAAATAACAGTGCATTAAGTACACGCATTCATAACATCATACTTATGAATATTCGCTACATCATATTCATGAGTATATGAGTAATAGTCAGGAGTCAAAATTTATCATCTAGATCAAAACCGAGATCACGATAAACCTACAGTAACAACTTTCTAACTTACCTTTGTGCAAGAAGCTCACACCTCCAGAAGCATTGAATGCCAAGGTTTCAGCATTAGGCAAAGCTGCAAGAACAATTCCGGAGAAGTCTTCTCGATAGACTGGAGGGCAAGGCAAGTTTGGTGACAGATTGACCACACTTCATCTATCTTCAGGTCACCATTTCGCAGTCTCAAAATGTCGATCAACGCGATGAGCTCTTCCTCTTCTTCGAGGGTTGGTAAAGGGTCAAACTTCGGAGAGAAAGTCATCCTCATTCATGTATTAAGGAATATCAGAAGCCCTTGAATGTTCAGCTGATCCATCATTGCTTCATTCAGATGAACTTAAAGCTTAGGAGGTTTTTGATTTCCTTTGTTTCTCCCTTTGTAATGTACTACACTTTCACCTGCAAAACAGAAAGGAGAAAACACGCATATGCAGGCAGGTATTATGGTTCAATGCAGCAGTCCTCCGAAAGATATTTTCATTGGTAAGGGAAATATTGCAATATACAGCTGTACGTATTCTTCCAACTGCTCATGGACTGATGTTCTTGCTCAATTTAATCTGTGTAAACATAATCTGGCAGTAAATCAACTACTGTGTATTGTTTGGTATTTTACAGTAGAGAGACAGCATGTAAGCCAAGAGGTTAAGAAATCAGTCTCCTATTTAACCAGTTGTGGATGTTATTGGCACAATAGTTGCAGCTGGATATATGCACTACATATTTTATAGACTACATCATTTATCAATATCAACACTATCCCATTAATACACTTATCAAACACCTGTAGTGGGAGTTTCTCGATGACTTTGCCTCGATGAGTTTAAACATACTGTACACTCAGAGCTTCACACCTCTTAACCGAAAGTGGCCCTTAGTTAACTCTTTATCTAAAAGATTCCATAAAAAGACATGCTCAACTAAGTTCTGAGACTTACAGCATATGATTACTGTATAGTGGCAGGTAAGATCTGCTAATACAAAACTTGGAAATGGACCCTTACACAGGCCTCTCAGCATGTTTGAAAGAATTTTATTTATAAATTCATACTATTTTTATGTAAATGTTATGATTATTTGTGCCATTTTTTGTTATTTTTATGGCAATTTCATGCCATTTGCAGCAGCTGTGAAAGTATGCTGCTGAGAACACCTGGTGAGAATAACTGTACGATATTTGTTAACTGGTCCCAGCTGATGACACAGTGAATAAATTTGCAACATTTGTATCATTATGCAACCATGACGAAATAAAAAAAAATGTAATTCACAAATTCAATAGCAAAACAACTGGTGTCGACAGGACCAAGTGATTATGGGGTACACATATTGCCATGTATGTTCATGAAAGGACATATCCGGTGTGTGTCCCAGGTTTTTAGCAGATTCTGACGTTAGGTCTTTGCTCAGGCATATATTTCTAAGCTGAGCCCCTTGACTGGTGGGAGCATGTTAATTTAACATTGAAAAAATTGTAAGAGAGGCAGGTGAATAAGGCCTGCATTCACTATCAGAACACCACCATCAGGTGTAGCAGATCGAGCGTACTGGAAAAAAATCTGCTAGAAAACACCACCCAGATCACCGGAAATGAAATTTGCACACACAATTTGTAGCACTGTATATGTTACATTTCACCCCAGTACAATGAAACATAAATTCATTTCCAAGTACAGTAAATTTACTTTTTGAGTAAAGAAAACTAAAGTTCTATGATTGGAGGGTACATGCCCCCATGGTGGAGCCACTGAGTGGAACTGTAGGAACCAAACTGAAACCATGCAATACGGTAGGCTGGTCATCCAGGTGGCCTCTAACACCTACAGTATTTCATACCTAACATAAGGAGCAAGTAGTAGGTAACCATAATACAGAGCTGCACAACACATCAACTATGAGTTTGATTGACCAAGGTGAGATAAAAAGACATGAAGATTGCCCAACACATGGTCATAAAATTTAAGTGGCAACATGATACAGTACTATTTTGTTTTACACAAAGGGCAACTTAATGTGAATTGTAGCCAAATTGTGAGCCTTGTGGAGCACAGGTATACACACAACATTTCAGGGCATTTAGAATATTCTGATGACAGAGATCATATATATATTGTCAGTAATAGAACATTTTTGTCAAAACATTGCATGATTTACCCCTCAGTTTTAACCATATACATTTTATGATGCTTGTGATTTTAAACCACCCCGAGAGGTCTGCTTACATGACCAAAAAGAGGCCTTTAAGTTGGATAACAAAGTGAGGGATGGGGGAGAAGAGAGGATAGAAGGGCCATCCCAAATTTCATCTTACAGTATTTGGGGAAGAGGAACAGATCCCTTCTTTTCCCACTCTTTCTCAGTTTCTCCCCCTGCCCCCTTCTTTTGTAGAAAGTGTATAATTAATGTCAAAATGCGTAAATCACACATTAGAATAAACCTACTGTGGGAATCTATGCAAGTTTTATAATAACAGCACAACTACCACACTAACTGGCTTAACTTCCTGAGAAGTGTGATTTGTAGCGCACCTGGAGAATCTAAAATCAAGGCCTGTCACACAATATTTTTCGTGGGGCATACGGGTGTGGGGGGGCAGGTTATTAGGTCCCAAAGCCTATACCTGTACATTCCCACATGTATATCGCACGCATACTCTGACTGCTTAAACATTAGGTCTAGTTTAGATGGGAGCAGAACTTTTGGCCCAAAATATTCATGTGGTGCAAACGAAATTCAAAAGAAAATATCTGTGTGTATGAAAAGCAAAGAATGAGTATGTTTTTGAAGTGTACTGCCCAGTCAAAATACTACTACCAAAACACGAGAACAAATGGTAACCACAGCACAGTCTGCCAGAGACCTTAAAGGGGCTCATTGAGTGGATATCAATAAAGATTGTGGTGCTTTGATGGCTATAAATACATGACAATAATTCCAATTATCATAGTCAAGTTTCACACACACTAGTTATAACTGTCAAAATTTTCACATATATCTGACTGTTACTTGCACTGGTCGTCTGAATATGAATATAGTACTAATATGAAAAGTGTCTGGTCACAAATTCCAAAAACCAAATTAAATCAGTACAGTAATTACTCACTCAGTACTGTTCCATTGTATGTGAAACATTGGGATCCTCTTAGTTGACCATATGTCGTTAGTATGTGAAGGAAACTTGACAGGTTTACAAAAATTTAGTAAATTCCACAAAACAACTCAATGACTACATAGGATATGTATATGTTACTATATTAAGTAGGTATCATACATTTATTTCAACAAAGTACTCAAACAAAATATTTTTAGGAAAATTGCCCCCCCCCCAAAAAAAAAAAATTCCAAAAATGAAGCTCTTGCAAAACCTTGTCCTAGATGAAGAAACAGCTCACTTTCCAGATATTCTTAGTGGCATTTACAGTAAAGAGACATATAAATCACTATGCATGTTGCGTCTAGTGAATAATTACTTCATTGGGTATCACATCTCAGTTTGTTACACTAAAATGATATATTTGCTACCTAATAGAAAAATTGTCCAGCACTTTTGTACATACAACATTAGGGTTTTCTCTGATTTTGTAACAAATACAGAATCTAAAAATTGCAATGGAAATTTCGAACACTCCCTGTTGTTTAAAAATGAAATTGCACGTTGCTAGGCCTAGTAAGTTTTAAGGGACATAGGAATTTTCAGCTGAGAAGGGAGGAATACTGACAGCGTGTGAAGCAGAACAAAGGACAGGATGCTTGAAAACAGTACTGTCTGGAACAAAGCCTGCAGACATTGCCACCCGGCCTTAGTAAGTATACCATAGCTAGTGCTGGCTAGAAGAATAGACTGGACAAGTAAACCCATTTGAACCCATCAAATGTATGTAAAAATTAGATTGCTTAATATTCAACATGCAGCCCAGAGTCAGACTGCTCAGTAGGGAATGATATTCTCCATACTCTAACGTACAGTGATCTTAAAGTATTGCCGTCCGAAGGCCAGAACCATAGGATGAGACGAACAATCTATGGCCACAACTATAATTTAGCCTAGGCTGACTGCCTAACGTTACAATTCTCTTCTTATCGACGATTGGCATTAATACTACTATAATCCATTAGCCTTACAATACGGTAGCTTTCACAGATTCTTTACTTATCTATTCCGCGTAAATCCAGTGCGGTTTTCAACGTGAAATTCCAAAAGTTGTGAACAGTCCACACTAAAATAGAGATTTCTGTTAATTGTTTCAACAGTAAAAATAATTTGTAACTCATGATTAAAACAACAGTTCAAGTGCAGCGTCTTCGCGCTCGGTTGCGACGCGGCTGCGCTTGTTAGCAACCACGAAATTCGAGTAATTAGCCTAGCCTGGCGGTACTGTTTCACCTGACACTTTACTTTCACTTCCGAAAACTTTTTGTTGTTCACTGCCAGTTTGAAGAGGGCACTATTCCAAAATATATGTGCTTCTCTGAAGTGGATGTGTGACAGGTAATCAGTGTATAAAATTGAGGAGGGGGTGGGGGGTTTACTGACAGCTGAGGGTGATCTTGAATGAAAGAGAATAATTTTCACTGTAGGTCTTTCAAACCCCGAGCCAATATCTTGTTCCTAACTCAAGATATTGCTGATAACGCTTGTGTGACATGAAAATGACATTTTGGATTGTTGACTGTATTACCGGTAATAATTAAAACTCTGAAACTCTCTTCCTAATGCCATCGTGATTTGTAGAAGTGTAATTATTTTCAAAAACCAGTTGAAATCTCCACTTATTTCAAACTATCATTGACTCATTCAGCTTTTCTTACATATACTTTTATCGATCTGTCTTATTACTATTTAACTGTCCGATAACCTTTAATTTATTTCTCTTATTACTTTGTACTTAGGCGTGGCAACGTAGCCTAAATACTCTCCGCGCTTCATGTTGTCACTCCCCAATCTCTTTTAATCTGTTGTCTTTTCATCTATTAATATAATTGTTGTATTCATGTTCAAAGAGACTGAAAGTTCAAGATACTAAAAATGTTGAAAATCAAAACAAAAATTACATTAAAATCAATGGAATATTTACAATTACAGGCAAATTCCTGTCTTATACTAGCATCGTAAGTAGGCCTAAACGTTCAATTGGCTAATTACCATATGCAAATTTATGCCATCAATGAGGGACATGATTTGTCTTATGTTATCCTTGATTTACTTCACCTTATTTCAAGGACAATTGAGAACGTTTTAATTAAGCCCCTAGAATTTTGTTTTGGAAGCGTTTTCTTACAATTACGTTATATATTGCTATCACTTACTAGAGATAATGTATAATAAAAGAAATACCGACACTGTGCAACATTCCTAGGCCATTTTTTACTTTCGTCAAACTTTGAAAAGCCGCATCTCAAAAAAAATGAAACTGTAATAGATATCGCAGAAAGCATAAAATAGTCAGGATGACTAGGATATAATTAGTTTGTGGATTAGTCAGTGATCACAAGCCAGCCAGTTGTTTAGTCGGGGCCGACACGGTCTAATACTAGTTTGTGACCCCGAGTAATCAACCGACTGACTAATTTTATACTCTAGTCAGTCAATTAGTCAGTAGGGGCACCATATAACACAATTCCAAAGGGGTTTCATTCAGGGTTTCACTCTGTTACTTTGAAATAAAGCCAGCGCTTTTCTAGATGCAGGTCGTGTGACATAGAAACGTCATTTTGGAGTATTAGGTTTATTTAGTAATCGAACGGTGTCGAAAATAGCCACAAATTCCATCAAAGTCCATTAAATATAGACACTTTTACAGGCGTCTCACACCTATGTCTCACACCTATGTCATGAATAAACATTGGCTACAAATTCAATTTGTAATGTTAAGAGATGGACTCCTGTGATATTTATCAGGCCAATATTAATTAGCCTATTTCAAGGACAATCGAGGAGTGTAAACGTCCAGTGTGTTTCTTTTGGAACCGTAGATTTTCTTCTTCAAAAATATTTCATATCATTTGCCAATGTGAAACTCGGTAATTAAGTGATTAAGGGACAATTTATTTATATAAAGAGTTGACAAAAGAAACGCTGACACTGTACAACATTTCTCGTTATCTGCTTAGCATTTTCATAAAGCATTTTCATATCACAAAACGGTAACACATACGAACAAAATTTCAACGAAATGTCATTCACGGTTTCACTCTGCAACTTCTGAATGAAGCCAGTTATTTTTTTCTAGATGCATGTCACACAACCTAGAGGAAGACTTCTCTGCTCAAGAAAGATTTCCGGTGGCTCCAAGGTTACAAAAATGAAAAAAAAAAAACATATGGCAAGCAGTCTTTGTTGTTTTTTAAATGGAAGCCCTTATTTAACCATGAACCATGAAATTATTAATGAATATATATATAGTAAATATAAAAGTGTTAGTCATTATAGTCACATGTATAAGTGATAGTTCATAGTAAAACGTACATATTCCAGTCAAGAGGCTAAGCCGTTAGTCTGACACATATAATCCTATACTATCACTACATTAGTGTTAGCGATATAAACCTATCCATGACAACAAAGTATTATCTTACGCACCTACAAGCTATTTTGTCTTTATTGCATACAGCTATTGACACATTTTATGACCGTGCTATTGATATTTTATAAAGTTTTTCTTTTTCAAAGCATTACATGTTCAAGTTGGCCATATCATATAGTTTTGAACTCTCAGTATTATTTTTTCACTTACTCCCAGTCTGATGTTCGATTCATGTAGTCTTTTTGTAAAGCGTTTCAAATTTTCTTTTACACAATTGTAAGCGTATTTTATGCATACCTTTATAAATGGTAATGATTGCCCAGGTTGAGGGTCCCGTATATATCTTTCGACTCTACATGTTATTCTGTTCCTCCTGTTCACATTTTATGAAGATTTCATCATTAAGATTTCACCCTATAAAATTCCTGCAATATTTCCTAAAAATTCTTCATTTCTGGCATGGTTATGGAAAGTAGATTTGTATGAATATATGTGAATATTGCAAAAACTTTGTAATAGAAGATATCTGCAAAGGTTCCCCGACTAAGTATCAGCCTTGACTACGCATTTTCTAGGACTTAATTTCTGCATATATCCTTTATACCGATCGCACGTTGAAAGAATGTAAAATACATACCTATAGGAATATTTGGTAAATCCGATCCCGACTCCTACAGTTGCGGCCCTCTAGGCCTATGATAAATAGTCGGATAAATTTTCTGATGTATATTTCCAGATATGATGCGACACAAACAAGCTAAAAAGTAAAATGGCATAAATCTTCCCATGCTCCTCTCAATACTTATATTTAGTCACTGTACAGGAGACTGTTGATGAAACCATAATAGGTATTAATCTCAAGAGATATGTTATACATGTATCTATGTCATACCTAAATCTCTACACCATAGTCTGCCCATTGTACCATCTGTCGAGCCGGGCCAAAGGCAAGGAGAAGGTCTTTAGGAGTTCACTGGCGCGTGGCGAAATATCGGCATTAACGGTACATTCTGATGTCTTTACTCCTGACTCAAGACTTTGAAAATCTAATCGACGTTTTGCCTTAAATCGATGAGGAGTTGTTATGCCGGAGAACGGAGCTGCCAAATGAATGACGTGAGTTTAGGTGTAACAAAGTATGACAATATGGCTTTGTCGATTATTCTAGCACCGGATAGGTTAATCAATTGACCGTTCTATCAAATCTCTGAAGGAAATGGCTATCCCGAATCGATGTTTCAAGGCGTCTACAGTATGAAAGAATCCAACACCTTGGAGACAACTCCTATACAACCGCCGCTGAGAGCAATTCACTTCAAGTTGGTAGGCAGCGTGATTCCAACTTGTAAATGACTATGACAAAGCAAACCTTATCGGCTAAAATGATTATTTTTTAACTCTTCACTATACAGGCGTAGAACTTGGTACAAGATACAATTACCTTAATTAGGCTATTCAATTTTAGTTTGTTGTTCTTGAAAATAAAACAATCCCAGAAATACTTAAGAAACAGTTATTCTGTACAGGTACACATATAGTCGTAAACAAATTTAAGCACTTTGTAAACTACATCTACATCAAACAAAACAAGCAAATCTCTAGAAAGGTGTGAAGTGGCAGAGAATTTGATAAGAAGCAAAAAAACGACAATAATAAAAAAAAAAACGCTGATAAAACGGCCACCATTTTAGCTTTGCTCCGCTCTTGCACTTATCGGTGATGTCGCTGACAGGTGTCGAAGAAATCAGAGAAGAGTAAAACTTTCCCAACATTTGGGGAGCTGATGGACAAAGCTATGATATGACTAAGCCAGGACAGATTCCCAGGGTTTGGGACGGGGGGGGGGGGGGGGGTGAACATATATATTGGCACGAACCCACCGTGTGACACAATGCTGAATATTCTTTCAAAAAAAATTCTAGGAAAAATAACTTTTAGATGAGAGTCGTCCGTGGTCACCTTGACCATGGTCTTGTGGGACTCACGACAGATGAGATTTCTTGCAAAAGAAATTATCATTTTGTCAAAATATTTTTCAAATACTACGGAAATAAAACTTATACTTGGTAATATCATTTTGCCACACAAATCATATTCTGTTCGGCTTTCTCATAGTCACTTCATCTTACGAAGCTTATTCGACGCATTACTTTTGTGAAGTTGTCTGACCGTTAAAAGGTGTTCGTGAAGATAATTATAAGGGAATATCCAGTCCGAAATTTGATGCAATAAAATATTGTTACAAAAGATCGATGGTGTGTTTAGTATTAACTCCTTCAATCATATTCATATATTATCTACATGGTGAATAGTTTTGGGGGACCTATACGGACTCAGGATAAAAGAAAATGCAAGTAGGTCATATTATCAGTCAAAGAAAGGTGTAGAATTTACCTGGTAATTGAAGAGAAAATTAAGATGATTAAATCGTTTGAACTAAACGTCCAAACGCTGAAAGAAAAAATGCCGAAGTAACGGGGATAGCTAAAGTCTACTCAAGCTACTGTAGCAGACAGAAAACGTGTGAGTGTCTATGACGTTACACTGTCTGTGCTTGCTTCTTGATTAAAATGCATGTTATCATTAGTCAATCATTCTGTCTCTACTTCAACATGTCTGCCACCATTTCGGCTGTCTGGTTACCAGTTGGATCGACCAAAATCTGCTTCGCGACAGACTCAACGTACTGGCTAGTCTGCATACGAATATCCGGATTTTCACTTAGGACGCATTTCTTGATCACCTCTGCAACCTCTGCTCCAGTCTGCATCTCCTTCATCATCATGGCAAGGGCATTTTCCGTCAATTTGTCTTGGAGGGCTTTGGTCACAGGATCCTTCTCCCCCTCCTCCGAGTCCTTGTCGGAGGTAACACCTGGCATCCCCCCTTGGTTGTTCGTGCCGATGTTCTGGACGAAAGCGGTCTGCACCGGACCGGGTTGAATGGAACTCACTCTGTAAAGCAAATGATCAAAATTCGTTAAAACAAAGAGTGAGGATCACTGTAACCAAGGCCTGATCTAGACGGTATATATATAGGCTAGTATGCAGGGAAGGTATCTAAAATGGACAAAAACGAAAAGAAATACATAACGTTAGAAACAAAGTTGAATCACACAGTATCAGAAAAAGGGGATATGGAGTATCTTACATTAATTTTGAATTGGTAAACTTTCTCGTATTGAGACAGCTGGTGTAAAAGACCACCCCCCCCCCCTTCCAAACACCGTACCTGACACAAATCAAAGGAATAGGTAGTAGTCGTAGAAACAAGATTCAAATCACACAAAATAGTGGGGCCATGGACATTGTGTTAATGATATAGATTATTTCGTTATGCGGATAACTTAAAAAAGATGTCATTTTATAGCTTTAATCTTTGCGTTTGTAGGACAATGTCGTAGGACAATGTCGTAGGACAGTTGTAGCACCATATTTACCTGATATTGAACTGCCGAAGATATGGGGCGAGACAACCCACTAACCCTTCTACTGCAAACTTAGTAGCTACGTAAAAGTCACAGAACACAGCGGCTGCAATGAAATAAAATAAAATAGATGACAGCATTTGCATATTAAAACAACTTGAATATTAAGAGCAACAACAGAGCACCACAATCAGTTTCCAAACAGAAATCTTGGAAATTTGTGCAACATAAAGGACACATTTACATACCGTGCAGTATAATATATGTTCAACAAAGTGTTTATACTTACGAAAAAACCCTACCAAAGAAGAGATGAATATTATTTGCCCTGATTTCCTTTTTTTCATCTCATGTACGGCCTCCTGTGTTAATCTCATGGTACCGAAGAAATTAGTCTGGAAGAGAGCCTGCATCTGCTCCAAGGTCACAGTCTCAAAGGATTGGAATTGTCCAGAGGCTGCATTATTAACTGTCAAATTGAAATCAATGTTGCATTATTTTGCAAAACAATATTCAGAACTTCGATTGTTTGAAATTAAGAAAGTGCTGTCTTGCTACGGTCCTTTACGGGGATGTTTCCTGTATTTCAAGTCCTCGAAATGACATTGTGAAGATCATGCACATATATGTATAGGTGTAGTTAATATAACTTACTGAGGACGTCAATCTTTCCCTCAGTCTCCAAAGTTTCTTTCATAAACTTTAAAATGGAATCTTCCTTTGACACGTCCAGTTCTCTGATGATCAGTGACTTTCCGAGGGTGTTGCCAGCAGCTTTCTCGAGGTTCTCTTTCTTTTTCAGATTCCTCATGGTCGCAATAATCTGAAGGCAGAATTAAAGGTATTGTCCACTAAAGACAACTGATATTCCATAAATATATGAATACTTTTTCCTCTTTTCTGGGTGAAAACCATGTCTCAGTAGCATGTTCCATTTGAAAATTACGGATTTTCAAAGAAATATCTATTTTAAAATGGTTTGTTACACCTTGGGAAATCTGTGATGCCATCCAGACAGGACTTCTTGAATAGTCTATCATTTTTATTTCTTTATAATCTTGACTGTCCTAAACAATGATTGCGAAAGTTTGAAAGATGTGACCTTAATTAATATAACATTTTAAGACAAATCTACGATATACTCAATCGACATTTTCAGTACAGTGTCAAATTTCAAGCCTCTAATTATAAGGAAAAACAAAGGTCTCTTGCAAAACTTTGTCACTGATAGATTTCATTTTGATAAACCTAAGGCAACTGGAAATATTGAGCAGTGGAGTCTTTCATCAATACTTTGAATTAGGCGTTTGAACCCTTCCAATTGTCAACAAAATGTGCAATTAGCGAAGTTCATCGTCTGATAACTCCAGGTACGATTTTCACTAAGTTTGATCTTTGACCTTGTGATCTTTTGAACCAATTATTATTACCTAATTGTTTGTTCATCTTATTTACTTAACATGGGCCCCGATATGATGTTTTCAAATTTCTAGGACATTAATTCACACATTGAAATAATGCTAAAATGAGATTATTGTTTTCATGACCGGCCGTCCTTGACCTTTGACATATGATGTCATCGATATTAAATCTCTTATCTAAGCACCATCCTACCTTGCTTCAAATTAAGTGTACGGTCGAAAGAAGAGGGCAGTTCATAGAGTTTCGTATATCATACCATAGCCAACAAGCACTGATTACAATTCAATCTTTGTGAGACATACAATGATGTAAGATCGTATATGAGATAGATATATTAAATTTAAAGTAAACCTCAATTGCTTTTTGTATGGGAATAAAGAAGTTGATATTGATCAAGGGGATGTTCAAAAGTTTACTCTTACTCCATTCATGGAAATCTACTTTTTGTACCAAAATTGCCTCCCAAACAACTTTTTCACTCCGTTTAGTATGAAAGTGATATAGCTTAAATGCAGTTAAGTCCCCAAGAAGTTTTAAGTTAATTGTTCAAATAGTTCTAAAGGTAGCACGGAAATCCAAATTTTGGACCGAATTCCCTTTTTCTCTCTCTGAGAATTAGTACTTTCAATGTATTTACAGTAGAGTTTTCAGATAAATCGTTTAGGAAGTTTTCATTTAATTGCTCATATATTTTTGAAAGTGTACGCTGAAAACACCTAATAGTAGAGAGACACAGTCGCACACACACACACACAGACATTGGTGCTGACACTTTTACTCATACTACCTAACAGGACCCATCTGTTCCCAAGGCCACTTTATCCAGTGTGCCCCTATAGGGAGTCGCTACTGACCCACCCTGAATACTTCCATAGCAACATTTTTTCCCATGGGCCCTCCGCAATGCTCCATTAGGCGTAAGTGACTACAACTTAGCTTTAAGAAGCGATGGAGATAGTTGCCTCCTAGGATGAGTCCATGATATGCCTCTTGTTTTCACCCCCTAGACCCACCAGTCAGTAATCGTATTCCATATCATTTGTTTACTATAAGATGTCCATGATAACACTCACAGCGCCCCTAAGTTCAGCTGAATACCACATTTACGTGATATGCCATGCAAGTGACATTGTTGGCAATGAAAACTGGACGGACTATCTCTTCCCCGTAACTACGTAAGTACGTATAAGGATGAAACAGAAAGTTAAGGTGAGATTAAGTGCATGGCACTTGTTTCTCAGTTCGATCCTAACCTAAATGTGTGTTACAGTAGGCATTGGATACTCGTTATCTTGGGGACATGGTATAATGTAGATCCTTTTAAACGGGGACGGGGGGTGGGGTGGGGTTTCTGTGATGGAATGGTTGCCTCAGTCTCACTTCCTGGAAACAAATTCAAACAGGTAAAGTTAAGTTGGTAACAGACACACCTAGTCATATACAGACTCAAACATGTATTCATGCATGCACACCGTTGACAGGAATGGTCCCATTTACGGTTACAAACGGCTGACAAAGATCCCATACCTTGTAATTTTCCTCCTTTGCAAGGAGCACCGCCGTCTCCAGTCCAATCCCAGTTGAACAGCCAGTAATGACAACGATTCTCTTATCCGTTGACGCCATTATGATGCTATCTTCGTCAGTCTTTTAGTTATTAATGTTGTGGTGTTGTAAATACCAGTGAGTTACTGTGATCGTTAAATGTAGTCCCCCCCCCCCCCCTTGAGAAAATTTACTGTAATGTCGAACTGCTCAGTCATTGTGACTATGCATTTTTATCTACGCACACGTATTTTAGAACAAACATAATATCAGCAACGTGTCAAGATATTTGTTCTTTGCCACAAAATAAACGTAGTGACATTAAAGTTGTATATGAAGAACGTATGTGGTGAAATCTCTGCTTCGTGGAATTGCTAACAGAGTATACAATTTATCTTCTCTGCGCTCTTTTGATTTCCAGATTCTTCCACTGTTATTGATTATCGATTAAATGGGAAAATTAGTACATTCTGAGAAAAGTTTTTGTCGCCCACATAATTATTTGTATAATTGTCGCTCGTACCATAAATTTTGCACCACACTCACTTTAACTCGAGTCACCTGTCCGCAGTTACCGTGAAAGCAGTTGATAGACATATACATGTGTTTGTCAGGTCTCACTTCAGTTGAGTGGGCAGAAACGGAGGGCGCTCTGACTGGGGACGGGAGCTACCCCTAATCCCCCCCCCCCCCTTCTTGCCGCCACTGCTGGAGACGTCAGTTGTTTTCGAACGCTCCCATTTGTAAAACGTTCTTGAAAGTCTCTGTCAGAATTTGCATTTTCATTCTGTATATGTTCTGAGAATTGATCGCTGTAATCCAAAACCTTTCTGAAATGCTCGTTTTCCTTTTCAACAATAAAAGGGCTGCTGACGTATATCTAATATCGTTAATTCAAAGAATCACTGCTAACCAGAATCTTTATTACACGTGACCGTAATTGCAACTGCCCAAAATTCCAACGGGCTCAGAGAATATATACGTGGTTGGATATTACGCTGTGATAAATTTATAAGTTTCTGGTCGTATATGTGACCGTCACTTTAAGAAAATTGTTAATCATTACCTCACTGAGGCACTTGAGAGTCTGCCTAAAATTAGTTTATTATCTTTGAATGTGCCTTACATGTTTATCCTAGATTAACATAGTTCACACTGGATTTAATGACGTGCAGTCTTGTCACACCTGGAATGACATTTGACCCATTGTAATTACTGAAAGTAATCTTATTTTTATTTCAACTTTATTTCAAGAGGGTGACTTGGTTAATCTTTCACAAGGCCCTCAAAAACATAAGAAAGAACGAAAAAAAATCAATCAAACACAAACAAGCGGAACATAAAATGAAAATAATAATAAAATGATTAAGGAAATAACAAATTAAAAAAATAAGAAAATGAGGAATTTAGAAATTAAGAAAATAAGAAATTTAGAAATTAAGAAAAAAGAAATTTAGAAATTAAGAAAATAAGAAAGTAAGAAAATAAAGAAAAAAAAATTAGAAAATTAGGAATCAGTTTAGGATATTAAGTCATAGGCAAGACAAGATAAAAAGTGGCGAAGTGGTGAAGCACACTAAAAAACAACTTAATTAAAAGAAGTAAACGATGAAAAAAAGGAGCGTAATAAACGTCCATAACTTAGCTCAGGATAACCGATAATTTGTTTTTAAATCTTACACTTATACTCACATCTACATTATGCCAATAGTATCGATTTTACACATTCCACTCTTACTAGGCAGATAACACTTTTACTCTCTAAACGTAAATTTTCCGGGAGGGGACGTGACAGTACAGATAGTGTAAAGAGAAAAACAACAGAGGGCGGACGTATTTTCGCCACGAAGTTCAAAGGTAACAAAGTGGAGTTTAATTCAAAAAGGTTAGCCAACACTATGTATCGCATTGCAGCTGTATCCTTAAAGAATAGCATTCATTAAGTTCAGGAGTATTATAAATACCTACAAACAAATGGTGCATTCCGATTTAATCTAACTGAGTAAACCAACTACTGCTTCTCTCTTTTTTAGTGTTTGATGAGAATGATCCATTCAGTTCTTTTTTTTTAAGTGTTTGATGAGAATGATCCATTCAGTTCTTTTCTCTTTTTTTTAGTGTTTGATGAGAATGATCCATTCAGTTCTTCCTGTCTACATTAACTTCTCTGCCGCATGATAGCATCTTTCTTGAAATGTGAAAATATCCAAAGAGAAAGTTGTGACCAAAAATTTGGATTACAGTGGCAATCAAGGTGTGTGAAGGAATAATTTTTTTTATACATAAAACTGAGCGGTAACATTGCCACATTCAATTGTGAACTATATAGGGTAAATGTTATCTGAATACCTTGTACCTATTATCGCGAGCAATCTTTCCCCTTAAACCAAATTGCATGTTCAAAATGTCATTGAAAACCAACCTCATTGACCCCTTATTCCAATATTTACTTATCAAGTTATCAAATAACTGCTTATTAGTTCCTCGCTTGCACATACCTATTTCGGTGAACGTACTTTTGCCGTGGCTGGTCCTCGCCTTTGGAATTCTCTTCCACCTGATCTTAGACTGTCTTTTCCAAATTTTTTAAATCAAAGTTACAGAATGACCATTTTAGACGATCTTTTAACGTGTACTTTCCTTTTCTTCGCCTTTATCTCGTCATTACTCTTTTGTATGTTCCTTTTATTTGTTCAATGAAACATTATACTGAGTTTCACAGTTATGGCCCTTGATAAATTTATAATAATAATAATTATTCGGAAAATCGCTAAAAAGAAAGTCCCTGTAAAAAGTAACTTTTTCGGAAAGCACTGACGAAATGTGCTATATTCCATTTGTAAAGTAGTGGGTAGGTCAAGAATCACAGCAGATTGATTTCTAAGTATGTTTTTACTTGCAGTTGCTTTTTATTTACTCAGGTATCAAATTTAAATGTGTGTCGTCTGATGTGATAATGGAGAAACGTAATCTTCTGAGCAAGGTACGTGCCGTTTTAAATGCACCTACCGTTGGTATATAACGAACGCAGAGCTGATGCTTGAGTAAATACATGTCCGTTGTGCGGGCTATAGTGAAAGGTTGGTGTTGTCTGCCAGTAAAATAGCTTAGGCCCCTACAGGACCATACGGAAGTTATTGTATGCAGGATGGGCCTGCAATGCTCTTTCGGTTTCAGTTTATAAGCAGACATCCCACATCAAACACTATGACAAAATATTATCACCAATTAGTGCCTCCTTAAACAAAGAATGTTATTTTGAAAAGTCACACTGATGCTTCAGTGAACAATATCTATGTGATGATGATTTAAGATAACTCATCTGACCCCCGGACGCCTTGTCCATTTCCATAAATAACCCATCTGTAAGAAATTAGTGATATGTAATTTCTCCGGCTATTGCCACATGTTGGTGGTTGCTCCTATGTCTTCACTCAGTTTGTGGACAAAGAAAAACCCAGAGAAGGGAACACTGTCTGCCTCCACAAGACAAGCAAGAAATGAGTTTGTAAACACTAAATAACAATAAATCTCGAGTGGAAGAATTCTTAGATATGAGAGTCACTATAAGCATATCAGGGGTGAGAATAGGATTGGGAAGGGTCCCGTGGCGTGTGCAGGGAGCTCCCTGATGCAAGGAACGAAAGGCGAGACTGAAGAAGTTTAAAGAATAAACGTGTCGGCAAGATGAGGTATAACTTTTGTAGCTTAAGTACTAACAACATAAAAAATGGTTCGCCTGGGTTGTGCATTACGCAAATGACGTAACATTTAATAGTAGCAATACCCCATTACTGCAACAGGAGTTGCAGTTAGTTCAGTCAATCTGCACCAAAAATAGCATAATCATGACAAAAATGCAAAAGTATCTTGATGTTCACTTACACTTAGTAAATCCTGTATTGCGCAGTATGTTGCTGCATATATAAATCTAGGATTATTGTCGGGGAAAACTTTGAAATGACTTGAAAGGGATACGTCAAAAAGGCCATCTTCAATGGTCAATGGTTATTTCTGCTATTTCTGGGTTATTTCAATTTTCATGATGCTTTAACATATTTAAATGAAGAATTTGTTAGTCTGCTGAAGAGCAATAAAGAGAAGAAGAAAAAATAGAAAAGGCGTTTACATCGTCAAGTATTCCGGACATACTGACGAACTGACATCACAGATTTATCTCTTTGATGGATGGATAGTCTATTATGCAGTTTTCAGGTAATTTCCATCCTGGTGGGGATGATGATAACCAACTTTCTGGTGAAACAGTCACATGAAACCCAGTACTGTACTATGTTACAGATGCCACCCCGATAGGATTAAACTTTATCTATGATCCTGGTGACATAAGAACATAGATGAACACAATTCTTGTTTTTCCCAAGACCATTGATATAACACCACTCCCGGTCTGACCTTGGTGATATTCATAGGTGTGCTATTCTATTGGGGTCTTTCTAGCGTGTAAGTAAGTTCACAGTATGCCTTCCATTATCGCAAAGCGTCCTACCCTAGCCTGGAAAAAGTTGGAAAGTTCCCTTAAGGATGAGAAGCTTGCAATAGACCAGAACTAGCCAGTCACACTTACTTCTCTCCCATAGGCACAAGAACAATTTAAACATTCAAGGTTGGATTAAACTGAATAGATATTTCTCTCTCAAATAAATGCAAATGGAATGAAAAATTTCTGGAGACATTGAGAAGCAAATGATCAACTATGTATTTATCAGGTCTTGCCACTCTGGTAAAGTAAATCATTATATACAAACGGGTAAACTTAACCATGATGTTCAAAGATAGATGTATCAGTAGGTGAGTAGAACTAAACAAGTGTATCTCTTACAGTTTATTTCATGGAGTATATAAGTTTACATCTTTTTTTCTTCAAGCTTTCCTTTATTTGATAACTTGTTTTCTCGTCGTTGTTCTGTTTTTCTCTTGAAGCATTGTTTTTCTCTCAGCTGGTACAACAACAGTGTTACTCTTGTCGCAAAACGAAGGGAGTGAATTGCTCAGAGGTGAATGTTGCCGACAATATATTTTGGGAAGGGGATTATGTAAGAATATCTGATTGTGACACAGCGCCCCCAATTTGAATGCGTCGCATTGAATCTAAGGTGTTCACAACTTCATGTTTCTACTGCGTGGGATGCCGCGTAGTAGTAATTGCTTCAAAGAACATTGTTTCATGACGGTTGCCTCATGTGCAAATCAGGCGACTACATTTAGTGGCATACATATCTCTTTGTCTCTTTTGTTCATCGGTTGTTGTGGATTCAGATGAAATGTTCACCTGAATTGCAGCCCATTACGTGGGGAAGATGTTGGACAATACCAGAGCAAGAAGACAAGGAGAATTGTAGGTGAGCTAATCCACAACACATGGTCACTATTCCCCACTGATGGGGTAAACATAATTTTATACTACCATAAAAGGTATTTTTAGAACAACGAGCAAGACATAAGTCATTGCACAGTGCAGGGTTTGGTATCCTCTAAGCCCGTTACAACAATAAATTCACGATAATGCCATTCTTGGATTTCGTATGATTGCATAGTTATTATGGTTCACTGTAAAGAGACAAAAGGCATATTCTTGAGTACCATACCATGAAAACCAAGATAATGTAACCACCTGTCTCCAACACCCCAGTGGGCCCAGTATTCCCAATATGACCTAATACTACGCCTGACAGGAAGAACCTGTACAAACAAGACAATATGCAAATATCTCCTCAAACCAGCTTTTATGTAAATTAGCTTTGAGGACAATCAAATTATTCACGGACTGTTTCGGGAACAACCAACATGTCCAATCAGATTGCTTGACATCCGATCTCTTTAAGCACCCTCCAAGATTGTGACGCTGTGGCGTATCTTAGTACGCCATACGCTATATACGTTTCCTACCCGAATACAACAGGGAGTAAATCCTTTTCTTTTCACGTTTAAATTTTAACTGTTACCTAAATACCTTCTGAATAAATACCGACATTTCTGAACGTACCGTAACAATCTATATTTAAGTACACAGATCTTAGACCCTTCTTTAAATAAAATGATTTCTTTCGTTCCTAAAATGAACGCTGTTTAACTGGGCGCCGATTCAGGGATTTGAAGATTGTGACGTGAAACTGACCATCACTAAGATTGTGTATTCTAACTTCTGGGGTATGTCAAGGGTCGATACTTATTTGAATATGTTACAGCGTCCAAATAAAACATAAGGGCAATAAAGAGCTAGAAGGAGACTATAAATTAAGTTAACAAAATGAACTAAGTATCTACTCGCTAAATATGATGATACAAATTAAGAAAAACAGAAGGTCAACTTGTCTATTTGTAAGGCGTACAGACGGCCCTGAGAGTCACGGACGTCAGAGCTATATTTGTCTTCTCCCACAAATGTACGCAACCGTTTCAGTTAAACCAACATTGTCAGCCCTTATAAAGCAAATATATGGTGTAACTTTGAAGGCTTACTGGATTGTCAAATTTTCTTCGTTTACAAAGCTTATCTCATTGAAAACCGTATGACGAGTTTTCATTGTAAAATATGGACAATTACGAGTTTAAAGGCTGTATTGCATCACCCTAAGCTATATTTTTACCTCCCGGAAAGCAAAATTCTCAACTGGTTCTAAATTACAGTACTCTTAGATTGACAGCAAATTCGAAAGACCAACCGAGATAAGTTTATGCAACAGCGCTCGTTCGAAGAACTTATTAAGTGTAAACACTCATCAGTCTTAACTAAATACCTCGTAGTAAATTTTCCAACTGTTCATTGAAAACGTTCAAATCGTGCAACTATGTTCAAGGTGTCCCTTTTCATAGGGTATAAAAAGAAATAAATAGAGGGTATGCAGATATCAACTAGAGTCGGATGTAACAAAAGAGTACCCTAAATCTTACTCATCTATGAGGAATTTAAACTGATATCACAAGAGGGAAATGTAATCAGATTGGTATAAATTGAAATATCTGATGTTGCTCTTCTAAAATGCAGCTCCCACGTATGTCAGTCATACTCCGTTTCTACTTCAACATGTCTGTCAACATCCCCATTAACTGGTTACCAGTTGGATCAACCAAAATTTGTTTCGCAGCAGACTTCACGTACTGGCTAGTCTGCACACGAATGTCTGGATTTTCACTTAAAACGCATGCCTTGATCACTTCTGCAACCTCTGCTCCCGTCTGCATCTCCTTCATCAACATAGCACTGAACTTAGTCATGAGTCTTTCTTGAAGAGTTTTGGTCGCAGGGTCCTTTTCCCCTTTTTCTTTGGCTGCGTCCTTGTCGAAGGACAAACCTGGCATCCCCCCTTGGTTGTTCGTGTCGATGTTCTGGGTGAAAGAGGTCTGCACCGGACCGGGTTGAATGGTACTCACTCTGTTTAGTAAGTGATCAAAATGGATTAAAAAAAGAGAAATGGTTATCAGGTACAGATACAAACGGTGGTATGGAGGGAATGGATCTATGTCGGAGAGAAAAAAAAACCCAAGGGTCATCAAAGATACAAGGTCAAATTACACATAATTAACAAGCTATAAATATATATATGTATATCAGCTAATAAATTAACATAAACAGAGATTACTGTCCAGTAAGACCGAAACGTGGGTTCTAGCCTGCTCTGTCATATAATTTCTTTGTCATCCGCGTTTCTCAGAGAGTAAGAATTCCTAGACTAGTGTTTCTCTCCCGAGAACGCGATCAGGGCACTGTGACTGAGCCGCACTGGTGGTTCTTACTCACGGATCGAGCAGGCTACCCCTGTGATCTTATGGACTGGCCTAGTGCGCAGCCTTTGAAAACTCAGGGACAAGCTCAAAACAGGTGTGATTTTATAAAAATTGATTCATGCACATTTAGTCTGTAAGCCTATGCCAATTGTGGCGTACAGTATTCTACATGTTGGTGCCGAATGACAGTAATTTAACTGCACTGGTAATATTTACCTAATATTGAACTCCCGAAGATAGGGTGCGAGGGAACCGACAACGCCCTCTATTGCAAATTTAGTTGCTATGTAAAAGTCGCAGAACATCATTGCTGAAATGAAAACATGGAAATGAATGAAATAATATCTATTAAGATAAAAATCATAACACACACATACTGTATATTTTAATTAACTTACATTTACTATATATATCTGTCATAAGTATCTGTCATTGTGTAACGCAACTTCTTATACTATTACTATCTATTTTTTTTAGGCCTATTTACTTACACTATTTCCTCTCTCTATCTTTTCTTCTGTATATAGTATCCTAAAGAATGCCAACGAGGCCGAAAGCGTGAAAACATATTCCAACATCTGCCTGGTTTTCATTCTAATTTTTCAACGAAATATGTATATTCAATTTGGTGGAAATTGTTGTGGGACGAAGATATTCTTATCTCGATGGCACGTATAAGTTTCCGTAATATATCGGAACTGCATGTATCTCGGAAACACGTCCCGCATATTTGGCATTCATATGCAGATAGGGAATGCTTCTAACGCAGTGTTTATACTTACGCATAACCCCTCCCAGGGAAGATATGAATATTATTTGTCCAGATTTTTGTTTCTTCATCTCATGTACAGCCTCCTGTGTTAATCTCATAGTACCGAAGAAATTCGTCTGGAAGAGAGCCTGCATCTGCTCCAAGGTCACCGTCTCAAAGGATTGGAATTGTCCAGAGGCTGCATTGTTAACTGTAAATTTCAATTATATACATTTTAAATCAATCGATAGGACATACCACCACTGCCTCATGGCTCAAGTGATAAATTGACCCGCGTAGAGAGTGGAAGGCTCTGAATTCTAGACCATGGAAAGTCTTTACCATTCACCATATCGGATGTCTAATTTTGCAATTATACATTGTAAACAAAATTCAATGACAATTTTACATTTATTGCCACTTACCTGCTGCATAATTCCTACTTTCTGTTTCAAATAACATTTTTGTTACTCCACGTAGATTCTTCCTTGGGTCATCATTGGATCTCAGTTGAACTACATTACTTTTGTCATAGTTCATTCTGTCATTAATTCTTGTCATGTTGAACTGAAGCAGAACACTGAAAACTAGCAGTAATCAAAAGAGTGCTCATCCCACGGTGAAGAAGTGATGACCTACCCTACATTAATAGCATCATTTGGCTACTACGGTGATATGTTGGTATAGATTGCATTAACATTATAAAGTAGAAGATCCAAGCAGGGAGCTGTTACACCTCCCTGATTCATGGTAGAAGGCTCCATGAGTCCGGAGTACTTTTTAACTTACGAGATTAACAAAATATGTGTGTATGACAGAAATTCTCTGATCCTGTACTGAAGAAGGGTGGACATTTGTACTTCTTCCGGGGATTCGCCCAATGTTTACGCTGTTAGTGGTTACTGTCTATGTTGTGTCTCTTCGTACGTCCCTATTTAATGCCAAGGGTACAGTCACGACGTGTGCCCTGGATAATTCTTTTTATTCTTTCCATAGTTTAAACTGGTATCACCATGAAAAAGTGAAATTTTTCTCGACCTTTCAAATACGTGTGACACACTTGATCATAATATACTCAGACTACACAAACTTAAAAACTATGTAGTCCAAGGATTACAAATGATTGACTTGGTAGCTACTTGTCATCTAGTTTGGGAACAGTACTTACCCTTCCTTGATTCACCCTTTTTTTTTGAACTTCAAAAGGGAGTTGTTCGATATATTTGTAATGAGAGATAGAGTTCTTCTATTCGACAGCCTTACTTTACTTTATATTTATGTTGTTAATCGATATTACGTTGATATTTTTATGTTTTATTGGTCTCATTCCTCTCACGCCATGTTCTATCATACAGGAAAGGTATATCTCGAGACATAATTTTAGCATATTATGAAATTTCTGTGAGGACCAGCTGTAATGATAATTCTATTCCATACTTAAGATTCAAATCCTCATATTTCAGTACTCGTTTCGTTGGTGCAATTTCTGGAATCATTTTCCTGATAGTATCAAACAATGCCGCTCTTTGTCCACCTTTAAAGATCATCTCAAACATCAACTCACTGTAAACTATTATTGATTGTAAAGCCATTTCTTTTATTTTTCCTTTAAGTGTTGTTTACTCCTTGCTAATTCTTCCTTTGTTCTTTCTTCTTTCGTGATTTTCTTTTGTTCTTTTTTCCTTCAAAGGGGTGGGAACATTTATAAGCTCTATGGAGCTTCTTGTTGCTACCCCTCAGTCTCTTTCTTTTATCACTTATATTTTGTTTTCTCTGTGTTTATTTCCATTGTTATCCATATGAGGCAGACTGAAACAAATTTGGATGAAATGAACTGAAAACCTCTTACAGGAAAGCTTCTCCTTTCCTGCTGCGTGAAATGTAATCTTGATATCATGTGCAGCTTGTAGTTAAATAACTTACTAAGAACATCAATCTTTCCCTCCTTCTCCAAAGTTTCTTTCATAAACTTTAAAATGGAATCTTCCTTTGACACGTCCAGTTCTCTGATGATCAGTGACTTTCCGAGGGTGTTACCAGCAGCTTTCTCGAGGTTCTCTTTCTTTTTCAGATTCCTCATGGTCGCAATGACCTGAAGGCAGAATTATGAAGTAGACAAATAGCCTGAGCGACGTTTATCCGAATTATCGTAAAGGCGGAGCTATTGATACAATTTTCACAATATTTTTGACGATTTGACCTATCGCCTTGTGACCTTTTTGAACAAACGAATATTTCCTCTATATTTTTTTCGCATCTCATCAACTTATCCTAGGCCTATAGATGATATTTTCCATTTTTAGACATTACTCCACACCTAGAAATAATGTTAAAATGGATTTTACTTTTTCATGAACGGCGATCCTTCACCTTTGACCTACGATGTGACCATCTCTTATGTAGACACTTTTCTCACCTTGTTTCAAGGTAATATCATTGTCGAAAGAGGAGGGTGTTCCACGGAGTTGTGAATCTCATCCCCAGCACTACCAATTAAAATCCTTATAGATCTTACTAGATATAGAAAATTGTAAGAAAACCTCAAGCCTCGCTCGCAGTATGAGAATAAGAGGTAGATATTGTGCTCAGAGGGATTTGAAATAGTTTTCTCCAACCGTAGATCACTGAGTGGATGAAATGTACACAACAAAATGTAATGTAATTGGTTGTTAATGGTATCTCTGCCTTGATCAATGATGGAAACAGAGACAGGCAAAGTTCAACACCTTTCTACCATAGATCAACACTTTTGACACACGTTGCCATTGCGCAAATATTCATACCAAACACACCAACCACGGCATGGAAGTCATTAAGTTAATTGAAAGTTAAACGTTGGCAAAAAATTAAACAGTAGGCAACGGAAGTGAAACCAGTCTTGAACTTTTGACTCAAAATTCTAAAGACACGTAATACTAATATTATGATAATGCTTATCGTGTGAGAAGAATCGTACCATATCACTGGACCCGGTTCTGCTAAACTATTGTTTGGCTTGAAAACAAAACGAAGTGGCTATAGTCGCAGGGATTGACAGAAGACTATAGTGATAAGTTAGAGATAAGGGTTACGTGACCTTGAGAATAGTCATTCATATATAGAGTAGAGCGAAGGTACACGAACGCACTTCACACAAACCCCACCAATGTCGACATGTAATGCCGCGTGCCTAAGTTATTGCTACAAACAGGAATAAAAGTCTGCATAACACATAGACGACATATAATAATAACCATAACTGTAAAAACCATCACAAATGTAACAATTGTTAACCATAAACATAACACCCACCATATATGTCATAATTTGTACTGAAGCATTAAAGTAATAGCTGAACTACCATAAATGTAACAATCTTTAACCTTAACTGTCATAATCTGAACCCACCATAAGTATAATAACTTTTAAGCACAAATGTAATAATTATTGAAAATCCCATTTATGAGTTATTCAAAAGCCAGACGTACTACAATTTGTTTTACTCACTTTACCATAAAGTGACATACCTTGAACATTGTGCTTCCAGGCAGGTTTAAGAAGTTGTAAATTAATTGCTAAAATAGAAATTCTCAACACCAAATGCTGGAAATTTAGGTTGACGTTTTGTTTCATAAAAATAGTAGTATAATAATATTTAAATAATAGTAATAAAGCTTGACCATTATTTTCTCAGGTATGTCCTTAAGAATTGTTAAGTTAATTGCTCAAATAGTTCTGAGAGTAACATTAGCTTTTTTTCTCATTTTGACTCAATTTATCATTACAGTCATAATGTGTGAACACTATGTTCTCGATAATAAGTCCGTATAACATTCTGTTTATTGCTTATAAAGTTCTTAATGTATGGTGGAAATTTCAAATTTGGAGCAAACTTTTTTCATCAAGAGTCAGCACTTTCACTCAATTTGCCATAACAAAGATAAAGTTTGAACATTGTGTTTCCATGAACGTCCGTAAGAAGTTTTCATTTATATGTACAAATTCATATATATTCTGAAAATCTAAATTTGGGAACAAAATGGGCTAGCATTGTCACTTAAGTCATTGTAGAGTAGATATAGCTGATTGAAGATAGACTTCTCACATTTCTCACACTTACAGTTTATCGCTTACATACTTTTTAATCTGAGGACATTTTGTCACTTATACCACCTATCAGGACCCACCTGTTCCAAAGGCCACTTTACCATAGGGTGTCGCTATTGACCAATTTAGCTAAGTGTTTCCATGGCAACCCTTCTCCTCATGGGCACACCATGCAATCATTAGCTAAAAGACTGCAATATCTTTTATCAACTCTATAGGGTGATGAGGTAGTTACCACCAAGTGAGAGATCGTGATATACCGGAAAACGTTCACAAATATACTCATTTTCACCTCTAGCGCCAATTCCATGTCAACTATAAGGCATCCCTTAATAACAGCCGATGACGCATCTAATTTCACTTTAATACACAAGTAAGGTGATGTAGCATTCAAGGGCCGTTGTTGGCAATTAAAACAACACGACGTAGTATCTCTTCCCGGTATACTACATTAGTATATGTAAAACGATGAAATAAAAAAAAAGGTAATGTGCGAATACGAAAAATGCTTCAATAAGTGCATGACAGGTTTCTCAGTTCGATCCTAACCGGTTCATACTAGTGTTCATTTTGACGTTGTTTACTCTCACTTTCCAGAAACAAAATTCAAAAGGTGAAGAGGTCTCATCGAACTAATATATAGACACTTTTACTGATCAAGCACATTCGATCACTTGCTGTCCCTGCACAGACATATGTCCCTTCACCATTTATGGTTACACACTTCATATGCATCCCCTACCTTATAATTTTTCTCCTTTGCAAGGAGCACCGCTGTCTCCAATCCAATTCCAGTTGAACAGCCAGTAATGACTACGATTCTCTCATCCTTAGACGCCATTATATTCTTTTCCTGAATATTCAGTTCAACAGTCTATAGTTGGTAATACCAATGAGTGTTGTGATCGTTCAATGTGGTCCACTTGAAGAATATTGTCGATATCATATTGCCATACTGCTTCGTCATTGCGGTTGTGCCTTTTTTTTTTTTATATACATACACGTTTTATAAAGCAAACACGATGAAGACCTGTAATATTTACTCTTTGTCACAAAATAAACGGTTAAGTTGTATATGAAAAAGGTATATGTGCAAACTAGATCTGCTTTGTCATTGCTACTAGGGTATCACAATTTCTCTTCTTGTGATTTCCAGATTTCTTCTACAGTTCTAACGTCTGAGAAAGCAAATTGTCCCACGTAGCGGGACATTTATCTTGGCCCCGCACGTCCCCGTCCGCTTCCTTCACCTGTCAACTCTTTTCGCTCTGCATTAATCAATCAGAAAGCATTGATGTTTCCAAGAGCTCATTACACTACATTTCAATGAACGTTTATCAGAAATGTTTCCTGTAAGTTAAATGATCTACACCATATTGCACCGCAAAGAAAGATCGCACTACTGTGAAAGTAGAGTCGTTAGAGCTTAGAACTTGGTGACAATAGATGGCCTCCTTCCTCAGCCAAAGTCAACGGACTTCACCTACTTAATAAAATTTTAAATGCTAAGTATAGCGTGAATGCTTCCAATCTTGAACTATGATGGCGTTCAGACGATTTCAGTTTTCAAGCCCAGTTATACCTGAGATGATACCTGACTTCCATAAAAAATAAGAGCAATCATCTACTTAAATGACACATTGTCAACATACTCAAATATGAAAAGTATTTAAAGCTCCTATCTTGAGATATTGTGAATGCAGGATATTTTAAGTATTGACCTCTGGTGACCTCAGATGACCTTTGACCTGAGGAAAAATGGAGTTCATCTACTACTCAATATATAAAACTACTTTTTTTTTCAATATGGCTGACCAAAGTATCCATTATTCCTAACTTGAGATATTGTTCAAGTGCACAAGGTTTTTTAGTGTTTGACATCTTATGACATCAAAGGAACTTTCACCTCCAGTAAAAGCAATAGCGTTCTTCCATTTTACATGAGGATCCCGTATATTGAGTGAGAAAAATATCCATCATTCCGAACATACTGTGTGCACAAGGTTTTAGTGTTTGACGGCTGATTACTCCAGATGACCTTTGAACTCTAACAAAAACAATGAGTTTCTCTGTATCAGTATAACCAATGCACATATGGATTACGAAGTATCCGTCACTCCTAATTTGACTTACTGAGTGCACAAGCTTTTAGCGTTTGACCTCTGGTGACTCAAGATGACCCGTGATCTCTACCAAAAACAATAAGTTCTCTCATTTAATGTGACAAACTTGCATATCAAGTATGAAAAGTATCCACTATAAAAGAAATACACGCCATCGTGATCACATACAGGGTTCTCTTTTCATCGAAACTAAAAGATATTGCCTACTTGATACACACCGGGAGTACACATAAATGAGGGGGGGGGGGGGGGCATTCAGACAATTGTAGTTGAATACAAAGTTTATACAGAAACAGTCGGTTCAGTTTAGAAATAATTCTTCCTTCTCTCATCCGATGAAAAATTACCTTTCGCTCAGAAACCGTCCGTACAGAAGAAGCCTCAAATAGTGCAAGTTGCCCCTTTCAATATGTAAGCTAGCGTTGGAGGTATTCAGACGGAGTTTTGTATTCGAAGGTGGATGTGTTAACGTTCTTGAGTGTCTCTTCCAGAGTTTGCATGTTTGTAGATAAATTTTGGGAAAAAAGGTCACTTCCCATTCTAAATATCCTGAAGTGATATGTATGATGCTCATTTTCCGTTACCCCAAAAAATAACCGTTGACATTTTTTTCTTTAGCCGTTTATCGTGAGAATTACTGCTAAGAAGAATTTCCCTTACACTTGACCTTAATTACCACTGCTCAAATGCCCATGAACAATATTTGGACGGATGGTAAATGGTATGAACTAGGATAACCCTTGTAAGGGACTTGGTCGCATACGATGGTCAATTTAAGGGAAATGTCAATCATAAACTCATGAAGACAGTTGAGTCTGCCTCCTTAAAGGTGACTTAAATAATAATATAAACATTATCTAATGCTGGGAAATCTTTGCCAATTAGAATTACTAACAGTTGTATGTCACTAACATATCGTATCCCAATTTGTCCCTCAATCAAAAGGATCTAATCGTTTCATAAGTTTCACTTAGAATTTCTTCCCTCTTTTTTTTTTTTTAAGTTATCTATAGAGCATTGCAGACGTAGATGTATTATCAGGGCCTTCTAGCAAATGGTGCATTCTGATTGCATCTGTTGAAAATACCAAATATGCTTCTAATCTATTGTTTGATGAGAATGAAATATTCGATTAATTAAATTATCTGCACGACAAAAACATCTCTGAAATTTAAAAATGTCTAGACAAAAAAAGTTATGAATAATTTTTGTATTACAGCAGTAATCAAGGTACATGAGGGAATAATCATATATAAGGCTAGTGGAGCCTAAGCAATGGCCAAGCAATTTGTTGTTTGTGAAATAACGTGAGGTTATGACCGATCACAGTGATGCTATAAACAACATCTTTGTGATGATGATTTATGTAGTTTAATTAAAACAGTACATGACGCCTCGTCTACTTCCAAGGACGACCTACGTGTTAAAATTTGTGACTTAACTTTTTATAGGCAGCATTGCTTTTCAAAAATTTCTAATGTCGTAAAGGCTATTGCTACATCTTTTAAAGAAATTTGTGGACAAAGGAGAACCGAATTCCATCACTTCATTTTTTTTCAAGAGAACAAGAATGAAATAGGGGGGCAAACACCGATAAACCAGAGACAGAATTCTAAGAAATTGAAAATTTCCAAAGCCCCTTTGGAAATTTTTTGCTAACATAGGGTGGCCTAGATGCGACATGGTTGTACAAATTTGATTCTAGATTTGACTTGAATATTTCGTCAGGAATATCTGTTTTTAAGCGTTGGTTTTATTTTTTCGTCCTCCTCGGTGATTCTGGCATTCTTTGACCCTTCCAAGTAATTCTGTTTTTCTTTTCATCAGGCATACCCTAAGCACCTCTGCCTACACACCTGCCCAGGTCATAAACAACTGATCGTGGGGAAAGTTTCTAAGCTGAGGGGTTTCCATTCCCCCTTAAGAGTTTTCTTTATAACAAACAGGTCTCACTTTATACAAAATGATGCAAGTGTGTGTGCTTTTTCATATGAGATGACTGGTAAAAAAATATAATTGTCTCACTTTTGTCGTTAGATATTTCAGGGTATGTTGCAATCGGGGGGTATAGATAGGTTGATAATTCTTGCCATGAGTGTATCACTGAAAACAACTTAAAACTTTAGATGTTCAATAGTAAATGAAAACAGTGGAACGTGAAACCAGTGTTGTAGTATGGGCTATTCTTCAAACCTTGACACTGTCTCTGTCAATGAGATTGTCGCAAATGAAGAATCTAGTGAGTGACATCTCTGTGACAGTTTTATTTCGTAAAAAAGGTATGTGACATGTTTTTCTCTCACTTCAGGTGTGTCAACTGCAGTCATGCTATGTTGAACCATACTTCTCCACAGAATATAGGTCTTAAAATTGAATATTCCACATAGCATGATGATAATTTCTTGTATGAGTTACTTTTTTTCTGCCGATCACCCAGAACGTCCATCCAATTCAATTGCATGACCCCGAGCAAGACACTAACGGTGCAAAGAATTATGGAACAAAAACCTGACATGGTGGAAAATGATAGTTGAAGTTCTCTGAAAGTGGAAAGCGATTTTCTGTGGGCCTGGTTACCCTGGTAATAGACTGAAGCTAGCAATCCAATTCAATGTAGTGCTCATCACTGACCACAGACAGTGGGATAATACTCCGACCTGATAATGTCCAAAGATAACATACGTTACACTGTTCCATATAAGCCATAATATTATCAGGATGTCATAATTCTGTGTAACAGAATTAAGTTACTATTCAGGGGAGTACTAGGCCTAGACCTCTAATTTGGATAGAGCTTTGTACTGTTCTATGAAGTTGGAAAAAAATCAACATTTTCGGAAGCCTCCCCCCCCCCCCCCCCCCCGCGCCACTTAATCGGTCCTTGTAGCAACATAGTAGACTTTGACAACACAATAGTAGTTACAGCGCTTAAAGCAAAAACACTGAGAAAAGTAGGAGAAGTGGTCTTGCTAATATATTAAAGACAACTTATTCATTTTTCCCAAGATTATAACGCTACTATGCAATCTGCTCTGGAAAGGTGAGCGCAAACAACCTGATGGGAGAAGAAGAAATCCTCCAACCAGGACAGAAAGGGGGAAAGAAACAAGGACACCTATCATCTCTTAGAATAGAAAAACCAGCATCAAGGCATTCTTAACCAGTTGGTAGACTCACCAGTCAAAAACCCTATGTCAACTTCAACAAATATATTCTACTGTTGATACCTTGATCAATATACCAGGGCTGTAGGTAGAATTAAAATGAATAAAGGGGCGTGAAATCGCTAAAGATACATTCATTGTTAAATATCAATATATTTAACCCTGATAAATCCACGGGCGTGGATCACATTGGAGGAGGGGACAGGGGGGGGAGACGTTCCCTTCACTTTTTTTGTAAGAAGGGGAACATCTCCAAAATTTCCCCGCCCCCTTTTGAAAATGATGAAACATAAAACTGGGCTGACTGATTAAAATACAGAATTTTGAGTTCACTTCTTGATTTCAAACGTCCACATCGTCAATTTTACTACGGGTATAATTCAAGATTGCGGTGACCATATCATATGCTTTTCGTTGACATTTGTCGCTCACGGCGTTCCTTGTAAGTGACGACATGTCTTCTGCCACGTACAGGCTGTAGCGCGGAGCACTTTAGTCAACTCATAGGATTTCCATTGATCAACGACGTACGAAAGTAAGGCTACCTGTACCTGCAGTGTACGCGAGAAGGCTCTTATATGATTGTGTAGTGAGCAACTTACCATTAATTCAATTTATTACAGTTTTTATTTACATTATAGTACAGTTCTATAATTTACCAACTAATATTGTCAACAGCTTACATTTTGTCATTTTGATCATAGTAGTAATATTTACAATTGTTTTTCGGACACTGCAATGTACATATTCTCATGCAGCAGTAAAGGTTTACCTAGAAATGCTGAAGAGGAATATTGGCTAATTAATTGAAATCAATGCATGATGGCTACGAGATACACAACTAGGAGGATTGACCTCTTGTTTTTTATTTATCTGTGTTCATCACTTCTTTTTGGTATTGGACATATATTAGAGGATAATTCCCATGGGCCGGAGAATGGATCTGACGCCCACATTCGTACTGGGCGGGAAGGGGGCAGAGGGCTTATGGGACCGCCAAGAAAATAACCTGTCATTTTTCGAAAAATTTAGAAGCAATTAAAAAACTGGTACAAAAATGATTTCTTTTATCTCTTTGCTATTGTTTTATTCTATTTTGAAACTTACATGTCTTAAATTCTTTCTTTCGTGTTTAAATGTTACTTATACTCATAGTTGCTGGTGTTATTTCTTTCTTCTGGAGTGTCTATGTCTACAAGCTCCCTCATGCTTTTTGTAGACACTCCTCAGTCTCTTTTCTTTTTCATATTCTGTGTATCCATTCCAATTTTGTAAATGTTTTCAAAGAGACTGAAATAAGTGATGTAAAAAACAAAAACAAACAAACTTATCAAATTCTCAGCAATATTGAGACTTTTGATCAAAATAATTTACAATACATTTTTTTTATCTCCGTTTTGCCCTGCGAGATCGATATTTTTGCCCTGCGAGAGTCTCATTTTTGCCAGTTGGGGGTGAATCGTTTGAAGATTTACATCATTTACACCCTGTTCTTAGACTGGGGGAGGGGGAGCAGGGCAAGAGGAAGAGGAAGAGGCATTTGTGCACTAGAACGGACACTAAAATTAAAGTGATACCCTGGTTAAGGGCCTGGCATAGATGGTTACTATTCACCATTTTATTGGGGGCACAGCGTTGGTACGACTCACCGTAGCAGTGATTTGTGACAAAATTAAGTTACTAATTTCCATCGAAGTCTTAGTTGGTCTTTGTGCAGTTTTCTCTTTCAATCTGGCATTCTGCAGTTACTTCATCTTCGAGCACTCACTCGGAGGTTTAAATGAGAGATATTGAGTAAACATGGCCGTATACTATCTTGCAGTTATTTTCCAATTAACAACTGGAAAGAGAGTAATTGTACAACTCTACATATTATGATATAGGTAGGATGGTTACTTAAAACTCGCTATGTACAACAATAAAGTGACGGTACGACCATTCGTTGACCTCTCATGATTTTATTGTGAATACGTTTCACTACAAGGAAACAAATACACAGATATACTATTAAGAGGTTCATAAACCATGCAATGATGTTTTAACCATGTGTCACCGATATTCCCAACGTACCTTGTACTGTCTGGCAAGAGAATGCTTACAAACAAGACAACATGCAAATATTTCCTCAAATACAAAACAGTCTTGATATAAAATAGCTGCTAAAGAAACTCAACTTAAGGAGTGTTTGGGGACCAAGTAACTGGACAAGCAATTGCAATTGCATAATTTTTGTGGGGGGGGGTTCAGGGGGTTCAGACGACCCCCCCCCCACAAGATCTGGAGTTTCTCTAGCCTAGGTATACGTTAGCAAGATATGTAATGAGTTTTAATTTGTTGGTCATAATTGTCTGGTAAAATGTTCCGCTTGTGGTAAAATCGACCCCCCTCCTTCTGAAAAAGTTGCATACGGGCCTGCAATCATACTATATACGCTTCCCGAGCGAATACAATAGAGAGTAAATCCTTTTCTTTTCACATTCAAATTACAACTTTTAGCAAGATGCTGCACACAGTTTTCGAACATCTGTTTAAGAATAGAACTACGCACACAGATCTTTAGCCCTTCGGTCGATCAAGTCATTTCTTCCTTTGAAGCTGCGCAACTGAGCGCCGATTCATGAACTAGAAGAACAGACTGACAATCGGTTTGTTGTGCGCACTCTTATAAATCCTTTACATACTGAACTATATCGTCAATATTTATCCAGGACGTGCATTGATATCCTCCTTATTGTCATGTGCATCATAACTACATTTGTTGTCTCGCACGCCCCCCCCCCCCCCCTCTCATCCACCGTCCTCTACAAAGGCACGTATATGTTCCTGTTCAACTAACTTGTGTCAGTCCTTCTACAAAAAAAATGTTGGAATTTTGAAAGCTTCATTGGATTGTCAAATGATTTTTCTTAAAAAAAAGAACTTTATCTCAAAACCGAACTTTATCTCGTTGCCTATCGTCGACGAATTTGCATAGTAAAATTGAATGACGAGTTTTAAAATACCAACCGATATAAATTTATGACACCAACGCCTATCGAAAGAAGTAACTATGCGTTATTCATTGACATAGCTATTCATGCTGGCAATTCTGTTTGTCACTTGCATAGGTGAATCGTAGTGCTCTCTCCACGTTAGAATATGTAGAGTGTTACTGGGCAGATGCAGAAGGATGCAGAGATATAAATTGCGTGACTCTGACGATGTAGGCAACCTACGCAAGACGCGAACGTGAACCTGCTTTTGTTGTTGGAAAAAAAAATAGATTCGGTTAAATTATTTCAACAAACGTCTTCCAAAGAGCAGGTTAATGTTAAGCAGAAAGAAAGCAAAAGCAACACTTTCTTTTCTTACATTCTCACAGAGAAACTGACACAAAATAGTTTCAATTAATACTTGTTTACTTGAATGTTTTGTCTACGTTTGCTTCTTGTCGTTTCTAAATTGATTACATGTTCAGGGTGCTGCTTTTTAGGAGGAAATAGACTGAGGAACTCCTTCGCTTGAAATTATCGAGTCACCGTCAAGGACGTCCGTTTTGTACATCAATTATAAATGTAACGGGGGTGATGAGTATTTAAAATTTAATGTTCATGTTCTGCTATATCGTAAATTACGTGGAAATTTTTGTCCATAGCTACAACAATTGCGATTTGCGTTCTTGAAAGTTGGTTTTGTAACCAATCTGATGTTGTGTAACTCTCTAAACGTACATCGGTGAGCTTGCAACTTGCGAGAATCTTGGGAAAATTGGTAGAATGCTGCAGAAAATTATGAGTTTTATGAAAAAGTTTGTAATCATTTGTATATAAAAAAAAAAAACTCTATGCTTTATTCTTATACACCAGAGTATCTTGATTCCGAAAACAGAAATTTGTGTGACAGTGGTTCTGACTTGACTGTCAGCAACAACATGCAGATCAAAGCATTTCTACCTAGTCTTTCCCATAAGCAGGTGTGAAGAGAAATCATTCAGATACCAACAAGAGTCTGATATACCACACAAAAGGATATTGTAGGTAGTACCCATCCCTTATGAATTAAGACACCACACCAGAGATAATCTGATACCATTAACATAATTTATACTTTCCATTGATTTTTTCGTCTTTCTAAAATGCAACTGTTTCATACAATTTCAGTGATGGTTCCTTTTTACTTCAACATGTCTGTTAACATCCCCATTAACTGGTTACCGGATGGATCGACCATAATCTGTTTCATAACCGACTCAACGTACTGGCTAGTTTGCATACGAATATTTGGATTTTCACTTAAAACGCATGCCTTGATCACCTCAGCAACCTCTTCTCCCGTCTGCATCTCCCTCATCATCATCGCACCGGCATTTGCCATCAATTTTTCTTGGAGAGCCTTAACAATGGGGTCCTTCTCTCCTTTTTCCCTGGCTTCCTCATTGGACCCACCGGGCACCCACCCTTGGTTGTTCGTGCCGATGTTCTGGGTGAAAGCAGTCTGCACCGGACCGGGTTGAATGGAGGTCACTCTGTTTAGCAAGTGATAAAAAAAATTGGGTAAAAGAAGAGGGTTATCAAGCGCTCACGGTAGTATGGTGGAAATTCTAACATCATCTATATATATCTATTATCTATTTATGTCAAATGGAGAAAAGTAAAGGACTCAGAAACATACATTAAAAGATACAAGGTGAAATCACACATAATTGACAAGATCTTCTGTATCTAGTATATACTTATTTGTTTTTATTTTGCAGAGGTAAACATTCTCAGTTACAACGGGATCCCTCAAGAACACCGTAAATGACACATGACACAGAGTAGGCCAAAGCGATATATAAAAGTACCATATACTAATATTCCAGCCGGAGAATGCCCCCATATTGCAACAGCTGTAGTGGAATTTCACGCTTACCACTTCCTTCCCTACTCGACGCGACCTTCGTTCTGGTAGATCGTCAGACAACGCAGAATAAACTAGATTACAGAACAAGTTTCAAAACTTCTGTCCTAGTTTATGGCACTCTCATGTTATTTTTGCACATACGACTTCCTCAGATAGAGGATCTTCTAGAAATCCGTGTTTTTGTGTCTAGAGGGCGATGGCCGGCATTCCTCCCTCTAGGAGGGGAGGGACAGGGGTAACAGATTATATATGATCCCTAAAGTGACTAAACCGTATCAGGGGTCCTAACAGAGCTATCGACCTCCTCTCCGTGGTCTAATGGAGAGTATGTACAATTAAGAGATTCTTTTGACACACGGACAAGCTCAAAACAGATGCGATTTTAAAAAGTTTACTCTTACAGCTTCAGTCATACGTATTAAGATCTACGGTATTCTTTTTGTTGGTGACGAGCGTAGTGATTGAATTTCGTAGTATTTACCTGATATTGAAGTGCCGAAGATAGGGTGCGAGAGAACCCACTAAGCCCTCTATTGCAAATTTAGTTGCTACGTAAAAATCGCAGAAGGACATTGCTGAAATGAAAAAAAGTAAAAGAATACATTGAAAACAATACATATCAAGATAAAGAACACAGCACTGCAGCAAAAGCAGGTATGCATTGCATAAAATTCTCTGATCGATGCCAATAAAATTCCATTATATAGTAGAAAAAAATGAACAAAAATATATTTTTTTAAAAAAAATCGACTTCCTTCGTCGCTTGATATAACGATATTGATATGGACGGCCATTTGGGCAAAAAATACAAAGTTGTAACAAAAGGACAAACAGACAAGAAGTTGAGAATACAACAACAACAAAAAGAAAATAAGTGTGCGTCGCCAAAAGAAAATAAGAGTATATTTCAAGAGAAAAAATAACAACAGTATTGAAAACTGTAAACTGTAAGAACACTGAAGGACAAAGAGTGAAGGAAATATTGGAACTGATCTGACACCAAATCAAACAACATTGTGCCGTAGATAGAGACATGGCAGCGTCACAAAATAAAGATAGTCCCCAATAAAAAAAAAAAAAACCTTTCGCAAATCAAAACGAGCTTTGTCACGAAGTCAAAACGAACATCGGGGATAGGAATCATAACAAACATTTGGACAGAATCAAAGCACACGTTGGGAGGGAATCAAAACGAACACGGACAGTCAGTGGGACATAAGCCAAACGTTCTTCCGACAAATTCAAAACAAACCGAGGGGTGTACAATATACATATTGAAATAAACTGATTTGATTTGATCAGTAGGTACATGTCTTGATTGCATGATTATTTTACGCTACAGTACCATTGTGACAATTGTGTTACAATTAGGTAATGGTTAACAGAGGACTGTGATGTGACTGGACAAAAGTATGTGCGATATTTATTGTTTTTCGCCCGCACTACAATCTTGTCATTACTGGTCGACCAGCAATTTCTTTTATTGAGCCTTGTATGGCTCATAACGCCTCACGTACGCGAAATGTAACTTAGTTCACACAGATATGCATGTGCGATCTTTTAGTAATAGCAGTAAGTGCGAGCTATGGCCGTCTTCAAATCAAACTCTACTAAGGAAAAGCAAATGCCACGACTACAAGAACGATTTAAGGAGTTAAAGTGATGAGAGAGCCCTACGGATAAATTTCCAGAAAACGTCATGGAATGTGGTTCGGCCTTTTCCCAATGAGGTGATAAACGTGGAGTGTCAATGTTGTTTCAAAATTGGTGTGCAATACACCGCCATTGTGTTTAAATATGATGTCGCAGAATCGTGTGCTGCTTCAATGCTTTTTAGTGGTTACAACATGGCGTCCTTCTACAGAATCATGTAAGCCTACTGCTCTCATGTTCTATTTCAGTGGTGAAACAGAAAGACAGTTTTGACATATATACAGCTAGTACTAGAGTACTCGTTAAAACTCAGAGCAGTACAGGCTTGTACGACGTACGGTATGTAGTAACGATAAGCGTCGGCAACTTTACCACATTATGAGAGAGATCCAATGGAATTTTTGTTTCGTCCAGCCTGATACAAATAAAAAGAATGGATTGGGAAAGGGTTCGACAGGAAACGGCACTGCCTTACGCAAAAAATGCTAACTCCTATGAGGAGTGGGTCCACAGAGACTGGCTTATTCCCAACAACAAGGACTTAGCCTACCACGCACTACAATTCTGCATATGTGTGGGCAAATGCAGTTCTAGTTGATGTTGGACTTCATTACCTAATACAATCACGTCAATGGAAGTTCAAAATAGCGCCACCTGTTCTTTTCATTTACCATCGTTCGTTCGTTTTTATTTTGAGTGCGTGTTCGTTTTGATTTCGGGCGAACGTTCGGTTTTCGTTGACAACTTCAACACAAAACTTCCATTGAAGTACAGATGATTGAAAATTAGGACGATTGAACGAAATTTAGACTGTTTTGAAAATAGAAGTTGTCGTAGTGATATCTGAGTCGCAGAACCTTGTTAAGGGGGGACCTCTCAAAAGTGACACCTTCTAGCTCAAAATCTGAATTCTCGACATACGGAAACTTTTAAATGCCATGATAGGCCAAACCTTTAGGAATCAAATGATAGGTAGGAAATATCTGATATGACGTACCTTGCACGAGGAGCCCTACAAAGGTTGGTACTTTAGTCCGTAAGTCAATGAGAGAGATTAATGGTGGTATAATACCTGACTGAGTGGGTAACTGAGTTATGATTAAAGGAATGCTATATCTCCGCTTTAAGTCTTTTTGTGTAAGATCGGATTTTTTTAATGTACTTGTACTATTCATATGGATTTTGTTCTGTTTTCACTAAAGGATTCTTTTACACTGTATAAAATCTTGAGTGTCTACGGAACGATATCAACTCCCCCCTCCCCCCCTCTCTCTCACTGAGGGTACATTCTTGAGGATGGAATATCAAATAAAATTTCTCGAAACGCCATAAATTACAATGTTTTGGCAATGTCACTGTATTGCTTAGCGTTTTTCAAAATTTTCCAGTTTATACTAAATTCTTGTCGTCTTTCTTTAAGCGACCAGATATGAGTTCTGTGGCGGTTCTTTTGTGGCTATGGAACTCTGTTCCATACACTGGACACTCATAAAGGAAATGCGTTTAACTTACTGTATTGTTTATACTTACGCATGAACCCTCCAAGGGAAGATATGAATATTATTTGTCCAGATTTTTGTTTCTTCATCTCATGTACGGCCTCCTGGGTCAATCTCATGGTACCGAAGAAATTAGTCTGGAAGAGAGCCTGCATCTGTTCCAAGGTCACCGTTTCAAAGGATTGGAATTGTCCAGAGGCTGCATTATTAACTACAAATTTTCAAGAGTACACATTTTGAATCAATCGACGGTACATTTGAATAAAAAAAAGTCACCACCACTTTTTCATGGCTTAATTGAGAAGAGTCTGCACTAAAGGGTGGACAACGGGTCTGAGTTGTAGTCCTTGTTTAGTCTCATCATTTTTACCATATCAGATATCAAGCAAATTTCAGTCAATAAGCCAATACATTTATTGCCAATTACTTGCCGTTTGCCGTGTATTTCAGTTCGTCATTTCTATACTTACAACATTTCGGTGATCTCCTCGAATATTGATCTTTTGATTATCATTGAATTCAAGTTAGATTCTATTACTCTTATAACCTTTAAAAACCCTTGTCAGGTTGAAGCACATAAGGCTCGTAGCCAGTCGACCAGGGGAACCGGAGGGGGGATCACGTGCAGACTACCGCGCCCTCCGTGTGGAAAATAGAAAATGAAATTTCACTACTGATACAGCGGTGTCCCGGTGTGACTTACAGGTCATTATTCAGCAAAAGTATTAACAAACTTAATAGTGAATGTACTTTGTAATTTTTTTTTCGCTAAAAGTCCAAAATTTTCGCTCGCTACATGCTCTTTGTTCTACAGTTTTGTTCGAACTAACACTCTTTTCATACATGGTGTTTGTGAAAAGGTTCCACAATTAAGCTATTAATCTTTCGTGTGACTATGATTCTCATGGAACGTGATTTAACTGAATCGATAACGTGAGAAGTTGCATGTTCTCTTTTTGTTATACTGTTTGGAAGATTCTGAATTCAATATCTTAACGCATATCTTAACACAATTATGTATAAGTTCATTAGTTCATTCCAAGGAAGTGTTTCCTCACTAAGACCATGGAAGTAGTATAGTACTTCCATGCGTAGACCCTGGCTTCACAATTAATGGCACTTCTCACGTTGTGCCAAGTGGTTGCACAGCCATACCCAACCCGCCACCCGCCCTTTTTCAGCAACCGTTTTCATGGGTTTTTGTGAGAGTAAATGGGTGCCAGCAAATGCAATATCCTGCGATCTAGGGGTATTTTTTTACCTAAAGATTTTCTCGGACTCCGGGCCAACCGAAATTGGTACTTCGCTTAGATAGCCCACAATAATCCTACCTAGTATGTAAGTGACGATAGGCTTCAGTTTAGCCCAATACACCCCCTCCCCCCACAATGCTGGAAAAATACACCAGCTCCCTCACTGGTCACTCCGTGTTTGTGCCTCCCTAGTGACAGTTCCTGGCTACGGGCCTGGGTCACATTACTGAGAATTCGAAAGCTTATTAAAAATGCTTGAAGGGCTGCCGAATGTTTTTAACATCATTTTGTTGAACATCATTTGTATCTCCACTGAGAACTTTTCAAGTTGTACTGTTAATTGTTATGCACTCTCTCTGTATATGTCTCTACATATGTCCCTGTTCAATATTAAGGATGTTCATGAGGTTTGCTCCGGATGTTCTTGTATTCTTTTTATTAGTTTAAACTCTGACATCAAAAGTGTCAAAAACAGAAAACCAGAAGTTTTTCTATTTCCACTGTCTGACATGGGACTTCGATATCATGTTCTTGTGGATAAACTTACTGAGGACATCAATCTTTCCCTCCTTCTCCAAAGTTTCTTTCATAAACTTTGAAATGGAATCTTCCTTTGACACGTCCAGTTCTCTGATGATCAGTGACTTTCCGAGGGTGTTGCCAGCAGCTTTCTCGAGGTTCTCTTTCTTTTTCAGGTTCCTCATGGTCGCAATAATCTGAAGGCAAAATTAACAGATTGACCCAGAAAATTTGTATGAATGTTCTTTAACCTTAACGTTTTGATGAAATCAAAGTAAGACTAGTTACGAAGTTATTTGATAATTCTGTCAAGGCAGGCATCAAGTGTATGGTTCAAGAGGGAGAATGGGAAGAATCAAACCTCACTACATAAAGGTTTATTCGTATGGTCAAAAAGTGGTTTGACCTGAAGAGGCATGCTTCTTCAGCAATTGAATTTCTTCGACATACTTTACACATTGCCAAAATACCGTTGATGGGAACTCAGTGGAAACCAATCCACACAGGTGTGATGATGTGCACAACATCAATTTTAAAGTTTCAGGATATTTTTCTTAACCAAGATAATTACTTGTTTTGGCTAACTTCACGGTTTTCCCAAGATTTGTCTCTAGAATTTGGTTTCCTGCATCCCTGACTACTGGAAGCTGGTCCCAGTACTCAACACCTCAAGCCCACCGGTTTTCGAAGTTATTATTCCCATGGAAGTGCTTATCTTGCCGAGCTGTTGAGTTTTCTCTCCAGGGCCATGAAAACCGAATTTATGTGCATGAAGGTTCTCACAATATCACTATTAGAGAAGACACGGACTATAATTTTAAGATACCAAAATGAGATAAGGCCCACTCTTTGCTACAGTACATAGCAGGCTACTGTGTTTCAGCATTCATTAGTAGCCCTGACTTGGCTAGTTGTAAAGAGTTCGTTACTACTAAAATACGACATACGATACCATTTCTTTCCTTTATAGATCACAAAACATATAAGAAAGGGTCTCTTGTCAATGTTTCTGCATCGGTCTGTGATCTCATTTTGTTTGTGGAAAAAGTTTTCAAGCAAAATAAATATAAGGTAGCTGTAGTTCAGGGAACCTAGAATATATGCATATCTTTGCATATTCTGTTTTGGCCAAGAACAAAAATGGTAAGATGTATCACAATTTCCTTTCATATTCTTTGCATATTCTGAATTTGACAACGTCTTTGCAAGCAATAACACTGGAGAGATGTATCACATATTTTCGCAGTCACGATTTTTTACAACTCATTAGATGTACTTTAGTGTCTCAGTAGCACGATGGAGTTATCCAACCATTCATGTGCGTGAAACGTACAGAGGGAATCTGAAAAAGGATGGGGGGGGGAGGGGGAGGGGGGAGGGGGGAGGGGGGAGGGGGAGGGGTGGGGAGGGGTGGGCTCTTCAAAACTTGGCCTTCAAATGGGCGTGCATGAATTGAGTTGGCAAATCTCTCTCACCATATAGGGTCTCTAATCAAGGCTAATCTGTAAGTCCCCTGTGAAGGTCTAATACCACCATTAGATCATTTACATCTGCGAGATATGTTAACCCTCCAGAAAAGTGCCTTCTAAACTGGGCCACGGAGATCGATTTTTTTGTCATGTTTTCAGTTATTATCACTGCTTTTTTTTAACTTGGACGTTAAAGAGCACCAACTACAGTACGGATAATGTGAAAATTAGAACGGTTGAAGAAGATTTCGATTGTTTTGGAAAATCGACGGTGTCGTGTTTTTTTTTTGTTTGATATTCCAAGAGTCTTGTCAAAGTTGACGGGAGCACCTCCTCTCAAAACTTTCACCAGTTAAAAATCTAAATGGTCGACATACGGAAATATTTAAATGCCATGGTAGGTCAGGCCGATACCAATCACATAATATCTAGGAAATGGCTGATATGAAGTACCCTTCATTCACGACGGGCCCTCAAAGTTGGCTTAGTGTGTAGGTCAATCAGAGAGATTTATTGTGTCATGGGGCCTTAAAAGAATATTCCAGACCATCCCAAACTACGTGTCACAAACGCAGAATATTCCATAACGTCCATACAAGGCATTTTCCCATAACAGTAATACCTACTTGGTCAACAAAGATGTGGAAATAGCAATGCATTTACTATAAATAAAGTTCGAGACACCCTCATGAATTATTCATAATCACGGCATGATGACGGCGTGATGGCGGCATGATGACGGCATGATGAAGTCGGAGAATAGTTTTTTTTTGTCCCTTGTTTCTCTGGGTCTTTATATCAAAGGTTTCGTCGGTCTATAAAAAAATTGCGGTTTAAAAAAATCCGTGTCTATACTAGGAGCAGTTGGAAAGTTGTTCACTTGCTGTTTCATGTTATTATATAATTTACTAGAATATTTTGAATACTGCCTGGCCTATTATTTTAAATGCCTTTTTTTACAGAAAGCAGTCATGCTTTTTAAAGGCAATGTTTGTGGAAATAGAATGATAGGTCGTTGAAAATAAGGAAGGACAGTGGCCTTCATTTCAAGAAATGAGTTTCTCACAGGCAGAAATTCAGTTATTTGTTGCTCAACAATAATTTGTTCACCCAAACTTTCCAAATTTGAAATGATGCATCTTCTGTTACTCATCTTGTGCATACTGTATTGAGGAGGTGAAGCTTTTGTAGATGTTTATTGATGAGACTGAAAAGTTTTACTAAGTTATTGCCATATTGATGCATTATTAACACACTATTTCCTTTGGAGTAAAATGTAAACATGAAATGTGAATAATGAAATAGCTGCCATTCCAGGTGAAATGGGACATGATTTCATGCTTGAGTGATTTTTTTTTTATCCTAAAATGGTCAAAACTGGATTTTCGGGCATAAGATGACAATAGCTCAGTGTTCATTGTGCCTTTGCTTCAGGAAAGTGTTATTCATCACGTGTTACATGGTAACTGAAGATATCGCGATAATACCTGCTCTATAATAAGCGACTGTGCGCGCTGATTTTAGAGCCTTGGTTATTGCGGCAAAACCCACAGAATGTTTGGCCCAAGAAATGTTGTAGGTTAGGTTTTATAAAAGTGAACATTGAGTCAATATTGAGTGTCCGGGGGGGGTGGGGTAAAATTAGCAAACTTTACTTCAAAACATTGTTGAAGAGCAGTTCGATTGTGTCCTCCCCTAGCTGGTTGTTGCGTAGCAATCCAGTGTAAAGTTTGTAAGTAGGCCTGAGTACTACAGCAGTACAATATGCACACCAAAACCGGCTGGCGTATCAGTTCTCAGAGTGCAGTCAGTTTAGATATGATTTTGACCTTTGAGCTACACGGATTATGTAAAGGTTTATAAACTGTAGCTGTTAAAATCATGGATTTGAATTCACCAGTGGCACACATGAGCTGTAAATTCTAAAATTCCCAGCCATCAGCTTGTTAGTACAAGTGACCAGTGTGCTACCAGATAGGTACCGAATCTCAGGAGTGAGATAAGTAGACTTATAAGGCATGTACTGGCTGTGAATGATTCCACAGTGGATACCTCCCTGTGTATTCTAACATCTGGTAGTTCGTTATGAACTTTATATCATGTATGTCCCTCAATTCATAATTTCTTACCTAGAATCATTATGCTCATAATTTCAGAAGAAATAACGCAACAGTTTATGTCAGGTAATCTTAGAAAAAAATCTGGTGCGATAATTTGCACCGGTTGTATCTATTTCCCGATGAATTATGGTTCCAGAAAATTAAGCTATTCAACAATTTCTGCTCTCTTGCGATTGCAGTTTTTTAATTTGCCACAACCGTCGATGATGCATAACAAAGTAATAAAGTAGTGCTAGTTCTTGTGCCGATAACTTGTGTAAACCATCGTCACCTTGATGAAGGAAAGAAGTAATACAACAGTATTTTGATACGTGGGTGAAGTTCCTACCTACTCGGCAACATTTGATTTCATCTAGTACAATTTGGCGTCTTCAAACATTTGAAGTCATAAAATGTGTTACACTGAGATATGAAAAATTCCAACGGATATTTCGGATTCTCCAACTATCGTTTCTAGTAGACTGGAATATGAGAAATTCGAATAGTATTACAGATTTAGTGAGGATGGTTTTTATTTGTCAGGTAATCTTAGACACAATCTGGTCCAATATTTGGCGTCTTTTTATGTCATAGCAAGTGCTGCACTGAGATATGCAAATTCCAACTAGTATTTAAGATCTTCCAACTATGGTCATTTTGGCATTTTTTTTGGGGGGGGGGAGGGGGGTTGAGACATCCCACAGTCCCAGGTCACGAGGACCTGTCAATCCCTATGTTGTGTTATAATGCACGTGATTTCTTATCTATGATGTAATCGGTCAAATGGACACATACTACATCTCATACACGGGCAACTACCGAACACAATTAACCGAACACAATTAATCGAACTAACCGTCTAGGACGGAGGACATCACGAAACATTTTTCACAATATTCAGTTTGTCGATTTGACTATTTAGCTCGCGACCTTTAGAAATAATGAGCACATCCTGAACTTACCTAGTTGTCTGATTTACTTCACGAATATTTTCAAATTACTGGGACATTCACCCATGGAGACAATTCTAAAAGCGAGTTTTTTTGTCCCCGTGACTTGTGATCCTTGACCGTTGGCCTGTGCCAGCAATGATCGGGTGGACACTTTCCACAGGTTTCAAGTTATCGAAATCAAACCGAGATGTGTCGCACACACTCACAAATAGGCTACATGCACTTTTACGAACCCCTCCTCAGCCCTATAAGCGGTAATTACCCCAACCCTGTCATTTGCATACCATAAGGTATCTCCTACAGTAAGTATAACACCCACTAATTCACAGCTAAATACCGCACTTGTCACTGAGTCCGTCAGGAGGTCGATAAAGTAGATTTGCTATCTTACAGATCATACACGTATATTATATCTCCTCCCTGTATGCTACGTATATTGATGAAATATAATAAGGTAACATGCGAATACAAAAAATGCTGATAAAAGAGCTTGATATTTTCTTCCACTAGGCCTACTCGATGTTATGAATGTGTGTTTCAGTGATTGGTACTTGTTTTGATACTGGCCCTACGACATAAGTACGGTATTGCCGCTCCCTGGTTGATGAATGGAGGCGTCTTAAGATGACTTGTTTCCCTTTCCACTCTCACTCGCCAGAAAACAAACCCAAATATGTTACATGCCATTTTGAAACTAATAGATATGTCCGTGATACTCTCTGTCACAGGCTTACACTTGGCCCTCCATCTGTGCATACCTTGATGCATTCCTGGGTCCATTCAGCCTTAATGGTTTCCCAGTTTATTTACATACCGTACCTTATATCTTCTCTCCTTTGCGAGAAGCAACGCGGCGTCCATCCCAATCCCGGATGAACAACCAGTAATGACTACAATTCTATTTTCCTTAGACGCCATTGTTATATTTGCCAATCTTCCGATTCAACACCGCTGTGTTATTAATACCAATGCGTATTGTGATCGTTAAAAGTCGTTCATATGTCCGCCGATATGGGGGGAGTTACTGCACTTACCAGCGAATGGCACATGGTGTCATTGAGACACTGCGTTTATCTAGATGTACAAACAGAAATAATTTCTTGATCTTCGCCCTTTGAAACAAAATAAACATAGGAATATTAAAGGCTGTATTGCATCACCCTAAGCTATATTTTTACCTCCCTGAAAGGAAAATTCTCAACTGGTTCTAAGTTACAGTACACTTAGATTGCCAGCAAATTCGAAAGATGCAGAGCAGCTCGTATTACACAGCTTACACAGGGATCCATTGTTTTGATTACACATGTGGAGGAATGTAAGACAGGCTGAGGGAGGGACTAGACATTAGTGGTTGGGAGAATTGAAACTGTCTGGGGTGATGAGTTTTTGTCTTTATGTTCGATTTATCACGTAGAAGGCCTGCAGAAATCAAAATTAAGAGCGATCTCAACTCTTTGTGAAACAGGGCCCAGAGCTGGTGAGCAGAAAACGTAGGTTCGTACTAAGTCGTCAATTTAAAAAATAATCTATTTAACTGAATCAGTTGTTACTCCTATCCGTCTCCACTCTGGAAATGCTGACTCGATACACTCGTTTTCAGATATTGTTGTTCCATTTTCCACCTTTGTAATGTTATTTACACAGCATCGGAGCTATATTTAAAGAGTGATACGCAAAGATTGTATGCGAATAATCAACATCTACACAAGTAGTGAATGATGCAAGGTGCAACATTCTTACAATTTCAATCAGTCGTTTGAATAAGCAGGTATGTCTAGCACACGTCATACACATGGTGGCCCAGAAGGTTAGGGCTTATCGATTCGGCGTTTACATAGGCTACACTCTAACAACAGGGTTAAATTTTACCCAGGTTTTTTACGTATACATCCTGCTATATGCCTCCTACTTACATGTTGTGTAAAAAAAGTACCCACGTTTGTCAAAGTTACCTTAGAGTGAACGTTACCCAACAATGGGTACTTTTTCAACCAACTAGAGTTTTCTTTTTACCCAACTCTTTTAGTGAGTAAAAAGAACGTTAGGTTTGACCAATCACAGTGATATCTCAATAAAAAAATCTTTGTACCGATATGGCAGCATATGCATAAGATACAACACACAATAGGAGTTAGCAATAACCTAAGGTTGAAACTACGCGCACAAACTACGGTACCTATCACGTGATCGCGCTAATGGTCTGATGAATGATTTAAGCTAGAATATTCTTAAAATTAATGTTATGACCTTCATATAAAGACATTATTCTAGATACAAAGTGTCTCACGGGCGTGAAATGTCGGGTATGTCAGACAAGAAACATTACTGTTGATCCTTTGTTGCGTGGAGTCGATGTGGGTCATTTTGAAATTCTGTGTATTGAACAATTGTCCCCGCTCCCCCCCCCCCCCCAAATGTATACTCAAAACACCGTGGAGTCTACTGGCTGTCCCTGACCAAACGTTGCTTAGGAGTAAGGACAATGTGATTTATGAGACACTTTGGAATAAAAGTCGTTGTTACCGCATGAAAAAAAAATGAAATGAAATTAAAGGTATTTTAACTTTTCATCCGGCATTAAATGTAACAAAGGTAACTCAAGAAGACAAAGAGAACTTGAAAAGAGAACAACAATACTTGTGGTGGATACTAAGGTGGATATCCTCAATTAAGCTTACGGAGTGATGCGGATTGATATGAAAGTGACCTTTAAGGTGAGGATTTGGTTACCTGAAAGGTCGCTCTGGTTTTAGCCTGCGTAGTCCCTGCGTGACTGTCGCCATCCTGTGGCAATATATAAGCTTTAACGAAAAAAAAAACTGATCCGCAAATGGGTGGGGGGTTGGAGGAGTTCAAGGTCATGTACAGGTCTCTCATCGAATTAGTGTGAAAATTGCACTATGATAAAATTGCACTATGATTTACTGTTAGCGTGTCACTGGTAGCAAGATGGTTGTACCATTTGTTGTACTCTGGCTGAAGAACAAAATGCTGTTTTCAGAAAATGTTGTTTGTGTAGATGATGTGATGCCAGTACATGCTGACTCCTCTACACTAAACAGCCAGCTCCTGCAACCACACCATTACTTTGTTTCTGTCAGGTTCAACTTGTTGCAAATTTACATCACCGTAGGTCAATTTTATCACTTCATGCTGTGATAATCCACACGGTCAATTAAACATCGATCTCATAACGTATCTCAGGTGTGTCAATCCAAAAGATTTTCTTGAGCTACATCACAGGGGTATAAGATTCGCTTGTCGATAGGCAAAACATGTGTCATCGAGCGTGGAGGAGGGTCTGGTGAATATTTTAGCCCACAGCCATAACATCATGAAATAAGTGAATACCGTCAGTAAATTTTCGAAGAACTGAGAGCAAACTAGGGGGAAAAACGAGACAGGAATGGGTTGTGCTAGTGCCTTCAGAAGCTGGGATGGACGGGGGTGGAGCTCTCGCTGCAAGAGAAATTGCCATTGCTACACTAGAGCATATACGAACGTCTAACTGATACCTTTTGTGGCGCTACGGTAAATCAATATTCGCCTATTTGTTGGAAACAGAGAAATGTAGATTGCGTCCAAAAAGGAAGTCACTAGTATCCTGCAAAGTCTTCTTAGGCCTGCCATGTGCAGATCTCTTTCATATTTCAGGCACACTGACTGCAATTACTTTACGCGCAAGAGTGCATATCCGACTCACTCAGAATTTCAAATTTGTGAAGAGATAAAATGATAAGTAAGAATAAATGTATATCATAAGGGTATTTCTTCCGACGAGCTAGTAAGAGAGTCACACTTACACTGTATTCGGTATTTGATTTATAAGTACAAACACTGTGCACGTATCAAACTTTCAAGTCGAATATTCATCTCTCACGTTCCCTGCCAAGAAGCATCACAAATGACCTTATAATTCTGAATCTGACTCGTGTGTGTTCTAACCTTTTTCATAGTTACATATATAGTCAACATTTATCCAGATTGTTCGTGCGGGACCCTGAATAGTCACGGACACCACAACATTTATTTCCTTTTCCCCGCCAACTGCCCCTTCCTCTCTGAAGGCACATTTATTCAAAACTAACCAGATATGTCAACCACCTTGAAACCGAGGAACGTTGGAAATTTGTAGAAGCATCGTCTTGCCAAATGTTTTTCGTTTGCATGACTACATTTATCTCACCACTCACCGAAAAGTTTTAAAATACCAACCAAGGTAACGTTATTACCAATGGTTTGGGAAGAAAGTTAACTTTACAGTTTCTGCCGACAGCCTAATTTTGACTTGCAATGCAATGAAGTAAAAAAAAAACTAAAGATTAATACTTGGAGATGAAGTCTACCCTGACTATAGTCAGTTCCTACTTAAACATCTCTGATTGAATCTCCTTTAGCTGGTCGCCAGATGGATCGACCAAAATCTGCTTCATTGACGACTCAACGAAAGCGCTAGTCTGAATACGGACACTTGGATTTTCATTTTTAACGCATCCCTTGATCACCTCGGCAACCTCTGCTCCGGTCTGCATATGTTTCGTCATCATGGGAGCGAAATGAGTCATGTATTTCTCCTGGAGGGCTTTGGTCAGTGGGTCCTTCTCCCCTTTCTCCTCGTCCTTGCCTCCCGAAAAACCGGGCACATACCCTTGGCTGTTCGCGTCGATGTTTGCGGCGAAAGCAGTATGCACGGGACCGGGTTGAATCGTGGAAACCCTGTAAATATATTTGTTAATACGTTTTGGTTAAGCGATAAACTCGTCATGAATATATGTGCAATGAACAATTATTTTGATCAAATGAAGAGGATCCTTAAACCAACGGCAGACAAATAAGTTATATCTGTGGTATGAAAATGACTAAAAAGAAATGTACCAAAATAGAAGCAAAATTAAACACTACTCAAAATTAGTTGCTCTAAACAGTACACGTTTCAGTATCATACTAATAATTTATTGATTTGAACTGTACTTTATATTACACTCCCTTTTCCTCACTCGGGGTCGCCGGTGTATGACATATTTGGACTTCCAAACTGGGGTATATACAGGCCCGTATGTAGCTTTTTCAGTTGGGGGGGGGGGGGTGTGTGGTACATTTTACCCCACAATTTATGGCCGACTAGTGCAGAAGACACATGCAAAGAAAGGTTATACATGTTGCTAACGTAGGCCTACCATCATAGGCTGAGGGGAACTTCAGATCTTGGGGGGGGGGCTCGTCCGAACCCCCTGAACCCCCCGGATACGGGGCCTGATATATATAAGGCAAGAATTGTGTATGACACTCAGTGTGTGACATAGATTGTGATGGTAAGTAACTTCCAAATTTTGAATACTACTACAAAATCAGTATGTTGAAGATATAAAGGTTACCAAGTCCCCCTAAATGTGCCCATTAGTCCACTTAGCTTTATCGACAATGGACAATATAGTCTAAGTAAGATGGACGATACATAGATACCGGCAGGTGAAATACCATCTGTTGTGATATTTATCTCTGCCTGCGAACACATCATAGGCCTGTATCACAAGATAGCTACATTGTAATGAGCAGCATTCACCTTATCATAAACACTGTAAACACTTGCTCTCCCCTATCCTGACATACAGTATTGTTTTACTGCGGTAATTTTTTTTATATAAATTACATTTATTACTACTTTTTCACCTGATGTTGAACTGTCGAAGATATGGCTCGAGACAACCGACTACGCCCTCTATCGCAAACTTAGTCGCTACGTAAAAGTCGAAGAACGACTGGGCTGAAATGAGACCAAAGGTGAAAGATGATAAGTCCATCTCAATTAATGTCAGGTAAGACATGAATGTAGGACACTGCACTCCTTATTGAATCTTAGTCGCAGGAGGACACTTGGTAGGTATTGCATTCATGAATCATAGCACAGTTAATGATCCGACAAATAATTTTTCAAAGGCAGTAACTCATGACCCAACCCGAAGCTATATTTTTGGCTGGGGGATAACAGATTCCTCAACTGGTTCTACTCTTTGATGGACAGCAAATTGGAAAGATGCAGAGTAGTTCATATTACACACTGCACACAGGAATCCATTGTTTTGGTTACACACATGTGGAGAAATTTTAGACAGGTTGTGAGAGGCCGGGGATTACACGTAAGTGGTTGAGAGAGTTGAATTTGTCTGGGGTGATGAGTTTGTTGTGTTTAAGTTACACATATACAATATGATTTATTACGAATGTCATGGACTGCATTGATACACAACATCGGTAGCTATGTTGTGGTATTTTCATATGTGAGGTTTATGCAAGTCAGCACAACATAGGCCCAAGGGATACTTTTCCCCTATCCATTCAACGTAGTATGTAGACTTACGCAAAAATCCTGCCAAGGAAGAGGTGAATATTATTTGCCCAGATTTTCTTTTTTTCATCCCATGTATTGCCTCCTGTGTTAATCTCATGGTACCGAAGAAATTCGTCTGGAAGAGAGCCTGCATCTGCTCCAAAGTCACCGCCTCAAAGGACTGACATTGTCCAGAGGCTGCATTGTTAACTGTGTACAATTAATAGAAGAAATAATCTCCAAAGGTTTTGCACACATTGAAAGGAGTGGTAAGTGATTTCTCATTTCCTAATTTTCTTGAAATGAGATCTGAAGGTAATTAAATAAACTTACTAAGAACATCAATCTTTCCCTCAGTCTCCAAAGTTTCTTTCATAAACTTCAAAATGGAATCTTCCTTTGACACGTCCAGTTCTCTGATGATCAGTGACTTTCCGAGGGTGTTGCCAGCAGCTTTCTAGAGGTTCTCTTTCTTTTTCAGATTCCTCATGGTCGCAATGATCTAAAGACAAAAATTAAAGAGGTAAAGTACGAATCAAAACAAAATCCTGATATTTTTGACTGCAGTTTTGTATGGTTAGTTTCTACCTAAAAGTTACCCCTTGCACGTGTTAACAGACACCATGCCCTATCTTCTCAGGCAGGGCTCAGGAGGGAGGGGTGGCCTTGAATCCTAAGGGTGCAGTTGGGGGTCAAACCTTACCCTCACTTTCATTTGTCCGAAAACAAATCAAAATGTGTAAATATCGAGATGATTTTGAAGCTCGTGTACAGTCTGATCAGCGTTACACTCCAGCGGGTTAATACAGGTGCATCTGTGCAAAGTCTTAATATAGTTATGTAAGCCTTGCACAGACATAATTAGGCCTATCCTAAGTCTTGCTTTGATGGTCACACAGTTTACGCATGTACCGTACCTTGTAATTTTCCTCCTTCGCAAGGAGCACCGCCGTCTCCAGTCCAATTCCAGACGAACAGCCAGTAATGACTACGATTCTCTTATCCGTAGACGCCATTTTCTTCTATTCGCCAATCTCACTTGTGAAGTCGAAAAACTGCAATGCCTATACTGTGGTCTTAGCTAATAACTTGCCATTGGGGATTAATTGCCGTTATCACAGCAAACAAATTCCATCTGCTACAGAGACTTAACACAAACAAAGAGTTAACAATCAGTTAATAGTTATACCATTAATGGAATGGCTTTACGGTAATTTTCTGGTAACACATTACTCTTTATCTCTTATTTGCTCTTGTTGTCTCAAGCTTCTAACATACTTCAGACTATATACCAAGAAAACCATTACGTAAATTAAGGGATTGTAAATTATCATGCATACCAGGCCATTTGTACCTCCCCATTCTTTACCATTACCACCTCCACCCCCTCTCTCCCCTTCCCTCTTTTTTGGGAGTTCATGGGAAAGCACATCATCACACTTGCTTTACATCGCCGAAAGGGGTCAACTTAAAGGAGAAGAGCTAGTTGTGATATACATCTTGGATAACCTTTTGCACTTTTTCCTTAGTTTTCTGTAATAATATTTCCAAATGGCAAATTGAACCAAACATTTAAGTGCCCCAGTAGACATAAAATAACAGGTTTTTATATTTAAAATAACAGTAAAGTTTTGGAAACATATTTTTATTATTTTTATGTTCCAAGGACTTACCACACATAATATTCATTGACAACAGGGGTAAATATTGATGACCTTTTACAAGACATCATTCCATGTTTAAATCTAGGGGGAGGCATAGAACAATATTTACTGATGAATGATATATGTGTGGGACATAAAAATAAAAAAATTCAACACCTTACATTCTTTCTGTCCACGGGATCTCTCTTCCACTTGTGGATAAAAATTTGTTCAAGGAGATACGGTCTTACAACCGATTTTGAAAAAGAAATGGCAGAAAATTATGCAAGATGTATATCACAACTATATAGGCTGCTTTAAAGGAGTCTCCATTCACACCGTCAACAGTTAGATTGAATACCTGATGTAAACAACCATGCTGCTGTTTATTCAGAAGGTCTCATCAGATTTTTAATAACTATACACATCCATCGACAACCACACCAGTCCAATGTCTTCTGTATTGTTACTTAATAAGGGTTTTCTTCTTTTGCATTGATTCTTGTTCATCACAATAAATAATTGTGCACATTAATATCATATTACTACTTCCTAATCAAAATTACTGTCAAACCAAATATAACTCCATGAGCACCGTTCCGTAGACGTGCTATTGTATATCGACCTACCTGTAATGGATATACAGTACCACTGGAATCGTCCCCATAAAGTCTACAATTCGATGTAATTATTAGTAAAATAGTGCAATGGGTATATTGTGATAATTAGTAACACCACGAGTTTAGAATTAGGCCTGACATGTCCATTCTATCATGAGAGCTTTCATAGGGATTGGAAACAGTTATGGCCATGACTTTATTTTTATGTCGATTTAAATGATCCGGAGCAAATTCCGTAATATCACCCCAACTTCAAAGCAAACTATTCAACGGATGGTCCCCTTTTCAAGCTTTTTATTATCTAGTCGACTGTTTTTCTTTTTACTTTTGCAAGGCACAACATTAAACACGAGGCATGAAATAATCTCCATATGACATTAAACAATAACCAAAAGACACCTTCCAAATTTTGACATTCCCAATTATTAAACCAGTTTAGTTGGACAGTTCTCTTCACTATTGCACTTAGTTTTTTGTTTGGCTTCTTCTTCATTCCTTTATTAATTTACCCCTAAGATAGTATATGACTTACTACATTCTGATGTCAGTTATTTTACCTAAAATATGAAACCTTAATATCCTTACATGATTATAAAGCAGGGAGCATACAATACGTGTAGCTTGTAGATTGTGTAACGATTGAAAGTCTCAGATATGGAAATGGAATACACACTTTTTTAAATGTATAGTAAACTTAGGGTGATTCTTTTGTTGTTTACTTGATTCACTCTTCATAATAGTGGTACTAATATAGCAAGTAGGTGCAACTGAAGATATTAAAAGTGCTGTAATCCTTTCAAACACAGGGCACAAACTCAAGTCGAGAAAATTAAGGGATTCCTGTACTATTTTCCTTACCTCCACTTGACTGCTACGTATTAATTGCTAGTATAAGGCGACATTTAAGCAATTATCATGACCCTCAATTAGACATACAGATTATATTATTGTTTTTCTCTCCTTTTTGAGACTGTGGGTGGGGAGAGCTCTGAAAGGAAATACTTATCGCCGTTGCAAACTAGCTGGCACGTCCTGTTGATCAAAGTGTTTTCGTGCAAACTACTAAAGTCTCAGACGATTGGGGGCGAAACAGAATAGGGACACAATTGTCCTAATGGATTGCCAGAAGGTTGTTAACGACTCGATTGACTATCTTCATTATCTTTTACATTGATTATCTTTGACTTCCACGAACAGTGAAGCCACCTCGTACAAACTCTACTTACACACACAAGTTTGAAGTTGAAACAATCGTTGTCCTTTAGATATAGGCCAATATCAAAATTAAGTGTTAGATTTTGACCTAGTTGTCCGTCAATTTATCTTTGAATCTTCATGTTATCAGCAAAGATTAGCTGCTCAATTAAAGACTATTTTAAGTCGGTACAAACGTTAAACTTCAAACAATTTCACTTCTTTTAGATATCGTCACAATTTCTTAACACTTAGAACTCTGATCTCTGCTCACTACAAATGATCTTTCCTCTCCACGTAAATATCATTTGCCCAGTAATCACTATCTACGTGCCATGTTTGAAGTTCGAGCATCTTTTGAGATAACATGTTTACAAGTGCTCAGTCCTTTCTTTGACTTTAAATGAGAATGAATTCCAATTTAAATTAAGAACGTCCCTCTACTTTCTACCTGCTATCTTCATATCAAGTGTCCAGCTTAACCAACCTTTCCCTTTGAGACTTCAGATGATTCTTTTTAACTCAACGAAAAACAACAAAGATACTCTCTCCTCTGTTCGTCCAAGGGTACCTGTATAGATTCGGTTCTAGATTCATTAAAGGCATCACCCCAAGCTTCATTTTTTGTTTGGGAAGCAAAATTCTCATTCATGCTCGTGGATGTGGTCTTTGGATGCTCACCAGGATATGCGATGAGCACTTGAACTAAAGGATTGTGTATGCCCGAGGAGGAGATGTAGATGTTTGAAGGGCTGAAGAAAGTAGTTGGGAGAATTAGAACTGTCTGGGGCGAAAAGTCACTGTCTCTGATATTACCAAGTTTTCGTAGATGATCCTTGTTGACCAGATTATATCTCCCATGAAAACCAGTGAGAGTTATCTACTTATTAAAGGATAACAACTAAATGAGAAATTTTATGTTCTAGCAAGCTTCGCTACTTGAGATAACCGTGTTTGCAAGCAAAAAAGATAAGCGTAAGACTTAGTCGCTTGGATTCCTTTAACATCGGAAAGAATGAAAACACTTTACCTTTAATTATTAATACTTTTTGAAAATGTGCTGTCGCTTTTACCTCACAAAGGGACATTCAAGATTTTTTCAAAATGGTTAGGACGTTCAGACATGCATATAAATCCTATGTGACCTTCGGTCTTGACCTATTATTGTATATAGTAGGTTCATTCATGGAGCTATTCGTAGTAATTCTATGGTCATACTAACCGATGAATACGCAACACATGTGACCTGCTCCACATAGAGCTCGTGCCATCTTACTCTTTTGTGACAAGTTTGTGTCGAGGGCCGAGTGCAGGCTAAATTTTTAAATTCTGCAATCCTTTTAAGACATTAGCAAGTTGATAGCTTCGTCAGGAACGTTTCCAAGCCATAGCCTGCTGTATGCAATAGAATGTTACATACCGATACTCTCTCAAGTTAAATTATTTGGCAATTAGCACACAGACACCTGCACACACACATACCCATCAGCAGCATTTCACGAGATAAGTACATTAGTTTCCATTGTTGTAGAAGTAACCCTGCCGCAATTTTCCTCTTTCTTTCAACTTGATTATTCATTGTAGCTTTCCATTTACAAGGAGTTATCATTGGAATAAGTTGCAGGAGATCTCATTAACGTTCTCTCAGTCCTGTCAAGCAGCAAATGATGCTTAGAGTAACCAACAGTTAATGGCGGACGGTGATTTTTATGGTTTCTAGTGTTGAATGTAACGAGTCCATCAAGACAGAACTAAATGGGTGTACAGTACTTGGTGTAGCTGTGCTACGTGAAAAATGAAAAACAAATATTAACGGAATGACGCATTTTGGGATCGTATTTGCACTTGAATACATCTCAGTTTGTGGTCTAGCTATTAGTGTTGTGTATATTGTTTGTTTTACAGAAATCTATCAAACTTGTGTCATATATGTTTTACCGTATGTGATCATTGCGCAATTACCTAGTTACAATGTTGCTATGGGCGACAACTTCCTTTGCTGTTGGTTTGTTTTAGTATTATTATTTAAACAGTCACGATGATTCATCATTAGTTTGATTCGCAAAGGAGCACTATAGTTTTAATTTCTAAGATGCAACATATTATCAGTTATTTATAACTGGAATGGAAACATCTCTCCCCGCAGTGTGGAGCTGATAAAGTCTCTCGATAAAAAGAACATACCGTCTGAGCGAATCACAAAACTAAGGTGACTTCTATGTAACAGCAGTTTTAGTTCTGTGAAAAGTTTATTCTGAATTCTGAATGTATATGCAATCCACGAACTGAGATACTCTAATTGAGTACTTCTGATTTATTGTATAATATAGAAATCGAAAGGTAGGCAATTGCAGAGCGACGAGTTCTGTTTACACCGTTGAAACATTTTTTTTTTTTTTCGAATCGTTTACCATGCCGCTAATGTTCTTTGGCGAACATTAAAATCGATTTTGCTTTCGCGAATTTGGAACCAAATGCTATCATCATATCGCTCCGAAAGTCCTACGTTTACCTCGAACTGCAGAATAGGGCCTTAAGTGTATGAATTGGTTTTCGTCTTGGTTACCGAAAAAAAAGTTACGTCAATTTTAAACCTCACTTTAAAACTGACTTTGTTGATTTAGCTGGCAGGCTTCCTGTTTGAGTGATCATTGCAATTTTGATTCACGGATTGCATGTCGTTAACCTAAATCCACGTTGTTGTTTTTTGTTCTCATAATTCTTCATTTAAATCCTTCATTTCATGGATGAATACAATAAAGTTCTTCAAAATAACGGATCTCGACTGGACCATCCCATCCAAATATCCGGTTTTGCAATGGCAGTGTTCGTGGGTTTCGTTTCTGTTCTTTCAATTTTAACCGTCGCAGGAAATTGTGTGACCATAGCTGCATTTTGCAAAGACTCAAACCTAAGGATGAGCTCAGTCAATCATTACATTTTTAATTTATCCATAGTCGACTTTTTGGTTGGCATTTTTGTCACTCCAACTGTCATTTCCACGTGGGCTCTCCCTCATATAACAGAGAACGCCTTCTATTGTCATTTCACGTATTGGACGCCATTCATAACGCTCTCTACCTCCATTTACATGGTGGTACTAGTATCACGTGATCGGTATCTATTGGTGAAAGATGTATTACGTCACAAAAGAACGCAAACACCAAGGGCTGCCAGACGACTGATAATAATGTCTTACTTCGGAATAGTACTGTTTACTGTACTGCTTTTTGTCTGGACTGACCGAAATAAGACTTTTGGGTCTGTGTGTGAGTTTGAGTTTGTCAATGACATTGCTTCTTCCATAGTACCTTTTACATTTGACGTCATAATACCCGTATCCCTTCTGATTGCTTTCAACGGGCTCATGCTCAAACATCTGAGAGATAGAAGGCGTGCCTTTCTAGACATGGCTGCCCTTCCATGTTGCGGAGGCCAACACGCAGAGGGCCGAAAAGTACAAGAAATAGACATGGGTTCTCAACGCGACTCGGTTTTGTCATTTTCCAGAGGAAACGTTAATTCCGTTAAAATTAGAATAAATAGTAGTAAAGACGAACCCACGATGCCATGGAAAAGTAAAATCGAACTCATAGGGATGAGGGATATCCATGATCAACTTTTGAATACTGAATATGTGATCAATTATCCTTCATCTGAGCGAACAAATTGTATTAGTACGACTCACTCTATATCAAACCTTTCTGTTTCTTTGCAATCAATAGCCGAATATGGAAGAAGAATCTCAGATAATTCTCACGATGATCAGGAGTGCAAGACTGATCCTAGCAGAACAGATCAATTCACGATCCAGACGAAATTGAGCAGATCGTCAGAAGTTTCTCCCCAGTTGGAGTCGCCTGAATTCCTTAATAAAACTAAAAATGCTCGTTCAAAATGTTGTCATTGCGAAAAGAAAAGAGTCAAAAGAAAGGAGTTATATGGATGCATTAGAGCTGTCAGAGTTGTCATAATATTGGTATCAATTTTCTTAATTTGTTGGCTTCCTTTTCACGTGGTGATATTTTTGAGTTCCTTCAGATTAACAGAGGTGTCCAATGCCCTCGTTTACTTCATGTTCATCGTACCTTGTTGCAATTCGTGTATTAATCCTCTTCTGTATGTGTTTACTCATAACGGTTTCCGGAAAGCGATAATGAACATTTTCAATAACCGAGGTTGACTGCTCCAAGCTTCATTACAAAGACGAAAACAATGGATGCAACGATTTTAAGGACAAAAGCAACCGGAAACATGGCAACCAGTGCTGGAGTCCAGCCCACCGAATCCGAGTTCGAGTCATTACCTTTCGAGTCCTAGTTTGAGTCCTTCATAACCGAGTTCGAGTTTTTGAAGGTCGAGTAGGAGTCCTCAAGAAACTTTGTAAATATAACACGTACCCTTGTACGTGAAATATGACAAGATTGTCAACAGGACAGTGGCCGCGGTCATATCTTAACGGCTGGGGGAAGGGGTTGGGGTGGCTTTTCAACCTGTTACCCCATGGCAGGAAACGGCACTCCTCGGTGTAGCCTACGTGAGCTGCATGTACCCAGCAACCTTGACATAGGGATATCATCACGTCTGCATGTCCTCAGTTCATGTGAAAAGTCAATGTATGAAAAATTGTAATGCATCTCAGGTGGGTGGATGTGATACAAGAATCATAATAAACGACGCTTACTCTTCCATTTTATTTTTTTAGTATTTTGTTTGCCACTAACTAGCGGAATTACTAGCTAAGCGGAGAGCCACCGTGAGTTGGCACGTATAGGATGCAAGAAAATTTCGGGTTTTACAAACTCCCTAGGTAGCTGGAAACGGCTTTCCCTCGTTCTAGGGTGCATGTACCTACCCTTAAAATAGGGATATCATGTCTGCAATTTGAAAAACAATCTATGAAAAATAGTTATACGTAAGAAAGAATTCCCAGCGAAAAGTCTCTCAGAGAATGAATCAAAATCCTCAGCGAAATTTGGAAAAAAAAACAGAAACAGAAACAACAACTTTCGTCTGTTAACAGAAGGTGAACGTAAAAAGAATGTAATCACAAATTACCAGGACACCGTCAGCGTCTAATGATTGAAGGTGAGACGCATTGCCTATACAAGGCACATATATGTCCAGGATTATCAGTAGCGTGGGATCTGAGAGCGCAGCACTTTTATGCGCACCGCGCGACAGGACTAAGGGGAGCAACACAATTGGTTGGTGGGGAGCGTAACAGAAAATTTTTATTTGTCCCTATACTTAGTATACAGGGAGAAGATAGTGGAGGCCTACTTACTTGAGCGTTTAGATAGTCAAAATAACACTTAAGTGGAAGCCCACCTTACAACCCTTGTAGTATTCAACCGAAACTTAGTGGGTCAGTACATGCATTTTCAAGTTAAAATGCATTTCTAAACCCAGTAAAAAGTCAGCTTTCAGCAATGTAGTAGTAAATATTATAAGCGTCATGGCCTTCGCAAGTTTGTTAAGGAATACCATAAATTAATACTTTGACAACCCCCCCCCCCCCCCCGCAAAGAGTGAATGAAACGTGTTCCGTTCATAAACAATTTCGATTTTAGAATGTATTTTGGAAGGACCCTCATACAAGAAATACCCTGCAATACCTTCAAACAATATGAATCGATAACTATACTCGCAACGGAGGTTTGGCTATGGTACGCGGACTCACCCTTTGCAAATTGGAAGGTCTTGCAAAATCTGCAGCTTGTCAAAACAAAGACATTTTGCTCATCGCTATATAAATTGATACCATAGAAAGACGTTCCATTGTCTTTATCAATCGAAACCAATGACTGTATAAATGAGCAGCTCTTATTCAAAACATGAAACCAACGTCGGGGAAAAACTTGACGAAGGAAATGTCATGAAGAGACAATATGTGAGGTACAATAGACCACATAGACCAAAACTACATGCAGTTACAAGATGGGTTGCAATAACGTGTTGTAGCAACAGTGGGGGCAGAAAACCTTCAAAATAAAGAAAATTTCATTTCTTATTGTGTGATTTATGATGAAAGGATTAAATGCAGAATATTGATGTAGACACAATCGTTTCTTTTTTGCAAACGTCATAATAAGAATATTGAATATGTCTTTAGCCATGTAATCTGTCTATTATTTCGTTACATCCACACTATGTATATTGCAAGATGCTTTGTCTGAAAGGATTTTGTTTTGTTTGCGGAGGGGGGGGGGGGAGGAGGGCAGGTGGAATTTACTTTAAATGTAATTACTTCTAAATATATCATTAAAAAATTAGTATCTCTTCCCATTAAACCTGGGAAGTAAACTTCCAGTTTGTGTTACCTGCACAAATTTTGCTCTCTCCATTTAATGCGGTAGCATATTTCAAAGGAGAGTACTGTATGGTACTTCGTTTGTTAATCATTCACAGTATACCTTTTGCATTGAAGTTTGTTGTTATTTCGTAACTGTGTAATGTATCATTTTCCAGGTTTATTAATACGGTAATATAGCAGCAAATTATGTAGCTGCATACAAAAGAGACTTCATATTCTATTGAGAAGCCAAGTTTGATATGATAATTGATTTCTAATTCTTTAAAAAATTACGTAAAACATACAAAGATACATACCTTGTTGAGATGCTCAATAAAGCTAAACGATATCCTTCTGACGTCTAGAATAGAGCTAGTAATTTACTTATTGCTTTGTGCATAATCATTGTAATAATACGTCACCAAATGCCGTTTACAGCATTCCATCAATACTCGTAACAACAACAGCAACAACAACAACAAGTTTACAGTCTTTTTCCATTTCTGTATTATATAAAATAAATCAACAGTAATCAATTGAGGCTTTTAGTTCGTGGGTAAGAGTAATAAAATTCAGATAAAGCATTCACCCAAAGAAAACACTGTCTGCTGTTGGAAAGACTTTTAATTTTTTTCTAGTCACCAGAGCTTCATCTAGCACTGAATGTCCCACTCAGCCAAGTCATGAGGCAGTTGTTTAGCCACTGGATTCACGAGGGGATATTACGAGCAAAACAAAACAGTGATCTGCACACAAGTAGTCTATTGTGCATTGCTTTTCTTCAACCAAGATATGAATATTAACAAGCAGTCATGACAACGGCTAACCATTGCGCTCACTTAGTCCAGATGTCGTTCATCTGGTGAAAAATTCCGATGACGCCGATGTAGCCCAACGTGACACACTAATGGAACGCATGTGGTACATATGGGCGCCAACTTTGTTGGGCTTATTGATCCATGCAAATGTAACGTGGGACTTGGATTTTCTAAAGTCGAAAATTCGGGTCGGGAGGGCTGGGGGAATTGCTTCTTTCGGGGCAGCAATTTTTTCCTTATGTGTGGTGCTACAAGGAAACGATCTGTAAGACTCTCAATGCAATATTCTGATTGCACTCTACTAAATCTGGTCGGAATTTCTTTCAAAAGGTTTACTCGTCTTTACTTTAATATGATTGGGCAATCATTATACTGATCATGACAAACAATACTTGTCACTTTATTTCGACCTATTTTATCAGATTTTTTTTTTTTTTGGAAATAACACGTACATCTGAGTGTTACAATGAGGCAGATTCATTTAATAGCTCACAGGAGCATCGTCATTTCAATGGATCGAGATATCATGTCAATAATATCACGATACAATGGAAAAGACACTTAACTCACCACAAACAAACAAAAGATTCGACTTCAATGAGTCTATCTATACAACTAAGAGGCTTTTAAAGTAAGTGACGAAACACGAAGGTGGCATAATTCAATACAACAATATAACCTACTGGATCATAAGTGTTTCATAATTGACGTGCTGTCTTATTACACTGATCATGAAGCTGTTGCAATAACAAAAGCTCCTCCTTTTTGTAATTCGAGGTGAAAGAAAATGCAGCAAATAAATTGGCTTTAAAACACGACAATATGTCAAACAAAAAAAGAAATAAACAAGAAAATAAAAACAAAACAAGTTATTAAAATAATTCTAGAATACACCATACTCTGAGCTGAACATCAAAGAAGAAGACTGGATTTAATTTGACTGGATCGAGACTCTAAGTCACGTAAGCTGTAAGGAAGAAACGTCTTGTCAAAGATGGCGAATAATGCCCAGTGAACCATCCACAGTGGATAAACGCAAGATGTTTCGGTACGCGGATATTTACTAATATACATTTTAATCACCGACTGGAAGAATATGTCACCGTCTGTCTTCTGTTTTGACATTTGACTTAGCTGTTTGTATTATAGTGGTTGGCTGCGATGCGGTAAAGCATCCATTTATTAACAGACACGATCCAAAATGGCAACTTTTAAAGTGTTATGACAGCAAAATTTCCTTCGTGAAATTTTCTGGAATATATCTTATTCTCCGCCCAAAATTAACAGAACAATCATGTCATTTGTCTTTAACTTACTTTAATTTTGATCTTTAGGATAAGCAAAGGATGGATTTTAAGAATATGTAAAGACACACGTTCATAACAAAGATTCTTTCTGAATTTGACCAGTGACGACGTTTCTGTGAAAGGATGGAGCAGAATTTTTCATTACGTGTAGACATACCAAAAGGAAACAACGACCCTCAATGGAACAAATCGGCCATTGTGATCACTTGTTTCGTTGCTCTTGCGTCTACTGTCTCAATCACAGCCATTTTAGGAAACCTCGTGACAATTATTGCATTCTGGCAAAATGAAAATCTCAGACGGAGTGGGGTAAATTACTACATTGTCAGCTTGGCTTCGGCAGATTTTTTGGTTGCGATTTTCGTAGTACCTTCAATCGTTGCTAGATTTTTGAAATACCAATGGAACGAAAATTTACTGTTTTGCCATTTCTCGTTCTGGGTACCGTACGTGACACTGTCTATCTCCATTTACATGGTAATACTGGTATCACGTGATCGCCATCTCCTGGTAAAAGATGTGATACGTCATCAAAGAACTCAGTCACCAAAGACGGCCAAACGATTGATATTAATAACTTATGTTCTCATGTTTGCTATCATTTCCCTGATGTACTTTTTGGTTGAAAGTAATGATTCATTTCTTCCTATTTGTAGACTCGAGCTTGTAACATATATACCCTATCGTTTGCTATCGGTCACGTTCGTTATTTTATTACCAGTAACTCTTCTTGTTTATTTTAACGTCAACATGCTCAAACATCTGATAAATCGTAGACGTGCTTTTCTGGAAACGACCTTCCTTCCATCCTGTACACATGCCCGGGCGTGCCAAACGATGAAGGAGGTAGGATCGCAACTCTACGGTGTTAGGAAAGAAAACGATGCACTCGAATCGTCTGTATGTGATCAAAAAGAGTCACCGAAACATACCGAGGTAGAGATGTACAATGAAGGAGAAGTTTCTGATGGTAAGTCAATGAAAGAGAGAACGTCAGATACTAGAACGATCGAAATCAACGTGTCAGAATCCGGGGATATTGAGTCGCAGTTAGGATCAAGTGAATCATCAAATAACAGAGTCGTCATTAAAACAATTAGTGGTCCTTCAAAATGTTCTGATTGTGAATCAAGAAGAATCAAACGGAGGGAGCTTTATGGGTGCACAAAAGCCGTCAAAGTGGTCTTGATATTGGTTTCAATGTTTCTAATTTGTTGGTTACCATTTTACGTGATGCTATATTTGCATGCGTTCGACGTGATCGAGGTCTCTGCATTGCCTGTGTATTTTTTGTACATACTAGTCTGTAGTAACTCCTCGGTCAATCCTGTCCTGTACGTCGTGACGAAGAAGAGTTTCCGAAAAGCAATAATGGAACTTCTTAATTTTAAGGACCGTCTCTCGTACTAGGAACCACCGACGCTTTCATTCACTCTTTGTTTTTACAATTCAAGGGACACACGTTACTGTTATTTTAGGGTATGGTGTTTGTTTTTGTTAGTGTTTATATTCTTACGTTTTTTTTTCTTTCTTTCGAACTGTTTAAGTAGAGCTATGTAATGAGGTAAAAGTGAAATGAACTGTACATTGAAAAATGAAGTAGACCAATTTCACCGTTTGAGTGTTCGATGAAAACAATCAGTGGTTGTTATATCTGCATACATTGTGTTTTACGAAATCATATTTGTATACATTATGTTTAACAAAAACACATTTGCATACATTATGCTTATTGAAATCAAATCTGCATACATTATTTTTAATAAATGTCTGTTACGTGAACACCCAGGGGCTAAATTATTTCATTCATATGTGCAGTGCAGTTTAGGTTTTGTAGAATACATATTTCGATGTACATGTTTGCTCTCTTCGGGTATTCCTTTCCTGTCAAACCTACCTTGGATACCACAGTGGAACAGACTAAAATGTAATTACGCACCATAAGATACGGCAATGTTGAATGAGTATATTACATAATTAGCTTCTGAAATAATCATCGTTTTGTCGATGAGTACAGTCACACTGAAGACTTATTGAAAGGTTTTATTTATCCTGAGATGTTTAACTTTGTGGCAAAGGATAACAAATATCAGAGGATGGTGAATACTATCATCTTTGAATCTGATTCTGATGCCAAAGACTTGAGTCTTCAGTACAATTTAATGACACAATGTCCATTTTGGCACGCCATACTGTTGTACCCTCACACCGACAGCAAACTTCGCATGATGAACAGTTACGTACAATGACGTGAGCTCATGCATGGAGACTATAACCTATATTTTACTTTTTTTTGAAAAAAGGAAGTTAATAAAAAAAAATACAGGGAACGCCATTCTGCTTTTATAATGCTTACAATGCTTACTGTATTTGTTTTGTGACTGAAATCAGCTGTAGGTTTCCCCTTGCGAATATATCCATTTCCAAAAAGGTCGATACTAACATTGTATAAAGTGAAGGGGTAATATGAAGCGCTGATGTGAAAAAAAGGTAGAAAGACAAATCAATACCTTTTAAATTACCCGATGCTTACAAACTTTGTCAATCAGATGAACTTTCAGCATTAGAGAAACGTTTAAATCACCAAAGACATTTTGCTGCCACGTACCTCCTCGTTAATGTATCATATTTCTAGAGGTGAGAAGCCTATAGATCGATTCATAAGAAAAGGCTAACTGCAAAAACACAAAAGGAGTATCGACAGTGTGAATTGCTTCCAAACATTTCACAAAATCTTCTGTGCTGACTTAAACAAAAATCACATTAGGACGGAGACAATGACTAACCTCTCTATATCATAAGAGGCATTGGTTTTTCTCGTCTCCAGTAAGTACGCTTAGATTGAAAATATCCACATATTTTTTTATATGTTTTACATAGCTTGTAAAGTAAAATGGGATGCTGCCAGACCAATGACTTTGGACAAACTTTTCGACATTTTGAAACGTTGTCGTTACAGTTCAATTTAAAACTATTTAATAAGTACCACGATATGACACTGTTAGCATTTTCGATGTTTTGGAAGTACTACTTACCGTATTTACAGGTTAAAATGACTAACCACTTCAGGAATACCAAGTGATGAGCTTGTATCGAGGCTTACAAATGTCAAAAGAAGACGTTGAGCATAATAGGCCTATCTATAAAGTATCGAAACTGGAAATGAATAAATTTAGTAAAACAGATGAATTTATAACTGTCATTAACTGGTTATCGGAAAGATGTGAGAGCACTGCCAACAAATTTTTCAAGTCCCACGGTTAAAATATAAATTACTTTGTTCTCTTTAAAATCATGGTATTTTGAGGATTCTTTGATTTTGTTATGTTATATATTTTGCTGAACTGTTTCTAGTGAGTATAAAATGAACTATGGATGGGAATATAACCTTTCAAATGGAAGCAACGAAAGAGAGCAGGTTATTGAATCACCGGGAATTTCAAATTACATACTTCATTGTTTTTGCATCTGCCATTTCTGTCACAGTCCTTGTCTTAAAGCCATTGCCATCAATTTCAAAGACTATTGTATTTTTTGCAGAACAGAAAGCACAGATTACATTGCCAATTTGACTTTACCAGATTCTCGGTTGTCCTTCTGGTCTTACCTTTTAGAATTGCTAGATGGATGGAGCACCAATTGACAAATAACTTCGTTTTTGCCATTTCACATTCTGGGTGTCATACCTTGCTTTGCCTGCCTCCCTATACATGGTGGTGCTAATACTACGATACTACGTGACCGGTATCTCCTTGTTGAAGATGTACTGTGTGACAAAAAGTCTCAGACACAAAGGACGGCTGATACTGCTGTCTTACTTTGTAATCACAGTGTTTACTGTAATATCTTTAATCATGTATTGAACGAATTGAAGCATTTATATCGGTATGTAAATAAGTATATGCTATTTATTGTGACATCATAATACCGGTACCTCCTTCTTGTTGATTTGTACATGCTTACGCTGAAACATCTCAAAGATCGTAGAAGTGAGTTTCTTGAGATGAATAAGAAAAAAAATAGAACAAAAAAATACATAATCATGTCACATTTGTATTTTATTACTTACAATATATTCCTCTCAGTTGCACTGACACTCTTAATGCACTAGCCGAGTCCTGTCTGTGGTGAGTAAAGCTTCTCCAATTGTATGGTGGTGTTTCTGACATTTTTTTATCGACCCACAGCAGAACACAGAGATCGGCGTGTTGTTTTCAAATATTCTGATAAAGTAATCCCAAATAAATTGACACGTGATCTCTGTCATAGCGTGTGACAATTGTCGGATCTCATTTCAAGTAAACAGGTGGATCATTCGACATGCTTCAACTAACCTACTCCCCCCCCCCCCCACTCTGAACCTGACGAGCTTTAGAATAGTGTCATTATGATATAATTGTTTAGTTACAGCAAGTCACCTTGTCTCAGGTTGCAGGAAATGTCACCTTCTATAGTCTCTTTGATATTGCAATTTCAATTGTAAGCACTGTTTATTGTACGTTTTGAACCCAGGGTTGTAAATTTACACTTCCACTACAAGAGATTGATGTTCTTTTTTCTTCCATTTTTCTCAAGTTTACGTTCCCCCGCCCCGTTGACTCTCATGCTCTTAACACCCAACCGTAAACTCGCTTACTTAAGCAGAGCAAGTGACAATTAATCCTTATAGACATATGCTACGTCAGCTCCTAGAACCAATACAAGTGAATCAAAGATATCACAGAAAGTGGATAACAGTATTTGGATTTTGTTCGTAGTATGTATATCAAGTATTTTCAAAAGAGTCACCCAAACATACGGTAAAGGGATGTACATTGACGGAGAAATTTGGGATGATATGTCAATGCAGAAGGAAATGGCAGATACAAGACCAATCGAAGTCAATGTGTCAGAATCCGTGGATAATGAGTCGCAGTTAAAATCAACTAAATCATCAAATAATAGAGTCATTGTTAAAACAATTAGTATTTCTTCAAACTTTCTTACTGCGAAGCAAGAATCAAACGACTGGAGCACGTGGGTGCACAAAATCTGTCGAAGTGGTCCTAACCTTGGGGATAGTACAGAACAGCTCAATGGGATAATGCACTCTCGGGGGTTAGTACTATCGCTGCACGCACTCGGGGTTGGCAGCGTTACATCGCTTGCATTAACCGTTGATCGTGCATTAACTTGCAGTTAGTGCACGTTCCAGCGTTGATTAATCTTTAATTGTTCAAAGTATGTTGGTAATCCAGACGAAAATCAGAAAAGGCTATTCTATTTTTTATTAAAAATGTATAATGGGTACCATAACTCTTTTGTCATTCGAATCAGCTGTAAATTGCATCGTGACAAGAGATCGATATTTCAATTAAACGGATCATATGAAGTTGTGATGTTAATTTAAAAAAATCATTGAGCTGTTACAGCTCCCTGGCAAGCATTAATAAATATTCATGCTTTTCAGAACAGTGTTGCACTGACAATGCAATGAGGAAATCAATCTGAAGAATATTTGTAAATGCAGAGTTTCGTTTTACAAATACTACAATTCCCGATACCGCCCAAGGAGTGAGGTTGAGACCTGTTCTGTTGCGTATTCATTACGTAGGCGTTTACAGTAAGAATATTTCATTTTCAAATATACTTTCTATTTTTAATCCACTTCCGTTGCTTTAGAAAGCGGTTAATGTCATTTTCGTTCTTTGAATGACGTATTCCGTCCATTTACAACCTCGCGTGTACATTTAAAGATAAAGAGAAACTTAACATCAAGCATAATCTTAATGTTCTGGCTTTCCAGTACACACACGATCACTTTAATATGTCTTATAAACTTTGAAGCTTTTTAGATAAATCGATGGGAAATAAATAACTACACAAGCGCAAAACGAGTATCAACAATGTAAAGTGCTTCAAACCATTTCACAAAATCTTCCGTGACAGAGTTTTACTTACAGAAAAATCATAAAAAGGACGAAAACAATTAATGACCTCATTATATCGTCAGATATTGCTTCCCTTGCTCCACGTAAGTACGCTTTGATAAATATTCACATTTCTTTTGATATTTTACATTACTGTTAGAGCAAATGGGATGGACCGTTGTCAGACCAATGAATTTTACATTTTTTAAAGACATTTTCTATGTACCGAGCAAACACACAGATCTCGTGTTCAAGACGTCCAAATTTTCGGCAGTTTAAAATGCTTCAATTTTCGTCATTGGTATCACAGGTGTCACGATATGACTCTGTTTGACATTTCTGGTATAGATGAATAAGGTACCCTCTATCCTGAAATGACTTAAAGGCAGCAGGAGTACCAAAGGATGTATTAACAAACGTCAAAAGTAGACGGTGAGCATAATATTTATAAAATTAGTGGAACTGGAAATGAATGGCATTGCTGGATTGAATATATTGCTATTTGTTATCGGAAGGATGTGAGATGATGCATGGACAAAATCTCGGAAAGCATTTTAAATAACTTCAAGATGGTTACTATATTAATACTCTGTGCCTTCAAAATGGTGTTATTTTGAGGATTCTTTGGTTTTTAAGTTTGTAAACTTTAATCCTTCGCTGAACCGTGACGTCAGTGATTCAAGGAAACTATGAATGAGAATGTTACCTTTAAAATGGACGCACCGAAGGAGGGCAGGCTCCTCCAATCACCGGGCATCATGAGCACGTGCCTCATTGTTCTGGCATCCGCCATTTCTGTCACAGCCATTGTGGGAAACCTTGTGACAATAATCGCATTTTGTCAGAACAGAGAGATCAGAAGGAGCGCTGTAAATTATTACACTGCCAATCTGGCCGTTGCAGATTTCTTGGTTGCGCTTCTGGTCATACCTTCTACAATTGCTAGATGGATGGGGCACCGATTGACAAATAATCTGGTATTTTGCCATTTCACGTTCTGGGTGTCATACCTTACGTTGCCTGCCTCCCTATACATGGTGATACTGATATCACGTGACCGATATCTCCTTCTTAAAGATGTTATACATCACAAAAAATCTCAGACACCGAGGACGGCTAAACGGCTGATATTGCTGTCTTACTTTGTAATCATGATGATTACTGTAGTAATTTTAATCTGGCTAGAACTAAATAAGACATTTATATCGGTATGCAAATTAGAATTTTTCCATGACGTAGTTTATAAAGTAATGTTATTTATTCATGACATCATAATACCGGTGCCTCTACTTGTTGGTTTTAACATGCTTATGCTGAAACATCTCAAAGATCGAAGACGGGAATTTCTTGACATGGCTGCTCTTCCATGTTGTGCACATGGAGAGCGTCAAACGTATCAAGAAATAGTCAAAGGATTTCAACTCTTTGGTAGTGCCAGAAACACAAATGATACACACGAACAGTCTACAGGTTATCAAGGAGAGTCACCCAAACAGTCAGAGAAGAAGTTAAAACGAAATTTTAAAGAGTGTCTGACGGATGAGTCGATGAATCCTTTCGAAGCGTTGCGGAGAAAAGCAGATGGAAATAGAGAAATTAAAGAAAGTGTGACCAGATCTTTTAAACGTTAAGTCGCAGTTAGACTCAACTGAATCATCAAGTAAGAGAATTGTCGTAAAACCAATCAGTGTTCATTCCAAATGTTCTTACTGTGAAACAAGAAGAATCAAACGAAGAGAACTCTCTGGATGCACAAAAGCTGTCAAAGTGGTTCTTATATTGGTGTTAATATTTCTCGTTTGTTGGTTGCCAGTGTACTTTGGTTCTTTTATTGGTATGTTTAGTGTGATCGATGTTTCCCCATTGATTATGTTTTATCTGTACATCGTCCTTTGCGGTAATTCCGCCATCAATCCTTTCTTATACGTCTTGACCAACAAGGGTTTTCGAAAGGCAATTCTGAAAGTATTTCATATTTGATAAACGAAATCCACATACTGTTAGTTTCGATTAATTTTCACATGCTCTACTTAATTCAGTAGGGGCATTTACGGGTGGAAGTTATGAGCATGAGAATGGGCAACGTCAATTAAACACATAAACTTGAAAAAATGAAAGAAAAAAGTTAAATTAATCTTTTGTAGTGGAAATATAAATTCCTCTGTACGCTACGCACCTACAAGTCGTGAGAACAATGACTGCTGAGTCACTCCTCCCCTCCCCCTCCACCCTGAGACAAAGACTGGCTAGTGTGCCACTGCCCTGCAGCAAACGCTTTCGAGGTGTACCAATAGATGGGATGAATTGAAATTTTGACACCCTCCTCCTGATTTTTTTTTTCTTTTTCTTTCGGACTCCGTGGTTTTGAGGGAGTGGGAAAGTCAACAGGGTCATCGTGATGTCGAAAATTACACTATCAAGTTGAAGTGGGCAGCATCTTAGAGTTACACTGAAAGCAAACCAGTGGAATTCAGTCCTGCGTACACTACACAGACTTCAGTTAATTCACGCCTTTAGTTTTGCTTTCCAGCTCCTTCTTTTCTTGATTGACTAACAAATCCGTATCTCAATTTAGATTTCGCGTGGGTTGGGTGGAGGGGGTTGCTTGGAAGGTGTTATGATATTACCAACCTTGGAGTCGGTTGATTTCTATAAGCTTGGTTACCTCCATGACGGCATTATACGGCCTTATGAAGATCATCCATCTTGGAAATGCTGGTCAAGTTGGTCCCCTAGTAGAACAAACTTTGTCTCTATTGTCTAAAGTTAAAGAGAGGATAAATTAACTACCTACATCGTAAGATATGTATATTTTTTTCAGCATTTATGAAATTGAATCTTTTACACGATACACTGTCCTACTCACCAGAGTGAATATGTGTACCGAAGGGCGGATTCAGCCTCTAGCTCATGGGGGGGGGGGTAGTTTGAAAAGGGGGCGCCAGCATATCTGACTAATACAATAATGTATGCTGTCTATTTTTAACACAATAATGAGCCGTATGTGCAAGATACCATCATAAATTAGGGTGCCCTTGCATTTGAATTGTTTAGCACTATTACATTGACACTTTAGACGGTCAATGCAGGCCAAGATTTTCATTTTCTGGCTCATGATCAATTGCTTCACTATAAAATATTCTTTTACATCGTTGTGTAAATATCAGAATGTGTGACTGAATTTCTCAGGACGAGGCGGCGCACTTTTCCTGTCCCCAGTTGCCCCCCCCCCCCCTTGGATCCGCCCTTGTACTAAAGGTGTACCATAACGAAAACTGTTCTGCATGAACTGTTGTTAGAGTGCATGTTACTATTTTAATCTACAAAATGTTTTTCACAATTATCATGTCATGATAATTAAAGGTCATGAAACTTTAGAACTTAGACGGAGAAGCAAATTGAATGTCATTGCAAAGTGTCAAGTGCAACATATGATTTTTTTGCTATCTGTAATCACAGATAAATGATCTGCTATTATAGTTAAAAAGACTTGTAATAACATATTAATCTACAATTACAGATTATTAATATGCGATTACAGGTTTTCTCCATAGCACTATAACGGGCTTTTGTACGTGTAACTTTAGCTGCAGAAGACTGTGCATGCAGGCTACTGTTTGGTGGTGACACTTCAAAATTCCCCAATTGCTAAATATCTAAATGACACACCGGAAAGCAAAATCTTGCCATCTTTTAGTTGCACGGTGTTGACAGACCACGAGGTCACTTATAATAACAATAAATCTTCATCACCGTGAATCCCTTATACCGTAGAAGGTTTTAATTTAAATGTTGTTAAACACTTATTATACCTATAACCAATGTTGTGATTTATACATGGGTTCTCAGAACTATATGCTTTGTTACTAGGGCACGAGCCACTTCTTCTAACAATATCCCAAACAACCTTTAGGAGGTAAACACATTTTAGCAAAAAAAAACTTATCACGTACGATGACTGAATGTCTAAAGCAGGTATTCACTGAACTAACGAAAATTATGAGGAGACAATAAAAAGTACATCACAAGTGTCCTGTCTTCTCTGTAGGTTTAATTGCCCTCTTATCTACATCTTCAGAAGCGATTAAATAGCTTTCACGTCTGAGCAGCTAAAAAACAATCTAGAGTAGATTTTCAATATTTACAAGGATGTCTTGAAATTGAAGTGGAAAGTGCACTTGACTTCTGTTTGGGGGATTGAGCAATTATCAGCTGAATTTAATACATTTTCTAGTAAACAGAACATGAAGTTAACAGGTATGATTTTATGCATGGATTCACACGACCAAAAAAAAAAAAAAAACATTTTCTCACACTTCTAGCCTTCATTCAGTCGGTTTTGACTTTACATCGATCAACGTTGATAGCTTGTCAAACGTTTATTAAATGTCGCTGAGGGTTACATCTGTATTACAATGTGTACTTGTACTATATGTTTTCGTTTCGGGTACAGAAGAGTTTGAGCCAGAAAGCACAAATGCAGTGTGGTTTCGATGATTTCATTATAATTCTTTTCTTAGTCTGACATATTTTATAGTTTAAACCCTGTTGAGTCCAAGTGATATTTGACATCCACCTAAAACAAAAGGTCCTTGCAATCAATGATCTACATACCAAATTGTCCAAGCTTCCATCCTTGAGATATCATTTTTATAACGTTTTCACAATTTGACTCCTGTTGACCCCCAAAATGACCTTTGAATTGCACCAACATCAAGAGGGTGTTTGTACTCAATGTGGTACACTTACAGACTAAATATGAGGTTTGTCACTGCTTTCATTCTTGAGATACCGTGTTTACAAGGTAGATACATACATACACACACCCATACACACACACCATGCTTGATTACAAAGGTGACGATTATCACTGAAACCAAAAATGACCATGATTACCTCTCTATAAATTGTTGTATCATGATGAACCCTACCATACATACAGCCCATACAGGTGGACTATTACATATGATGGGGTGAGTGGGTGGAGGGGAGCAAGACTTGCCCTAGGATCGGGATGTGATATTATACGATAGCCCTGGTGGACTACATCATCATCCCTGACGTATGCATAAGGTGAACTGTTATTCAAGACAAAGTTGCCAGACTAGAAACAGTAACTCCACTGAGAAAGCTTTGTGTGTCTCATGTAATGGAATGGGGTATTGTGCAATAAACTCATTATTTTCCAACAGGATACTCTAGTTTGGTGTAGGTATTTGGGGATAGTCACTGTGTAAGAGGGGAATCATTGACTCTCACATCACCGAAAAAGGAATTTAGTCAGATAAAAAATGCAACGGAAACGGCTTTTAAAGCTAACAAGCAATTGGCAGGCATAATCAAGTTATTTGATAGTAATGTCATACCAAGACATACCGTACAGAGTATCTAAACCACAGCATAAAATGAGATAGTAAAATGAAATTTAAAAATATCCTGCACATTGAAAGGATATTCTGGAGAGAACTTGGCTGGTAGGAGAGGATGGCCTAATTAATATCCCCTCTCAAGGCAACCTCATGTGACATCAGTCCCTGCAATGTCAACATGGATTGATTTATTTTTTTTCTGAGCTATGGCTCGTGCTGATTACATGATGACAAACCACTACAATATGTTTGCTGTTGCTTCACAGTTTTTTTTTTTTTTGGGGGGGGATTTCATGGGTAAAATAATAACAAGTGTTACAAAGATCAATCAAGAATCGTTTCTCTCTTTCATCTTTTTCAGCAAATTATTATTCATTTCGTGGATCCCACTTCAGATCTCAATAATAACAGTCCTGGTTAACAATTTATAAAAGATTAGATCAAATTAAAAAAGAATCATTATTCTCAATCAATTCCTCCACCAATTGATGAATCCTATCATCCTAATGTTAAGTACATTTCTTCACTCTTTGATTTCTGCATCAATACTTTATCAAGTGACTCTTGGTGTACCAGTTACGATACTGACATCTTGCATATGATTTGATAAAAGTTTCTATTATCAAAGTCTTCTTTACTTTCCACTTCTGACATGGCTAATGATGCTCGCTTATCTAATACTTGCTTTTCACCATAGTCTACCAGGCTATCATCAGTGTATTTGCTATTCATTGTAGGGCAACTTAATTCTGCAAACAAGTGCACTTGTACATTTCTGTTTTGCTTCTACACGAATGCAATGCAAATGTTGCATAACATGACTTGACATGACATGACTTCTCTTGCAGCCATCAAGACCAACAGATGAAGGGACAAAAGAAAATGGTATATTAAAAATTACTTAAGGACTTGCTGAGGAATGAAAAAAAATGTTCCTCCCCTTGCACCCCTACAAGCTGAGCCCATAATGCAGGTAGTTATGCAAATTATTAAGTGGTCACATTAACAAAGAAACTACCTGAAGGAATGTCAGAGAGCGTTCAAAATGTATAGGTAACTAAAGATGTTTCCAAATACATCACTGAGTAGCTAGAGCAGTTTATGAAGTAACTACATACTGTTTAAAGTAGCGTCACCCATTTATTCTTTGTGTCAAACCAAATGGCAAAGACACCAGATAGAGCATTCACTTTCATACATAATACCTGTTTAAATGATCTCAGTGATTATGTAGATACACTTCAAAGGGAAGTAAGGAATTTGCAATGCATGCACATTTCATACAAACAAAACGGCTTTTTAATCATTGTTAAACCATTTAGTCTCACCAATAAACATCTGCAAAAGCTTCATCTCCTGAAAATATTGTACATACTGTAAGATGAGATATGGGAGCTGAATCATCTGAAATTTTGAAGTTTGGGTGAACAGATTATCCCTAAGCAAAAAATAACTGAATTTTTATTTGTGAGAACTTACTTCGTGAAGAGGTTACTGTCCTTCCAGATTTTGAATAAGCTATCATTCTGTGTCCATAAACAATGGTTTTAATTTTTTTTTTTGGTAAAACAAATGCCTTTTTCCCATTTACCAGATACAGCTTTTTATCATTACAGACAGTAGGTACACAGGGATGATACCAGATGCACAAAAGTGGGTTCTGAATAATACATATTTTAAGAGTGAAAAATAGTATTGTTTCTTTAATTTAAAAGGTAGCGCGAGAGCAAAATGAAAGAGCACACTAGAATGGTTATCAGTATACCATTACATTACTTGTTTCTCTTCAATTGCCATTCATTGCTGATAAAATATGCTGGATACAAAATGTACAAAATAGTTGCACCACATCGATAAAAAAAAATTGTCTGTCTGCACAGCTTAACATACATGGTACCTCTCAGACAGTACATACAACTTGGTTCGTGAACCAGCAAGAGTTCTATTCACTTCCACCAAAGAAGTCATCCACCGAACTAAAGATGGCTTGACAGCAGTTGCCTCCCAGACAATGTTCTCTGAAGACAACGATGTTTTGTGTTGGAAAAAATTTAGAGTCACTCTGAGAAAATGCATTATTAGCAGCATTTATTTTCATGAAATCATCTCAAATCTACATAATATGGGCAAAGAAACAGAAAGGAACCTTTTTTTTTCTCTTCTTCTGGCAGCCAAGACAAAGACAATGTCCACACTGTGCTTTTAACTATTTTAAGGCAATTGTTACCATGTTACAGAGTTGTATGTGTAAACTGAAAGGAAAGCAAGGCAGGCAAAACAATGATACATCGGCAAGAAATAGTCAACATACCTTACTTATATATTGGAAAAAAAAACATGACAATGCGGAAATCAAGCAAGATTGTGCCAGATGAAGGACAAAACTACCTAAGTTGCTATGCACTGACGAAGAGATGCTGATGTTTGTGCACTGCTGAAAATATCCTCATGACAGAATGAATGTGAAGAAGTGCAAGACAGATTGACTGGACAACTTGTTGCTTGCAGTGTGTTGTGTAGATTCTACTGATAAGCTTAATGAAAAGTCATCCATAAAATTAAAAATTTAGCTCATCCCTAGCCATTTGACAAAACAACTGACAGGAGGGCCAGTAAAGCTGAGGGAGTCGGTCATCCTTTTTCATCTGAACAACCATCTCCATCTGCAAGACCTCCCTTCAAAATCAAAGGATGGATACTTGTCTGACATAGGGAAGATCAATAACAAAAGACCAATGCTTTGGTTGGTAATCTCGACACAAAACCACAAGATAACCAACAATGCTGGTTGCATCATCCAGTCTGTGACGAGGAAAAAGTCCGCTTCACATAAAAAGAGCACCCTCTCAAAATACGACCATTTTTCACAAAGTGAAACTTTACGTGCAAACATCTCAAGTATAAATATTAAACAGTAAACTTAATACCTGATGACAGATTAACAAAGCAAAAAAAAAAAACAAACAACTCAGTATGAAAACATTCAATGATAGTCTGTGGCACAGAAAAATGCTCTCTTGCTCATTTCCAGTTTTAAATTTCTCAAGTGAAAAAAATTCACCCTTCATGGCCTTACCTTGTGTGAGTTTACCCTAACATGAATGTCCAGCACAATTCCTTTACTTTTATTTATTTGCTTTATAAATGCTGTCCTGTTTTGCAAGCTATTATTTTATCCATCACTCCATTCACTCCTGATGACATATCCCAGCCAATCTTTCATCTGAATTCAGGTCTTGCTAAATTTTCTGTTCCATCTTCTCCAGGGTATGTAGGGGGGTCAATAAAATCTCTTTTTGTTGTAATCTTGTTTTTTTCGAAAGACGACGAACCCAACGATGATGCACACGAGGGCGCCAAGTATAACGCAGAAGGTGATCAGAAACATCTTTCTCCAACTCAGAGTGATATTTTTAAATGCCCCTTGAGGGTCATCGACGTGGTCTGAATGTTAACATCAAAGAAAGACAAAAAAAAAAAAAATTATAGACAAACTGAGAAGAGGTTAACATGGATCAGGAAAGAATTACACAAATTTTCCATCAAATTTATTCGCATAGCAACCACCAACTTCTTTTGAAATATGTAACTGTGCTTCAACATGACAGGTATGGTATTTTTTATATGATGCATGCCTTCTTCCATCCCCATTTTTTTTATCAATTCGAGAAAAAGACTACGACATAATTTATGAAACTTGTTTTGTACTCCCCTGGCTTCTGTCTGCTAATTTGTTCAGGATAAGTACTGTAGTGATTAACATCCACTAATCCAAGTTAAACAAATAGGCTGGCCAATATTCAAAATATTCTGGTAAAGTCCATAATCATATGAAACTACAAGTCAACAACATTCAGTCTGCTCCAATTCTTTGTGTATAGATGCGGATCGTCAAAACCGCCGACATTTTTGAATAGGCTGACATAGAGTCACAGAGAAACAAAGGACAACAAAACTGCTGCACGACATTTACATCATCATGACGTGATAATGAATTATTTATGCGGCTGTGGTGAAAGTTACTTATCGTAAAATGCGGTACTATTTCAATATCTTTTGAACCAAGTGGGTGATACTTTCATGGGAAAAGTTAGTCAAAAGACTTTGTGATTCCTTGCCAGTATCTCCTTTTTTTTTAATCCAAACACATAATCACTTTAGAAAGAAGCTACCACAGGAGAAGAAAGGGACCATATCAAAATGAAAAACAGAACACAAGAATGTAAACCACATATGAAAATTATGAAAAATCAGAAAGTTCCTGACACCAAAGTGTGGTTAAAAGTTGGCAAAGACAACCTGAAAAATATTTCCCTGCTCAATGGTAGACTCAAACGAAGTACTTTGTTAATCAAGACAGGGATTTGCTGGAAAATACGTACCTGATAAATCTAAAAAGCTACGTTCAGTGATGTGAAAGGATTGCAGAGGGGCAGGGAGGATGGGAACAATCCATTCTATTGCATTTCAGTGGTTACAAAATGTGACACTTGACTTCCCCAAAATATTGCAAAATTGTTGTATACAAGTAAGTCCACAATTGTCAACTTTTGCTATGAATACAAACAAATCTCTGAGATCAGTAACTCTGCAAGTTTAACATTTGACTAAATACGAAAACATGATTTTCTCACTGTCCCATGGGGTATTTCATATAACAGAGATCATCTACTTACTCATCAAGTGCTACCATTTTTGACAGTCTGAAGGGTAGTTACATTCAGTTGCTGAGATATCATCCTTAATATGTTTTCATACTTTAACCTCTGGTGACCTCAAATGACCTTTAACCTCCATGAAAAATGACAGAGGTCATCTACCAACAGTGCACTACCAACACAACATCTTTAAGGTTCAAGCACATTTACCCTCCTTGAGATACTGTGTTTACATGGTTTTAAAACTATAACAGCAACATTCCGTTGCTGAGATATATCCGTTTGACTTGTTTTCATACTTTAAGCTTTGGTGACCTCAAATGACCTTAGACCCCCATGAAAAACAATAGGGATCAGTAACTCACAATGGACTGTCAGCACACCAACTTTGAAGTTCAAGCATCTTTCCCTCCTTGAGATATCATGGTCACAAGGTTTTCAAACTATGTCCTCTATTGACCTCACATGACCTTGACCTGCATACAAAATGCCAGACATCATCTACTCATCAAGTGCTACCAATGATAAGAGGTTGAAGTTACAACAATATCCATTGCTGGGATACCTCCCTTAATTTGTTTTCATATTTACTGCTCTGCAGACCTCAAATGACCTTTGACCTCCATGAAAAACAATAGGGACCGTCTACTCACAAAGGATTACCAACATAAAAACTTTGAAGTTCAAGCACCTATCCCTTCTTGAGATATCATGTTTACAGGCCAGGGTACCACATACACACACATACATGCTGAGACAGGTAAGTGCAGAGCAAGGTAAATAGGCTAAACAGAGTGGGGGGGATTATTGTCAACCTATGCATAGTGGAATGGAGAAAGGCTGCAGACACAGACAAGATAAGGGCAACATTTTTCTGGAATGTTGCTTCACCTGCTTTACAGAAATCTGCTTCCCTGTGCAAAAGATTCAATCAACTGCTAGGTGAATTCAATGTCAAAGGTGGAATGAACTTTTTCACTGGGTTTCCAAAGCCAAAGAAGAGATGTGTATGGGGCATTGCTAGCAACAGCACAATTTGAATGTAATACAACCCCAAAACAACAGAAACCATAAGACAACACCACACACACACCATCACAATGCCATGGAAAACAAGAAACTTCATTCTAACAAAATATCAACCACATGAAACCTCATCCACATACAAAATCGACCACATGAAACTGCATCTACAGTCAATATTGACAATGTAACACCACACTCACTAGCACATGTAACACAGACCACATGAAACTCCATCAACATGCAACACTGACCACACAAAACCTCATACACAAACATCATTGACCATTTGAAAACATTGTCCAATATCGTTGATAGTGGACATACACTTTAAGACTCCATCATTGTGCCTTCTTTGTTTTTTCTTTAATGTATTGTTGTTTGTTTGTTTTTTGAGGTGGGGATTTCATTTTACATGGTCACTAGCTCTAATGCAGTTTCCTTTGTTTATCTAGTATTCTCCATATGTTTGCATATAGATAACTGCATTAATTGATGGTACTTTGTACAACAAATGTGAGGTAAATTTGAAATTGAAACAATGTTAATATTAAAAGTAGAGCAACCAGAAATAAGAATAGCTCTTTTAAGTGCAGTCCCTGCATCATACAATAAGCAAAACAATATGGATTGTCCATGGTGCATCACGGACCACATGAAATCAACATCCACATGCAAAATTTGTTTCATATTACCTCTTGGTGGTGCAAAGAAGTCTGCCGATGGTTCGATTTCTGCGTAATCAATGCTGTCATCTTGACCTCCTTCCCTCGTTAATTCAAACACTTTAATAGATATAATGTCATGATTATCTAGAAGACACAAAGACCAAAAAGAGAAGATGTAACATTCAAAGTTTTCCATCAAAATAATCATTTTGTTTTTACTTAGTTTAACAACATAGTAACGACTGTTTTGCTTATTCCTGACATGCATCCAAATACTTGGAAGGAGTCTTCTTCATGAACAAACAAACAGACAAGGTAAAGGCACAAGTTTGCCATTGTCTTTTTCATCTCAAGCAATTAAAATGCATAACAGAAATGTTAATCACTAGGTCACTGCATGGGCTGTCTTATGGTTTACTATGATTTAAATTGTCTCAGTGCTGTCCTCACGTCTTACGATTCATCCTTTACATATTTCTATTTCATGGTTCAGAATTTCATGTTCTTTTTTTTTTGCAGACATTTTTATTGCCATGTTTCTTTTCAAAATGTAAGCTCGGCAGTTTCCTTTTCCAAGGATGGATAAAGTGATTCTCACTCTTAGCCTTCAAGTCATTTTGTATTCCATAAGGAGAATGGTAACAAGCTACATAGATCATTTGGCTTAATGTTATAACTTAACACTACTGTACGATATGAATCATTACCCATGATCATCACTGTGAGCTTACCAGAGTTTTAGTTTCAGTTTATTTCCTTCCTTTGTAGGTAATAATAACAAAGCAAGACAAACAAGTACAGCATAAACACATGACATACGATACAAAAATAAACATACATATACTACACGAAAGGAAGAGGAACCAGAAGGAAGTTTTCACTTTTCTAGTCTGGTCCCTGTCAGAGCGCTGTACAGTCTGTGATTATATATATACAATCTAAACTTATAGAAAAGAAAAGGAGAAAAAGAAAAGGAGAGAAAAAAAAGGAAAAAAAAATCTAACAAACAAAACCAGAAAAGGGGGCGAGGAAAAATCATAGATCTGCAATGACGCAGTTTAAACAGTACTACTATTATCCTTCATTGTATTTATCGAGCAGGAGATATTTCACTTTTTTCTTAAACACATTTCAAGTGCAAGACTGCTTAATGGGATCGGATAATGAGTTCCAAAAATTTACACCTGTAATTCTTACTTAGGAATGGGCTAAAGAAGTCCTAGTATGCGGAAAGAGAAGACTGTCTTTGAATCTAGTAGAGTAAGAATGGAAATCACTATTAGTCTGGACGAATGAGATGAAATCGGAAGGGAGATTGCTATGTTTGTGTTTATATAAAAAGATTGACAGCTGGTATTTATAAATGTCATCCAAGGTAAGAACTTGGTTTTGGAAAAAAGAGAGGCTTTGAGTGCTCATTGAAAGGGGCATTACAGATGCAGTCTTAAGGTTCACTTTTGCAAAATGCGAAGCTGATTGAGTAAGTAACCAGAGGAATACCCCACAGTAATATACTGTAGGCAAGATGTGGAACAAAGAGGGTATTGTAAAGGGTTAAGGGCGTATTGCCGGGCAAGAATTCTTTCAGTATAGCGATAAGACCTGCTATTTTAGATAATTTTTTAGTGATTCCACAAATATGATCTTTCCATGATAACTGATCGTCAATTTGAACTCCCAGAAATTTGTTGCATTTGAGACCAGCATATCTGAGACCAAGATCAAGACCAGAGGGTGTCGAGACCTCACCCCAGACCAGAAACAGAGCTTTGAGCCAGAGATCAAAAAGGTTTGGGGTAATGTACATAAAGTGTAGGAAAATGAAACAAACTGTCCAACTTTGTAAATCAGTTTTTTTCACCAGACTTCAAGGGCATCAATCTGCAGTGAAAGGAACAGTGCAGACAAGACTTAGCACACATGGAGTCCTTTTGGTTTGAAGAGGTTGTGTGTTCCTGTATGCTCTTCCCAGCCAGCCCTAGTTAGAATTTTTATTTATTAGACGACATGAATTAGGGGTATCAACAAAAAAGTGATGGTTTTGGGCTGAAGCAGGAGTTATAAACGGCAAATTACAGTGAACAGTGCTTTCACCAGATCTAAGCAAAGCGCCAGCATTGTTTGGTGCATAGTGGCCAGGAAATTTTTGACGAAAACACATGCCATCAGGAGTGAGTCCAGACTTTTCAGGCAAGGGCCCTTGCCTGAGGATGAATGCTAATGCTAGAGCCCCAACAGTGCAACATCTCAGATCTGTCTGAATTTCTCACTCCAATCCAATGTTTGTCCTTCGGAGGTTATATCCTTGTGATTTACAATATACAAATTGTTAAATGGACTCCAAGTAAAGATGGGACCCAGGAACAGCTCAGGTTTTTTGTAACCAAACTGTGAATACCCACCCCTGATCTACTTCAGCAACATCCCCATCAACTCTCAGTAAACAATGTGTTCAGAGAACTAGTTATTTGTCATTGACCAGAACATTCATGTCAAAACAATTACAGGTTCTCAACTAAGTTTTGGTACTAAACAACCTATGATTTTTCCTGTTCACTGCATCACTAATAACCAGTGAGCATTTCCTGAAATTGAACAGTTCAATGCCTTTTAGACTTAATTACTATAGGATAAATACAACAATCCATTTCTCAATATATTACTTGGATGGATGGATGGATGGATGGATGGATGGATGGATGTATGGATGGATGGATGGATGGATGAATGAATGAATGAATGGTAAGGTAGGTAGGCAAGTAGGTGATCAGATGGATGGACTGACAGACAGATTAATAAAAAGATCTGTAGATCTGTGGATGGATAGATGAGTAGACGTATGGAAAGGGAAATAACAAATAGAAAATATGAAATTTTTCATAGTCATCTAAAGACAACAATCACCTACCGGCAAGGTCTCCAGTTATTGCTGATGCGCCAAAGAAATACCCCGTAGGAAGGCGAACTCTGTCAACATCAAAACACTCCTTCCAATTGTTTTGGCCATCAATATCAATCATTACCTTTGAAAAAGAAATTGAAAAAATAACAAAAAATCACAAAAGTATGTTTGGTTCCCGTCAAACTGACACAGCAAGTCTGTAACAGTAACATCGCAACTGCTTCTGCTTCATAAGTAAGTTGCTTGCAAACATCTTCACAGAGAAACGTCATCTGTGTTGACAATGTTGTTCATGTATCGTGTGAAAGGAGAAGGAACACCCTTTGAGGTGCTCAAGGTTGGTCCAAGGTTGGCAATGACTTAGATGTACTCCAAGTGTTATTGTTAAAGTAGCTGAAGAAAGTTTAACAATATAAAGGTTTGTAAAATACTACAAGAATCTGTGGTTTTCTTTTCTGGAAGTATGTATATCCAGATTCTAAGGATTTGGGGGCACAGGAAATCCTGCAGGACTCAGTGTGGTGTAGTCCTGATGGTGTTTCTGTATATTACCATCTTTTATGCATGTTTCGTGGTACTAGACTTTCATCAATGCATGGGGGAGTAGTGGTGTGCATTGCACACTGTTGAAGTGCAATGCTGTGAAGTGTGGCATTGTTCCATACCAATGTATGTACAGTAGTGGGTTTGAACTCCCGAAGTGCAACTATACTGCTACTATTTGCAATGCTCCTTGAATTTTGGTAAGAATTAGGTTTTTATCAAAGACAGTGACACATGAAACACAACTGAGATGAATACAAAGTACTTGCAGAAGCTACATGATGAATAAAATTCCAAATCAAAAAGGCATTACATAATTTGCACAATCTGCAGATGCATCATAAATCTGATGGTGGTCTCAACATTTATTCTTTAGATTTAGTTCCCAAATTGAGAGATGACTTGAAACTTTCAAGACGTTTTCCTCCTATGATGCATAGTGCAGACGTTTCACTGAGTACTTTACTAGCATGTAAGGTCATCCATACAGTATGCTGTTAAATCCCTTTCAGTTGCTTAGCATTCACTAGGCAACAGCAAAGACAATGATGCTCATGAATGTTAATGAGAATCATTTGTGATGCTAATGACACTGACAAAATATTAGCAAAGATCATTTGTCACGCTCGTTCATACGCCATATCATAGGCAATATTTATCAGTAGCACAGAGATTGACTTTGATGGAAGTGACTTAGTACACACACATGTATCTGTAATATCTACCATTACTGCATTGTGATAAATCTGATGAACGCCCTTCAGCAAAACCGAAGCAACCTTCACAATTTTCGATTTTCATAGCTACTTGAACTGCCATATTTGAGGTCTGTTCTAAGAAAGTATTCTCTCCAATATGCAGCATCGAGCACTTTCAAAAATGGAGTAAACGAGACATGTTCTCTTTGTCATGGTCACTCCAACTTTTTTAGACTCACAGCAGACTGGACTGGGTACTCTAAAATTCAGGGTCACATTCTAACAACATCATTCCAATAAGACCATCAAAAAACATTTTCTGAGGTTAAGTATGTTAATCTTAATTCGGGTAATCTTAACCAAGGGTAAGTTGGTTAATAGCATGTTACAAAATAATGTCACACCTGTGTCAGTTTGACCATTGTTTGGCATCAAATTGCATTCCAGTGCAAATGATCAAATGCCCTGGTGTGTAACATTCCTTTGAATTATGAGACAAATTTGTATGTACATGACATATACAAAAGGCTTATAGTTTGAGATACATTTTCAAACACTTTAATACTTTTCACTAGCTATACAGTATAAAATCTAACTGCCCTGAAAGAGAATGGAAATCCTATACACCATTCACAGCCACAATACAGAAAATACTTCTGTTCTAGCTTTAACCTCTAATCTCTAAATTTGATTATGGAAGCTTCAAAAACATGAATTTCGCATAAACATTTATAACTTACAGTACAAGAAGGAACCAAACCAGAAAAATATGCCAAAACCAACAAAATACAATCAAAATTACTCACTGTTAGTCTCTGTGCATAGTATCTGATTGCTACATGGGTGTCATGAGGTTTATTTCTAAAAGGAGCATGACAGCCAGCAACTTCTGTGTGTGTTCCATCTCTGTCATGGTCATAGTGGAGGGTGCCGTTGTTTATTTGGGCTGATATGTAAGGATGTTGGTGCTATTCAAAGGAAGAAAATCACAAAAGTTGACAAAAACTGAGAATGATACAATGTAATATATGAGATGTAATGCAGAGGAACCCATCTTGCATTCATCCATCCATCCATCTATCCATTCATCCATCTACTGTATCCATTCATTCATCCATCCATCCATCCATTCATCCATCCATCCATTCATCCATCCATCCATCCATCTATCCACTTATCCATCTATCCATTCATCCATCAATCCATCTATCCATTCATCCATCCATTCATCCATCTACTGTATCCATTCATTCATCCATCCATCCATTCATCCATCCATCCATTCATCCATCCATCCATCCATCCATCCATCTATCCACTTATCCATCTATCCATTCATCCATCAATCCATCCATTCATCTATCCATCCATCCATCCATCCATCCATCCATCCATCCATCCATCCATCCAACTATCATCCAATAACCATCCTTAAACATGCAACCAGCAATGTTACATGGCTGTGATATAGAGGGACATTGGGGATATGCACTAATGACATGACTTCAAACACTTGTCAAAGTTACCTGAATAGTAGACAAAATACCCTCTTAAATCCATAATACAAAACGACATGTTTCTTCTGTATATGGTCTTTGTTTATAGTTACAAACTGAGATATGGATAAAAGAGGCTGCCTCAAATATTATTTATTGGGGAAAAGGTACAATTCCAATATTTTTGTCAACAAAGTAAGTGTAATTCCTATGGAAAAGACTTGTCTGATCATTACTGAATATTCTCCATTTGTGATAGGAGTTTGGGGATCATCTACACTAGTCTTTTAATGTATAATATCAGTCAGCAAAATACTTCATCTCAATGCAATATATAATGTGACAACGTATGACCTCGTCACTATGTAATATACAATATGGCAAAATAAGCCCACAACTTGTCACAAAATTTACCAATAGTCTTCTAAACGATGAAAAATGACAAATGAGCAAGTCTGTAGCACTAGATAGATATGATTGTTTAAATAACTACTAGCCCTACAAGAAAGTCTGCCAACTGAATTCAATTTTGAACTGGTTTATGGGTTCTGCATGGCAATTTATTGTTTGAAAAATTAATGGAGATATTTCAGTCATATTTACAAGATCTAAGTTTCATAAAGGAGCAACTATTCATAGATGCCAAACTATGCTGACCAATTTAGTTTACACTATTACTGGAAAGGGCAGAGAATTACTGTACATGAAAACAATACTCACATTGTGTGGCCCATTGTGGTTACTGTACGTGTCAAAGAACAAACCCAACCCTGTGTGGTAATCTGCTGCACCAAACACATCACCTATTTAAGAAAACAAAGCAGCCATTAAATACCTATTCCAATGCTCATTGTGTCCTCAGGAGGTAGAAAACTGCATAATTACATTTAAAGCATCTGCAGGTTAACAAAATTATAAACAAAACCACTTCAAACAAGTCAGATAGTGTAACGCTCAATATGATTCCTGTATACATTGATAAGAGAAGTACTACACCATGCAAGTTCATGTAGGGAAAGTATACAACCTTAATGGAGTCACTACTTTCCTCATTTCAGTCCTTCGCTCAAAGTCCACGTGTAGTGGCAGGGAACATGGAGCCTCAAAATTTTCTGGTACGCTCCGCGACAACTAACGGTGGCGCTCTGCTTAGATAGTAGTTCCATCCTCCGCCATATTGTCCACCGACTGACACCATGGCTTACCCCGCTTTGAGGAAAAGAAAATTGGCCAGATGGCCCCCCCCCCCCACTTTCAATATCAAATCCACGCCCATGTATCAGATTATGAAACCTTCCACTCGCTAAAGACAAAGCGAGAGGTATGTTAGTCAAGCGCATGCAATATGATAGGGCAGGGTTTGCCTGAAGTGTCGAGAAAGTAAGCCACAAGTTTCTCGTGTCCACTTAACCTGGGAGAACAGCAGTTGTATGCACGCTTCACGCAAAATCATTTCCTGTGTATCTCATGGCTTGACTGGATGTGTAGTCCAGCATCTGCCTTTCGAGCGAGAGGCCTGGGTCCAATCCCAATAGTGTGGCACCACTGGCATGCTCTGATCACTACTTAAAAGGATGGTCTAGCCACGAATATAGCCTTGATATGTTGAAGAGTAAGTTAATCTGACCATTACAGTGAAATTTCCATTCAATTCCCATGTGTGGTTCCCGAGATATGAGCAGTTGAAGTTGCCATATTTGTTACTGACAGTTAATTTGAAGCAGGCAGGAGTGATGTCATCTCCCCACATTAATAAAGCATTTCATGTTTTTCTTTAAAATATACACCAAATTTAATTCTTCAATATATAGTGATATCATAATGTGAATGTATGAGGAGTATGAGAGTTTTGTGACCTTCATGTAACCAGTATGTAGGCTGACCACCTGCTGATTTCAAGGTCAAAATAACAAATTTAAAAATGAGTAAAACAAAAAACTCTTTAGCAATGTGAAGAGATGATGTCACTCCTGTTTGCTTCAAGTTCCCAGTTGGTAGCAAAGGGGGTAACTCAGACTGATAAAATCACGAGAACCATGCCTGGGAACTGAATGGAAGTTTTGTTATTAGGGTCACATTTACTTACTCTTAAACATATCAAAGCTAAATTTCTGGCTGGACTATCCTTCTAATCTAACACCGCCTGTTGAAGAAAATAATTAAGAACCCCTGCTATATACTATATATTATATACTATATATACTATCTAGATCAATGGGATGCCAGTGCAACCTGGAGGTCCAACTGCTTACACATGAAAACATCAACAAGTTACCCTGGTAACTGTTTTCAATCATTCACCAAAACACGTTACCATAAAGGTTTAAATACAAACCTTTCTGCATTCGTTGTTTGGTGTACCAGAGAGCAAATCCATCCCCAAAGAGAGTTCTTCCCTGACCATGTACTTTGAAGTGGACGTGCATCTCCCAGTTAGGACTCCTGTTAGACTTCATGGAAAACAAACAACACACATATGAGCATCAGGAGTACGTCAGTTAGAGAATTTGTGGAAAGTGAAATATGAAATTTGATCAATAGATTTCCCACAAATTGAGTGAGCAAGTAAACTTCTTGATTGTTCTTACTCAAAGATGACTGCAGATTTAATCAAGTGACTGCATGGATCATTGCCAAAATACCGCATCATACTGTAAACATTTGAAATGCCACAAATTTATGTACACGCAAGCAGCACTTGTATGAATATTGTAGTTAAGTATGTGTACACACTGAATATTTTTTAAGGCAGGATAACTGTTTTGCTCTGGGTTACTCAGGAACATCTGAAGGGTCAGGGATTGAACGTCAAGATTGGAAGTATGTATCTCTCAGTACCTCCAAGTAATTAAACTATGTATTATCCCTTCATTTCACAAGAGAAAGGCCACAGGTGTCTTGAAACTTAAACTGAAATATACAAAGGTTATGTGAAGAGGACAATCTACAGTAATTATGTTACATTTGTTGAATCTACTGTATGTCTTCTCCACTTAAAATGAGACTAGACTGAAGCCTTTACAAAGCTGATTTGAAAATGGGTGAGGTTAAGGGAGATTACATAGTTTTCACCTCATAAATGGTGGAAAGAAAGAGACCCTCTATTATCGATATCCCTTCCCCCATTTGCTCCTACTTTACTTTCAAAATGCTCACAAATACAAGATTCCTGTGGGAGATGTTGTACAGCATCTAATAACTAGAGCACCATTGGTGCAGAGGCTCATACCTCAACACCATGAAGGTACCATAAATTTATGCATCATTATGTAAATCACAGGAATCACTGAGTATCATTATACCAAATCATCAACATTGTACAAGAGAATCTGTGGGACTGCACAATTTTCAGAATTTCATAAACTACAGTAGAACACCAACAATGCAGAAGTTTGATCTTTGTCAATAAATTAAATTTGTGACAATTTTGATGGGTACTACCAAATAACAATGCTTATAATTAGAATCAATATTCACAAAAGCTGTTCTTATTCTTAATTTTTAATGTTTAACATTTTTCTTAATGGTTTGTACTGGCTATGGGTATATGAATTAGTAGCAATGTGGAAAAGTGACTTGTCACAAGTTTTCCAAAACAAATGTAAATCATTAACTACAGTGCTCACACATTAGTGTCACTTAGTGGTCATTTGTATGTGACTTATAATGGGGACCCTCTTAGTTGACCATCGATCTGTAATTAGAAACTTGAAACAAATTGACAGGTTTGTGAAGACTAACTGAAGTTCATGAAACAGCTCAAAGTGCCCCTTTAATGTCCATATACTGGTCAACATACCTGAGGGCAATATAGAGTTTCAGTTAGTACACAAACTGACATTGTCCCATTACTCAATTATCATTCATGCAGGATAGTAATATTTGAGATGTGTATGACAATTAAAGGGGCACTTCAACAGTAGGAGATGCAATTTGCAGAACTTCATAAATGGGCCATACGTAGGGTCCACATGGAACCATAGACTACAAATTCATGAACACCCTAAGATAACCAGTAGCAGAGTATCAATACTACAAACCATCAGCATTGTACAAGAGAATATGTAGGAGAAGAACTTTGCAGAATTTCCTCAAATGGACCACAGGGTCCATAAGGGACCTTGGACTGAAAGTTTTTGAACATCCCTCATGAACTACCACCCAAGGAACATTGTGTCCAAGTTACATATAAATCCATGGAGGCATGTGCAAGAAGCAGCATTTCACACAGAATTTCACGTAATGGGCCATTGGGCCCACATGGGGTCTTGGAATAAAAATCCCTGGACACCCTAAGTGGTCCACCACCCAACGAACATTGTGTCTCAGACGAATCCATGAAAGCATGTAGGAGAAGTGTTTTGAACAATTGTGGATAGACTGACAGACAGACAGACAGACAGACAGACAGACAAAGATAAAGTGACGCGCCGTGATCGCAATCACACCAGCATGCTGGTATGAGCTAAAAATCTACATTTCTGTAACTTGACTCTGTTTATAGAAAGGGTTGAGATTAGAATGGACAGTAATGAATTACTAATGATTTCATCAACTATGACTTACCATTTTGTTCCATATAGCACCTTGCCTGCTTTGTTTGTCTGGTGTCAACCTGATGTATGAATTGGTTACCATGGTGTTACCTTGGATATCCCACATAGGCAAGCTGGCTCCAGCACCTGAGGATTGTGAAGTATGTTTGAACTTGGCAGTTAAATGTTTAATCAAAGAAGTTCAGTGAACTCTTTCTGGTACTTTCCCTGTTCTTTGTGCATTGTGCTGCATATGTATCTATGCACACTCCACACCAAATTTTGCACACTGCTAAACTTTGTGCACCCCTAAAATAACCCCAAAATTCAGTGTCTTAGCAGCTTGATCAGGCATTGTGATTATTGTACCTTGTAATGACTCCAAGGAAGCCAAAACACTGGTTACAGTAGTTGTGCTTCCTTAGATGATACAGTGGGTCAACTTTACTATCAGCCTACTACATTTGCTGGGGAGAGGTAAATTGCAACCCAATTTGCAGTTCCTTCAAATTTCTAAATCAAGATATTGACCATTCAATGGGCTCATTCACTGTCATTTTCATTGATAACTTGTTACTGTACATTTACAGCATTTATTTTACATTTACATACAGGTTTTGTTCACAAGGAAATTCCTCAGGTAATGAATGTCAGGCTAACATCTGGATGAAATTCATACTGCAATGTTAAGCAGGTGTTAGTAAACATGACAGACTTCATAGATGCATTTTAAATTGGAACACTTACAGTAGGGAAGTCAAAAGACCAATCGCTTTTCTTTTCTAGCCTGTCTAGGCTCAAAAAATGAAAAATTAGCATGCTGTTCCATCCCTAAAACCCTGCATTTTTAAGAACCACAATCTTTTGTTCACAGCGACAAACATGCTGCCTGTACTGTCAACTTGTATACTACATTTTCCATGCTAGGCCTTCATTAGCACCAGGCCTTAGTACAAGTTTGAAAGTCTGTTGTGTTCTTTTCTTTTCGTGCATGCTGCGCGCAGAGCACAACAAGCCACCACAAAGTATGCAGTGTGATTGCGGTTTCTCTAACCACAACCCCACAAAGCCGCTAAATCAAATGCCTGAAACTTTTACACAGTGACATAGTATACCTGTTTCTATGATCATATGCATGTGTGTATAAGAGGCAATCAATATAGACAAACAGAAGACTTTTTGTCTATACGTGCATAAACAATACAGCTTATGTACAACTCCCTTTGTGTCTACGTTCTACTTGTTTCAACTTTTCCTTGGTGTGTTTACACTTTCCTTTAAGTCCTTGTCTTTGTTATTCTACTCAGTGTCTGTACACTGTCTCATGAAGAGATCACTGAAACACATGGTTTACTGTTAATTATTTGAGCATACGAACGTTGGAACGTGCATAATCCTTAACCATAGAAATTTTTAAGTCTTTTTGGGTTAATTTCATTAGGTCCAAAGATTTTTAAAGCCGTAAGCTGAACAAGGAAAAAAAGTGAGCCTTGTTCGCTTCGCGGGTTACTGCTAGTACTAGAGACTGCGCTAAGCCTATGCAAAGTCTACACCTTTCGTTTCAAGTGCTTCTGTATGTTTACAATACTACTGAAAAGAACGATCTATCGTGAATAAACTAGCTAGAGTAAGTTGCATAAGACTTGTCAAGGTATGGCACAAAATGTTTATACAACCCCAAAAACGATTATTTGATATATTATTGAAACAATTTTAAAGTATGAAGAGATTTTTGTTTGGTAATTTAACATCAAACCTGCGTTTCCTTGGAAAAATAAGTAATTAAGCTCCAAGTACAATACACTGTTCTACTCAAAGAGAAGCCATCCATTTAAACAAAAGTAAAGTAAACCCCGTTTATCCGAACCCTGTTTATCCAAAACCCTGTTTATCCAAAACCCTGTTTATCCAAAACCCTGTTTATCCGAACTGGCCATTCGGTTTTGCAAAACCGGCATCTTACACAAGCTATGTCAACTTCAGTCTAGATTTGACAACATTTTGTCTCTCTGTCTTTACTTTTCCGATTGGTACTGATTTTTATTGCCGTAAAACACAAGTATTTTTAATGTTTATCTACACTACCATCTTTAACCATCAAGCTTGAAAATGAATAAACGATATAGAATTACCCTACTTCTTTGTGTCTTTTGTTCCTTGGTTGTCCATGTAGAGTCACAATAGGATCAATAGCCCACCAAAGTGCGCTACGCCTAGGCTATTCATACACAGCCCTGCTAGTGTCAGCACTGCCCAACAGACATTCTTTTCACTCTTATCAATGCAGATTAAATTCACCGAAAAACTGCATAGAAGGATGTCAATCAGACTTAAACGTAGGGTGTTATAGGTGAGATAATGTACCCATTGAGCAAGCTTACAAGCTTAAAATCCTTGTTTAACTTTCAAAGGCTTAGCCTACTGCTGACATTCCAATTCGCAGCATATGTTTCATACAGCAAAAGACAAGTCGCCCTGCTCGTACTGTCATAGCCAGTGCTAGTGTCCCCTACGAGTGCTGGTAGCAGTAATCACGGTTAGACAGTCTGCCCTGTTAAGTGATGTGCTTCTCCCTTTAAATCTCAAGTTTTAACGTCGGCCAGCGTATATCCTGTTTGTAGAGGTAAATTCTTAACAACATGTGGTTAGTTTATCACAAAAAGTTTGAAAGCATAACTTCCTGTTGTTTTTCGGTTTACAATGTTAGGATTCAGTGTGTAGGCTATGTGTTATCCTACTGCTGAGCAAAGTGGCGCAACTCAAACAGACACTCATTGCCCACATGTAAAATATCCTCCTTGGGAGTTCAGTCTAAGGAAAACACACGAAAAAGTTCAAATCTTCAAAAAATTGTTATTTTTCACTATGAAATGAAGGAAATGACAAAGAGACAACCTAGTAATGGTTAATTTCACTTTATTAATAAGTGCATGCTACACCCGGGACAGCAAATGAACGAAAAACATGAAAAACTGTTTATCCACACTTTTCTGTTATCCGAAAGACGCCTTATCCCGACGTGTTCGGACAAACTGGGTTTTACTGTACCTCTTTTCATTCCTAGCGAAAAGTGTCTTTTGAAGTTCTTCAGAGCTACAATTTCTTTTTCTTTACAACATGTCTACTTCTTCATGAGCCTACTGTATGTGATTTTTTTTTTCTTCACTTTTTCCTTGAAATATCTCAGTGAAGTCTTTGGTGAAACACCTGTTAGATACTTCAAAAACAGGTGTTTAAAAGTCAATATGTAACTTGAATGCCGAGCGGGTCTTAGGTAAAAGTATTTACTTCAAATGGCCCTCATCGTTAGGAACGAGAAAAAGTACTTCAAATGGACGCTTCTTTTTGTAGTAGAACATTGCAAAGTATTTGGATTCAAATAACATATTTTTCTGAGGAAACACAGGTTTGGTATTATATCATCAAAACTAATCTCAGAAATACTTTAAAATTGTTTGACAAATGTCTATAATCGCTTTTTTGTTTGTATAAAAGTTTTGTACCACAATAACTTAAGAAGCAGGCATGGCAAATATTTGTTCCTGAAGAGGCTTAATCCAAATGCCAGCGAAGTGTTGCAGATGAACGGTTTAAGGATTAGTCTATTTCCATTTTCCATACCCTTCAAATAATTTGTTTTCGACCTTAAAATATGACCCAGGGCGAATACGCCGTAAATGCAGAAATTTTTTGAAACGTGTTGTTCAGTTATCACACCCTAACATGACCATCGTTTTGCAAAACAATGAACTACATGTAGACTTTCTGAGTTGAAAACATTTCAACAGCGATCGAACAGTTCCCAAAGCTGTGCACCTATGAAACATATGTTAGCCTGTTTGTGATTTATGGGTGGCTAAATCATGTTTGTTTGTTTTTCACATCATTTTAATTCTGCCGAGATGCAGCAATCACCGTCAGCGCCATTTGGCTTTTATGCTTTCGGCATAAGCACATACAGGTACATCACGTAAGTGATGCGCATGGCCAATTGTCAAACAAGTTTCTTGTATAGGTTTTGTTTATCTATTTCATTGCTCTTACTGTAAATAGGGCCTACTGTACATGCATAATATCTGATCAAAGTTACTTGCAGGTGGCTGTTTTGAGAATTGGAGTAATATTCAATTCTGCCACTGTGCCTCTTCCCGGGACTGGAGGCTTAGTAGATTTAGAAGATTTTCTAAAGAAAGTCAACCTACACTACAAGTCATGCACGCATAACACGCAAGTGTACATGCTGCCACTGCGATTTAAACAGTGCCTCCACGTTTTTAAAAAGGTGTTCTTCAACCGTGGCGGTGTATTTTATGGTTACTCTAGAATCCGTGACCACATGCACACGTCACATACAATGTACCACGATATGCTTCAATGAGCACTGGTTGTATAGTACATACACCAAACTTTGCGCACTGCCAAACTTCGCACACCCCTACAAAGTAAGTCTGAAAATGCAGTGTTCTAAGCAGCTTGACAAAGTTTTGACTATCATACCTTGTAATGACTTAAAGAAAGCCAAAACAATGTTTAGTTCATCACTCTTGCCTGATTAGCAAACTTACGGTGCTGCGTATGCACAGGCAAGGTAAGCTAGGCCTAAAGCATCCTATTCCCAGTTGCCGCCTAATGTTATGAATTTCCAAATCATGATTTTGACCATGTAGTGGAATTGTTCACAACCGTTTTCATTGCTAGCTTGTTCACAGGTAACTGTTGAAGGTTTACGCACAGGATTTGTGTAAAAGGACAGTCTTCATGCAATGTTGTCAGGCAAACGTTAGTAAAGTGCACAAAGTTTGGCAGGTTTACATCGTATCATTCACTTAAGCAAATGTTGGTTAAAATAACAGATTTCAAGGAGTAATTCCTGCTAGATTGGGTCAAATTGTAGTAAAATGAAGCTTCAGACTTGCTAGAACAAGAGTTTTGAATTCATATGGATTTTGAATATCCAGAAGCTAGAAACTCAAAGGTTTTCACCATAAATGTGCAAAGTTTCATACATCCATACTACTGCCAGCAATAGCATATACATACTATAGAGTTAGGGATATACATATATGTGTATACTGCAAACCTAGGGAATCGGGGATGTATTGTGTACGTATATTTTGGAACAACCGTCAGCCGAACTCCCACTCATACTGCGTAGTGGGTTAGCGATAGGACTGTTAAGCGACTGTTACTAGTACTACTCGTGTGGGTTTGAATCCTCTTCTAACCTCTTTCCTTTCGCAGGTTTCAACTGCTGTCATTTCTCTCCAAAGGTTTTCACATGATGTCTACAATTTTGCGAGACAAGAGGGGAAAAAAAAAAAGCAATCTTCAAAAAAATGAAAAAAAAAACTAAAAAATTAGACACAGTTTAGTTGTCTTAAACCTTTGTTGACATCACTTGTGGTCACAGATTTTAAATTTGTACCATTAATCCTTTTATGGATAGTACGTTTGAAGTCGAGTGTGCATATAGAGGGCTATTACTTACTATAAATGTGGGATGTGGCAGACGCCTGTGCCAGTGGGCTAACCCAGGTTATGTTAAAACTGTAAACTGCTGCAATATCTAACATGTTACGCCCTTCCCTAAATACTCCTTCACATCCTGAGCCATACGACAATAGTGGGTGAAGGTCAGGAACACGACTGGTCTAGACTCTGGAGTACTGAATTTGCACAACAGCAACTTTGATTTTTGAATGTTAGGCCTAGGCCTAGGCTTTGTTTTGGGTATGTTTAGGCTACACTTAATCTACAGATGCGTGCCACGGTGATATTTGTTAGGCGAACGACAGAGTACTGGAGACAATTCTCAACAGGTACTTTACACAATAACGACATCGATTTACCGGTGTAAGGTCTCATGAGCGAATGTTCCTTCTTGAGAAAATCTCTAGCACTTTTCGGTGCTTCCTCTGCTCCTGAAACATAAATAACTAGCACTAAAACTGAAAGGCACATCGTACCCATCCTGTAGGCTGCCATCTTGAAATGAACGTATAATGCTGACGAAGTGTAATAGCGCCGCTTTTCCTGTCGATACCGCATTTCCAAAGCAATGTACGGTACGGTACGGTAGAGTAGGCTGTATATTTGAAACAACTGTAAGTTCAAGAAGTTTCAACATATATGTGAAAGATTTCAATAACCAATAATTCAGTATACTGTTATCATGAAACGATTTAGTGATGTGTAACAATTGGTGATATAATTAAGGCCGTAGCACCAGTAGTGACGCTACCATATGGTCAGGTGCGGATCCCCCCCTCGACCGACTCAAATGAATTACCTTTGCAGCTTTTCACAAAAGAGAAAAAAATAATCCAAAAGATAGAAAAAGATGAGAATGAGAAAAAATTGGAAGAGAAGGAAAAGATAGTGCAAGTTTGAGTACTTCAGCGGGAAGGGCGATTTCCGAAATGCCTAATGGGGGGGGGGGGGGGGGGCGGCGGTGCATTGATGATTTTTATGTATTTTTAGACTGGTACGTTTCGCTCCAAACAATGCTGGAGCTACTTTTAAATAGTCTTCAAACAATTCTCAGTTCACTCCTCAAATAAACTATTCTGGCACTACAAATAAAAAATTCTAGCTCTGCCAGTGTAACACTGATAGGCCCTACACATAGGCTACTTATTTCCGTATCTCAGTGTATCACAATCACTGACTGTCCCCTCATCCATGTCCCAGGCTCAGTAAGAAAACAATCTATGTAGCTACACTTATGGGAGTCTCTCCCTTCTAGTCTCTTGACCCCCTGCAAACAATCACTGTAACTCCACTGCCCAATGAAAACAAGTGTGGTTTTAAAAACATGTTCATCCCCACCCCACGCCTATATAGAGAAGGTTTAGACAACTGGTTAATTCATGTCATTTTGCCTCCAACTGTAATCACAAACTCTCCTCTATAGAAACCATAATAGTCACGCCGAACCCCCCCCCCCCCCTCCGGAGCAGTTGGTTTTTCTATCATACAGCGCCTCTAAAAGTCATTTCCGTGCGTAGCACGTGCACTCCCCCCCCCCCCCCCCCAAGAAAAAAGTCAGAATAAGGATCCGTTTCTCAATGCATTATAAATAGAATGAGCAGCGAGGGCTGAAACCGCGAGTTTCACCTAAGCATAGTCGGGCCGAGCCAACTCCGATTCCGGTAGCCTCAACTTTTTCAAGTCTGAGTCCGGCATGATTCCAGTATCTCTCAATTCAGCCTGCCGACATTGTAGTTAGAGTCCAGAAAAAAAAAAAAAACCTGTCTTGGGAATTAAGTCAAAGTCCGGACTCGGCCTATCATGGTAATATATGCTCAATAAAATGGAAAAGTTATACCTCCTTATACCCCAGGACCCCCAGGACGTATAGCAATAACTATCAGGTGCCCCAGAAGCAACAACTATAGCCCGCCGATTGTCCTAGATATGGCCAACTATTTGCTGATATCAAGAGTTTATTTGAAATGTCAGCTAATGATTTAATGATGTTTTCAAATTGTTACAATGATTTTAGCAATCGGACTGATGGTAGCATAGTGAGTTGACGATATGTTATGTTGTTGACATCATTATCCGATAAAAGACATCTCGACAATTTGGTATGAACGAATCAATCTTTACGATCTCCAGCTTTGACTATGGACTAAGATAATTCACTAATTGAATTATCCTAGATTATGAATACATACATTGTCAGCCATCTACTTTAATTAAGCAACCAACCTATCTGTGTTTGTGAGCTTTGTAGCGTAGTTATGAGCGACGCCTATTCTGGATGATGGATCGGATATATTTCAAACCCAGATATGCAAATGAGTGGAGAGGATATAATACACCATATTTCGTATCTAAAACACCTCACTTAAACAAAAATATAACCCAGGGGAGGGAGTTATTTGAACAAATTTGAATTGTTAGACCTCTACCCCAATGACAGGGGTCATGCTTCTACATTCTGCATGATCATCATACCCTTCACTTACTTTCAAAAACTTGTCGTGCACAAGAACAAGAAGTTGAGTTATCACCGTGACTTTCAATTTGGTTGCAAACATCTGTCTTCATTCAACGATACTCTTGTTCAACAGTTTCTGTTTTGCATTTATTGGACTTTCGTTGCTGTTCAACGACCTTTCATCTTTTCCTTAAGTCCGAGGAGACATATGAAAATAGCCACCTCAGCCAGTTCTCCTAGCAGGTATAGTATTGGTGTTCCTGTCATCGCACAAGCTACGGTTACTGTTATACCATGACCCTCACCAAACTACGTCAATAACTCGGCTCTTTCGGAATTACCGATTTGTTCGTCTGATTTTGATTTTCTGATATCATCAAATGATTTGATGATATCTCCAAATGCTTTGCTTGGTGATATCATTAAATGATTTAAGGATATTCTCTAATGCTTTGGTGATTCATTTGATTTAATTTATTTAAATTAAATTTATTTAAATTCTTTTAAAGAACTGGTGACATCGTCTATTCGTTTTGTGATGCCATCAATAAATGAATTATGATCATATCAGTAAATCATTTGATGTTATCATTTAATCCCTGCTACCCCCGAATCGCACAGACTACGGGTACTGCTATATCCCACGACGATCACCAAACATCAGTAACTCACACTCTTCACGGCCGGATTGCAGATATGTAAGTCACGGTTGATTTACTGATATCATCAAATGATTTGATGATACCATCAAATGCTTTGGTGATATCATTACGTGATTCGATGATATCAGCAAATAATTTGATGATATGCTCAAATTATTTGGTGACACCTCTAACGATGTTCTTCTTTTGATGAATTAGAATTATCAGTCAATCGTTTGGTGATATCATTTCATCGTTTAATCATTCATTGGTCTGCTTTTGTCAAAAGTCTAGTGATATCATATCAAATATCAAATGACCAGTGACTATGTAGCGTCGAATCCTGTACCAGTAAGAGACGCCGTATCCCTCCCCCCCCCCCCGAAATTGTTGTCAGGGTTCCTCGCAGTTGATGGCTATTGTGGCCCTACAACTCTATTGTGGCCCTACAACTCATAGGCGGTATCAATATTATACATTTCAACCCACCCTTGTAATACAAATTGCTTTAATTGATTAAACAGAAGATTTCATGTTCCCCACTGAAATGTGATGGGAGAAGGTACCCCCCCTCCCACTGTCACCGTGCCGACGCCCATGTTTATTTCCATCGAATATTGATTGTAGACCTAAACAGTGTTAGCGGATGGTTAACCGTAACAATTTTCAATTTCAAGCAACTTGTTGAAGACTGATCATTCGCGCGAACTTAAGGATCCATCTTCCATAACAAGATGTAGCCTACAATGCAGATATTTCCGTTGAACAACGTGTAAATTCCTGACATCTGGTTGCTTCGATTTTCCTGTTTTGCTATCTTTCAGATCTAATTTCACTTCTTCACAATTCTGTCAATTAAGCCTCTACAGTGAGGAGGGAGCAAAATTTCACCGAGAAGTAACACTGTGGGGAAATATTTCTTCCTGACCGCCAATAAGCAAATTACAGCGTAGCCAGTAAAGACAAAGAAACATGCATCTAGAAAAGAGTTAGCTTCATTCAGAAGTTGCAGAGTGAATTCCTGAGTGACAATCGGTTGGAATTGTGTCCATATGTCGTGTCGTTTTTGCCTAGGTCTGATGAAAATGCAAAAGCGATGATGTGGCATGTTGTACATTATCAGTAATTCTTTTGTCAGACCTGTATATTCTGTTTCTAAATTACTTGCCAGTTGGCTGACATATTAGTAAATGATGTCAATCATTTTAAAAGAGACAACACACATTTAAAAAATCAGTCCCTGGGGGCATAAAAAATTCTCAATTGTGATTGAAATAAAGATTAAGTCAATGGATAACACAAGGCATATCATGTGACCCCATCCCCACAGCACACAGTTGCCTATTTGGCTATATGTTTATTCATATGATGCAATTGTATACCACCTAGTCCACAGAGAATTTCCATAATGTGCTAAAATCATGTCTCGAGAAAATCCTTATGTTGTACAGCTTTCAGAAAGTCCTGATACTTCAAATACAGTTTTTTAAACAAGAAGATACTATTCTGTAGTGGTACAAATAAAAGTCGAAGAAGAAGTTCTTTTGAGTGTATTTTGTACTCATTTTGCAAGTCACCATGTTATTGCAAAATTACCTGAATTGTGACGTCACACATGCACCTTCACAAGTCATGTAGTATTGCAGGTGCATGTGCTTTGTCATACCGGTACTTTTTTTTTTTAACATAGCGACACCTGTACAACAACAGGGGGAAAGTTAAAGTACCATTTGGAAAGAAGACATTACGAATTATAATTGTAATTACGAAAATAACACCGTGAATGCTTGTGAATATCAATGCTGGAGTCGAGTTCAACCCATCTAGTTCTTTGGTCCAACCTGAAAAAAAGTGTGCATCTACAAAGTATTGGGCATTCCTAAATTATTCAGTGAAACAATATTCTAGCCCACCTTTGGGATGGTCCGTGCCCCCCCCCCCCCCACTTAGATCCGCCAGTCTGCTATTCTTAGACTTTCGTCAGTCCTCAAATGAGCATGGAACCGCCATTTTTAAGTATTGCAATATTACTGGAAGAGGACTGATCCCCTGATCTCGACACTGAACGACTCGACTGACGGCGACTTATTGCGGCGCGACTGTCAAACAAATGCTCTGTCAGAACCAACCATTATAAGTCGAATGTTTGCTCTTTCTTTGCAACAGCATCTTTTTTTTTCTTCGTGTCAATGAAGTATCCGAAGAGGCACTTCACAAAGAGCACATGTAAAATATAATGCTCCAGACCATGGGAAAGCAGTTTTACAGGACACCCCACCATTAAGTTCTACGTCATGGTGAAAGTTTTGATGTAGCAAAGTGCGTTCTAGACGAGTATGAGAAAGAAGCTGGTGACATTTTTGTTTCATGAACTGAGCAAGGAATGGTGGCGGAGATTATATTGCTCATGCAGTTGAAGAGAAGGAGTGGACTGCCAGTGAGCAGATGAAAACTGAAAAGTACTAAAGTAATTTTCATTAGTTGGAATACGATATGAAGCTGCAGAATCTCCGAGAAGGTATCTGAATGGAACTTAGTTATCATACAGAGAAAGACGAGGTACTGTAATTTTCTTATATCAAGATATGGTGTAGAGAGTCTCTAGACTTCTTGACATGATGAGCAAGGATTTGCGTCTACATGAAGATGTAATAAAAATGCTCAAAGTCTTAATCTGACTGAACGTGATGAAGATCTTTGTAACTGCTGGTTACTGCTGGTCGTAAAAATGTTTATCATATGTATATCGAGTCGTAATTTGGATGGAGCTATTTTTTTGTTGTTGTTGCGTGTACTGTGTAGTCGCTCCGGATTAGCCAATGATCACGTGACGGCAAGCGACGTTTACGTGATATCAACCACTAATCATTTGATAACAGTAAACGACTACATACAAGTCTTTAACAGAGAGGTTTAGTTAACCATAATGAAATCGTCTGTGTGTTTTAACTTTCATCTCATTGCTTGTAGCGTTTTTAGTGTCAAAGAAAGGGAGTATTTTACTCTCTCACTCTTGATGAAGATAACTCTGTACATAAGCACAAAAATATCCAGTTTTATGTTGCGTTAAAGTATTCAATACAATTTTCGCAATTTTTAAGTACGATAAGTAAGATTTCGGCCGTACTTATTAAATTTTAGCAATTTAATAAGTACAGCTGAATCTATAGCAATCCTATCTGTGCCTTATTTGGGTATATAACTTTTGTTTGATTCATGGAATGTGAAATTTGAAAAATTAAAACGGTCACAGTCTGTAGCTTTCAAAGCTATTAAAAACTGAAATATACTATTGGGTACTTTAGAGATATGTCAGTGACTAATTGATATATATAGTTGGTCTATTACATGCTTCCCGTATCTTTACTGCAAAACAGCCAACTCAAATCTGCGTCAGCGTAGACACCCAATTTATTAACTCTCTTTTTATTTTACGTTTCATCTACAATAGACAACTTAAAAAACAGGTTTGTTCGCTGAAGTCCGTTTGAGGATTCATAGATAGTTAGTAACGCCAAAAATTTGCCCTCTCACTGACAAGACTTTCTTGAAACCGGATTGGTTGAATGTGGTCACACCTTTTGACATTCTCACAAATTAGAAGAGATGGTCAAGTTGTCAGAACTTGGCCTCCTTAGATCCGCCTGGACATCCCGAGAGTTAGCTCACTCCCTCTGTATCGGTAAAATATAACGCAGAAGCCTCTTGTACTTGTAAAAGTGATGTAACTTTGATTTGCCTTTAGTCAATCATCTTCATCACCATAGTTGATCATACTCTTTATTAATTAGTGTGGGAATCTTATCAACAGACACTGAAAAAAGGGAACATTATACTCAACAGTATCTCGCTCTGGATCCCCCTCTGGACCCCCCTCCCCTCCTCTGTCTCTCTGTCAAATTTTCAACAATGAATTTTCCTCCAAGACTATTGATAACGTAAAGACAGACGGTCTCTCCCCATTCAGTCCGAAGGATTGAAACCAAAATCCAACTTAACAACCTGTTTCACGTGAAAATGCCAAAATCGAAAGAAAGATAAATACAGGGAAACGATATGAAATTTATAAATCTTTTAACACGTACATATATTGATTCGCCCGATATGTCTGAAAATTTTATTGACGCGTCATTCTGTTGCTAACGTCAAGCAATGACTGCCTTCAATTCAACGAGTTAAGTTGAAGGCTGCGTGGCTTCTATAGTCTTTCCTTTATTATTATCATAGACTTGTACGTCGGTTTGTATAGAGTAAACATACGTCAACATGTCGAATCTTTCTTAGACTTGACAGGGCCTTAGCTAGGGTCACATCTTTAGTGGCGTGAAACCCCCGCCTCCCCCCCACACACACACCCCCCAAGGTCGCGACGGCCCTTAGTCTTAATAGTAGCCTCGATTCTCATCTAAAAGGTTCTTCTCTACACACGTTTGAACCGCTACATACGGCTACATGTTCATTGTATATTTACAACCATAGTTGTAAAATGATTTTTATGAGAGTGGAATGCGGTTTTGGCTTGACTTTAATTACAATGACTCTGAATGGACTTTACCCGTTGTATGGTGATGATGATGGTGACTTATTATTGTTAGTACTATGAACTGTTTGCTTTATACCACAATTTACTAATCTACGTTGACTTTGAACACGGAAGTGGCCATTTTTTTAGGGTTCATCATCTTTCAGGCATTTCCCTGCCAAGCATGTGGGTAACATCTTTGGCATCTAACGGAACCTTCACATATCGACCTTCAGGAGAATTTTGTTTAACCTTGGAACTTAAAGTTGTCTTGTCCCTAATTGAAGAAGCCTTTTTAATTCTCACCATCGTGCCTTTAAACTGAACCCTCCAACATGTACTGAGAAATAATGCGACCATACCCGAGAGCAATGCCCATGACTAAGTCCTTTTTCCAACGAGCAGGATGCTTTTTTTCAATAAACATTCTTGAATTATGTTTTCCTACACCGGTGTAGTGATAGAGATAACTATTTGTTTTTAATCATCTCATTAATTTTAATGGCAAGTCGAGAAGAGAATGTTATACCAAACGCTTATGCGATAAGCTCCCTGAAGGAGATACTTTCACCTTTTATTCATTGTAAATCCACATGTGAGTCAGTCTCCTTTGCGGTCAATCTTAGCCCTTCTTGAATCACGTTATGCATGAGTGTCCCTAATCTATGACTACATTAGTGACATTACGGTTAAAACTAATGTAATCTTTGATTACATTAGTCTGTGGAAGAGTTTGATTCTGCTATGTATCCTGTATAAGTTATAAACATGGGGAGGCAATTCCAGCTGAAGAGTTAATTGTAAAACACCTTCTAGGACAGAATCAGCTATTAGTTCTTCAAATTGCCCTTGTCTTTTTTCAACTATAGTCGCTAAGGTTCCCAAGTTTACAGAACGAGAATCAAAACCCCCTTTAAGGGGGTCTACTGCAAATCAGAAGTATGTATTACTATCAAACTGCTTTAAAATTCAACCATGCCGAAATATTTCCAAAGTACAACCAAGGAGAGAGAGAAAAAACAAAGACAAGTGGTTTCGACTTGTGATGCATAACCACAATTCTAGTGCAAATCTAAAATATGGTAAAACCACCAGATCATGCAATTCACAACAGTCTACCATTTATGAAATTAGCTTAATCTCCATAGCAAACAAAATTGTTTTGCACACATTGCACACATTTTTTGTTGATGGTTAGTTTGCACGTCATTCTGACTATTTTTTTTTTTTTTTTGATGCCCATAAAAGTTAGAATCAGATGGGAATGTGTAGTTCTGCTGATAGTCTCCGTGTCAGTGACATTCCTGTTGTTTTGTTCAAAGATTATTGCCGTACTACATACATAAAATCCAAAGTACACTCACAAAACGTAACGTAAAATAAAAACTCCGTAACTTTTAGGTAAAATTTTATACACAATTAATGTAAGTCTTACATTATGTATACAGTATAACAATTTTACTAAAATGTAGTAAAATTTACCAAAATTATTATTTACATATACTGCTTACATTAATTACATATTAAATTTATGGAGTTCTTATTTTACATAATTTAGGTAAATAATTCTGTGAGTGTAAGAAACGCTAATGAACTGTCTGCTAATTGGAGTCTTCTAATCGGAGTCCAATTTGCTTAACTTGTATAACTTAACATATTTTTGTAGTAATGCATAGACAAGGGAGTATCGTCTCATATATTAGCATATTATTATTGAAACTGGGCAGTCGTGGAAATGCTTCTTCTTTTGTAACATCATTTTAAAAAAGTCTTGACGAATAACGAAAGCATTCTTCAATTGAGTGTAAACTACAGTACTACCGTGCAGAGTGTGGAGATGGCAAAAATTGTTTATAGATTGTTGTTACCTTCCATATGGTATTTGTAAGAGATTACATACGTCGTCAAATTGACACATTCATTCATTTATTGAAGTGCCCCTGTGAGTGGCCCACCCCCCCCCCCCTTATTAACATTCTTTTCTAGAAGATGAATTGAATGGTGCGATATAACATTATGTGCCACCATCGCGGTATCTACACCTATACATACTAAAACATGGCTCTGCAGAAACTCGATATCGAGTTAGTTCTCAATGTGCAGTGAATGGCCGAGAGTTCCTGTTGGAAGTTAGATAAAATATATCAGTTCATTGTAAACATGCTAAATGCTACTGGATCAGTGCTGTCGAAAGACTCTACAAGATTGTACAAGCCAGATTCATCTTTCAACATTCTAGGTGCGTCCTCATTTTTAAACAAGAAAAACATGTACTGGTGAGAACCAGGTGGAGGGAAGTTCGGTACCTCGTACCCTGCGAAGAAAAAGAAACACAAGATTTAAATTATACTAACATGTTTTTATGAATTGATACTAAGACATAAACTGAAAACTATAAGGATTTGACCTTGCTAATGAAAAGGTCAGCCAGCCCTATGTTAAAATGATTGTGCCACAGAAATGCGTAGTACGTTAAATGGTTTGAAGGGTTACATTTTTTTCATATCACGTTTTATGCATCACATGTTTGTATGAGAATGTACACTTCTTGATCCTAGAATGTAAACAGAGAAGGCAGATGGTACCGCAATCTCCGTGAAATATGCAAATGACGATGCATATAATGTCTTGTGCATGTGAATCGATGTTGTGCTTTGCCCTCAGTTTTGATGTTCTGAAATAACTTTCATTTTTGAGACAAAGAGATGCTACAAATGTAATTAATTAAATGTTCTAATTCACTGGAAATCATTACGACTTAAATATGCTACAACTACGTGCCTTTTAATGCACAATCCATGATTTACCTTTTGAATTAACGGTTATGAATTCTGAGATGGGCCAGGAATGCTACAACTCTTTACATATATTTGAAACAAAGTCAGAAAATACACTCAGGGGCTGTACTCGTTCGTACATTTCCAGGAAAGAAAATGTACAAATAAACATAAGAAGCGGTTGATGATGTTCATCACAGACAAGGTTTAGTGTATACTGGACTGCTGTTTTGTTCTGACTTACCTCTGACGGTATTACCACCAAGATCTTCGGTTTTATTACGAAGGGTTGTTCCCTGTAAGAGGAAAACACAGTTCAAGGTGGATTGATGCAGGGTGTTGCTAGAAACTCCCTGATTGGTGTATGGACGCAATGACGGACAGGAAGTCTCAACGAAAAAAGGCAGTCTAAGAACAAAAGACCAGTTCAAAAACAAAATACCAAAAGAGTGTGTTCGGGACCCACTCATTTCATGTGTATGATATATATCGCTGCACGTGGAGTGAGTATTACTACATTCCTGCAGTGCAATTCACTGACGTCACTACGAGGGAGACCAGAGCACGCCTCGAGCACGCCTTTCGGGGGTGATTTTCAATGTTTCGGATTTATAGAGAAGATTGACATTATTGCAAGTATTAGAAAAATAAGCAGATGAAACACTGTTCGAGCAAATCCATTTTTTCGTAAAACCATTCTATCAGTGAAAATAGAACAAAAAGACGCCAGTATCCATTACGTCAGTGGTTAAAGTGGTTGTCATAAATGACAGAGATTTTAAATCAGCCTGCCATGATTTACTCGCTGGATGAAATCTAATACCATAGACAAGCATTGAAAACATTCTTAGTATTACACCTGTTGAGTATACCTGTCAGTCTTCTTACAAAATAAATTAATGACATGAATGTCTATCATGGTCGAGAATGGTAAGACATACCTCGATGTACTTTTTGTACCAGTTCAAGTATAACTTGCCCGTGTGTTTATCTGGACGAATCATTATCAAGGCGTACAATGCAACCTGTGAAGAGGTAAGATGTGAAATCGGTACTGAGCAGCTGAGTGAAGTCCTTATAGAGTAACTAAATATTACCCCAAAATTTGCAAAATTGACACAAACGCAGTACTTATTAATGATGCAATACTTAAAGATAAAATATATTGCATGCAATCACGGCGTTGTTATGATAGACAGGCAATCGCGTTAAAAATGACTGAACAAATACGCTCATCGTACCTGAGAACTACAATATTGAACAGAGGGAATTTTCGTTTCGTCTCCTCATGGGATAATACGAAAAGGATAAAAAGAAGTTTGCTGGACAAAATTCACTCTAATTGTTTTAAACGGGATAGGCGAGATTTCACAGTAATGTTTTTTCTTCTTGTTTTTTCTTCGACTTGTTCAAACACTACATACCTTCTTCAGTCGCATATAATATACGTGAAGAGGGAATAAATTAAATTGAAAGATAAAAATGAGTTTATTCTAATCTTTTTCAAAAGTTGATCCTTCCTACCTTGTCAGCGTCTTTATAGTAAATATCAGGAGTGTCAAGAAACAACTGATTGTTGCGGTTGAATGTGTCCCCACATAACACGATCGTATCTCCGTAATACACTTGTAATATAGCCTCATTACCCTCATTGCAATTTTCCGGTAAATCTACTACCGCGATTACAGTAACATTGGTCATAAAAATGAACTTCACAAACATTGCGAGGAACATCGCTTTCTGACTAGATTCGGCCATTTTTTAAAATACCAAACACTCCAGATGTATAGCACTGTACTGCAATGATTACTCTTGTTCGCATGTATACAGGACTCAATACAACGTTCTTCATATGTGTCTATAAACGTGAACAAATGGAAACTTTTTTAACAGCCCATTTTTTTTTCAAATTCTTACTGTGATAAATTTTGTGTCGCATTTAATTAAACGACGGTACATCATTTTTTACAACTCCCGGTGACTTGTCTACATGCTTTAATTATGTGATTGAAGGTGAAAAAAAAAACGAGAAAACGGATTTCCTGCTCACGCTGTGGGGATTAATTTCTAAAGAATTTCTACAGTGTTCTTCAAGCAGGGATCGAGATACCCTGCTTCAAGCTCACATAGGTCTAGCGGTAGCATTAATTTTGCCCGTTGCTTTGATTCGAGTTTGTAAACAATTAATGTCGGTTTTGCAAACAATTTCTTGACTGAGAGATGCATTTGCGTGTATTTGATCAATTACATGTATACATTCTTGGCGTTACATATTTCTGTATTAGTCCGCATCAGCATTAGTTTCATAAAGCCTTTATAAGGGTGGACATGGTTTGTAACAAGTTGTTTTTGTTTCAGGAAATGTCTGAGATAATGTAGCATAGCATACTAAAAATCCAAGAAAATCCCAGTTGAGGAACTTTGAAAATCTTAGATGGTGTTCAAAATGGCGGTCATTCCCGATTTTATCATGACTCTGCCCAAGAAATTAGCATGGAAGTGAAACTGGTGTCTAAGTATATGTGTTAATCACCAAGGAATATAATTAAATTGTCTAAATGTTCAAATGCAGTCATCAGCTCAATAGGGTCTATCCTAATCATGAGATTAACACTAAATTTAGAAGAACTTACTCCTCTTCATATTTTATTTACAATGATTCTAGAATAAATAAGGCCCAAAGTTACAACTTAAGTGATACTTCGTAATGGAATAGCAGGCCTATTCTGCAACTGTCACACAACAGCACTGTGCGTGTAAGCGGTCAATTACTGTGTCACTGCATTAGGCTCCAATGACTTGTTGGATATTCTCTGGAACTTTCGTCCTTCATGTAGTGGTACTATGAAATAGTCTAATGAGTGCAGCCAACACCAGGGAATCAGGGGAGAGATTCTGCCCTTCATTAATCTTGATCCCTCTGATGAGAGTACCATCTACACAGTATTATAATGCTTTCACACAATCACTTTGTAAATGCATGGCCTGAAATGTTGCCAGTCACATTTGATCAGCCTTAATCGAACAAAGTAGCTAAGATCATGGCTCTGTACAACTGCTCGACGAAATGATCGTCCGTCTCGATGGTTTCCATCTCCTTATGTCTTACCTTGTCTTCTTATGTCTTACCTTGGTAGCATAGGACCAATAATGACAGACAGAGGACTGGCAGAGCTGTTGTCAACAATCTACACGAAAGAGTTAGTCATGACACCAGTGTTGCAGTCGAGACCATACCGTCCGGGGCCAAGACCAAGAGCGAGTCCTATGGATTCGAGTGCGAGACTGCGACCGAGGCATTTCAATCCACATCCGAATCAAGTCCGATAAGTCCGAGTCGAGTCACCGAGACCGGAAGAAACTGAAATATTTCTAATACCTATTTTACAAGCATATATATTTTGTCTCCAATTAGCGGCAGATACTCACTACAGCACCATAGTAATAAACAGGAATGTTTAAACTATATTACTTTCCAAATCATGCAATGCCATGTACTAAATATAGACAATCACAATTGACAATTGTATAGGCTGTTACATATTTGTAAATCAGAAGATGGTTAAAAAGTGTGAATTCATGCCTCATGATGGTTGCTGCAGATATCCGGGCTAATAAAGACACGATCAGTGACAGCGTTTAATTTTCTTCTCTAATTGATGCCCCATTTGATGAAAATGGTGTTCGTTTCTCATCAACTGATCAGTAATGCAACATTTTCTTCTTTTCGAGCATTGTTGAACTTTTTTGCTGCCACTTTTGGATGGGTATAACTATAGTCAGGACTTAAAAATCTAGGCTAAATTTGACAGTGATAGTGACCTACATGAAGTAACATATACAGTGTATTACATGTTCTACAGTGACGTCTATGTAAGGTAAGAGCATTAGTAGAAATTAGTTGTTTTTTTGTTTTGTTTTTTTTCTGTGAGACCTCTTTACCCCAGGAAACACATTTCCGATGCACCTTTCAGTTGAGGTGATTTTAATCAGCCAGAGGGCAACAGAAACCATTTAGCCACACTAAGCCAGCTACAACTGGATGTATGGACATTGGTAGAATCTTAAAAAAAATATGCAAATACTAGTTAAAGTTGGTTACACGACCAGGAAGCTATAATCAGTATAGCGGTATTATATAGACTTTCAAAAAATACTCCGCAGTGACACATACATGCTCTGGTGCTACTGACAACTGAATTCTCTCAGCTGTAGTTTTGGGGTCTAGAATCCGAGACGGCGAGTCATGGCACCTTGCATGACCGAGTCATTTCTGTTCGAGGCCAAGACCGTGCAATCCGAGACCGAGACGGTGGGGCGAAACCGGACTCGAGATAGAGACATTACATTGACAAAGTGGGTTCATGCCCACCCCAGTGTGCTCCAATTTGTGATTCAAGTTAGCAATTCACGTGTGTTCACACGGGTACATGGGAGCAACATAACGACCTTCGCTAAAATACAGTGTCAAGCATCTTTTTTAGATGGCTAGAAGCACATTCAACATTTGCCGGTTGTGAAATTTAAAGTCTAGTTTTTATCAAATGGAATTGTTGCCGATAGGTCTCTGACAGTTTTGTACGTACAGTTTGGAAGGACTTATGCCCCTCAGGAATTTCTGGGAGGAAATTTACAGACATCACACTACGCAGAGATGACAAAGGAAATATAATTGGCTCAAAAGAGAAAATTGCAAGAGTCAGAGGACGGACTGTTGAACTTCATCCATATTTCTCATTCAACAGGATGACGTGTTCAAGTTCTCAGATGGACAAGTTCCTTGCTAATGAACTAGGCTCGTCGACCACCTTCTCTTTTCAAAGACGAATATCAACAAAAAAGGCTGTTGAGCTGTTGCAATCCTCCACCCATCAATTCAATCTTCCAGAAAAAGCCTTTTTGTTATAGATGGTAGACATCGGCCTCATGCTGTTGTTTGACACAAATCATCCTCTTATATTGGTGTATGTCTCCCTACATTTCGTACATCCTGAAATCAGCCAGTCAGGAATCATTTTTTGGCAAGTAGTACCAATAAGAAGACAATAAGTGACATTTATACAACATCATTTATCATTATGATTGGCTACTGTATGCAAAGAAAGTAAATTTTGTTTTTATGCTCAATTATTTTTGCGGTCTTGTCCATCTTCATATAGTAAAATATCACCCCCCTAAACTGACGTCATTTCCAATGACGTCTGACTATAAGATCGCTGTGTCAAGTCAATTTTACTTCACGATAATTAGAACATGCAAAAGCAAGACTTAGAATTCTCTTTGTTCCTCTCCCTTCAGTCTCAGTAGTGCAAAATGACTTCACAGATGATAATTATTTTTTTATATTTCAACAGTTTACCTCTTCAGCTACCGAATCCAGGTTTTTTTTTTGGGGGGGGGGGGAGGTGCACTGAATTTGCGCATTGTGGGAGGGTCTGATATCAGAAGGATTTGCATGAAAACAGTGTTCTTAATATGGTGTACCAGTATCTATTCCGAAACAGTAACGAGAACTGCCAAAGAGAGATGTTTGCCCTTTAATATTAATGAAAGGAGCAATTGATCAATTTTGGAAATTTTTGGGGTGATCGTGCATAAATGTTTTTATTTGTTTTCAAATACTGTTACAATTAGCTGGTATTCAGAGTCTACAGCGAATCCTGTATCCAAATACGTCGTTAGATCACTGCATGGCTTAGACCAGATATTCATGAATGCTTGCAGGACGAGTACCCCTTGGCGTTCATAGGAGGAGAATGATACATATATATCAAAGAAATTAACATGGAAAGCAATATGCTTACATGGACAACCGCATACAAATTTACAAGTTTACTTGTCACCGTTTATTTTTTTTTGTATAACTTGTAACTCGCTGTCCACGATGATGGCGAATGCATTGTTACCGTCGAAAAAGGTAAAAAAAAATATTGTCAAAAATAAGTAGCAACAAATAACAAGAAAACTTACTTTACAAAAGCAAATTTACCCGTTAATGTAGGACAACACTATCTCATTTCATTTAATATTTTGCTACCAAGCCATTGAGTATAGATGATCCTATATTCCTTATGTCTTCATGTGATACTGTAGCACAACTGTGCTAGACTAAACTGATGAGCTGGCTAGTAATTCTGACCGCAAGCGTGATTACGTCACCTAGGTTTAGATACTTGGTACACTGGTGGAGCTGCGCATTTCCACTCATTCTTGTACCTTGTAACGAATTAATAGTCATACCGTCGTAGATAACATAAAATATTTTAGTGTTGTTATTCTTCTTGAAATGATATCTTTAAAATTTGCAGGGTAATCAGGTGTTGTGTAGTGACTGACTGGAGTTTTTGAGTTACTTGTTACAAGCAAAAGTCAGCAGTCATGGAAAATAGAGGCGCCAAATCAGGAACACATTGGAATCTTTGCAACGAAGTTTTGAGCGCACCATAATAATCACAAAAAAAAAAAAAAAAAAATTACCAACGAACACAAAAAGGACGATACCGAAGTTCGACACTACATTTGAAGAAAAGGGACATTGAAGTCCAAATCAAATATAACAAATTCACTCCTTTTGTGACAATATCCCTTTTTTTTTGCAAAACAATTGAAACAAAGTAATTCACTTAAGAAAATTTTCCATGTACGTGATTGCGTTACTCATCTATAAGAAGGAACCATAAGTGTTACAGTTAAAGGTCTTTTCTCTTTTACAGTAACACAAAGAGTTGGTTGAAGTAATTTAGCTTAGTCAATAACCAAAATGTCTGTCACTCGAATGAACTAACAACAAACATAAACTCTGTACTGATCGAGAGTCAGGCTGATCTTCACTTTTAAAAACTGAAAAATTTAAAAAAATGAGAAATCGAGATGATTTTTCCTTAATTTGAAAGTTGTGTCCTAAACATGTTGACCGCTACTGGTGACCGTAGATTATTCTCCTTAGCGAATGCGATGACGTCAAAGTTGGTATCACTTGATATAACTGAAGACAATTCTCCGTCTTGTTTGAAAACTAACTGGTAGTATCTATGAAGACCACTCCCGACAGGAGGCTGAGGACCCTCGTAAGCTGTGAAGACAAAATGAACCGTGTAAATGAATCTTGCATCATAATTCCCCTTCCCCTTCCTGGGTTCCACATAGAAAACGGAGCTTTTTTTCTTTCTTGCATTGTCACAGAGGATTTTCAGCAAAGAATAAAAAAAAAATCAACACATTCGTAGAGACATTTCTGCTCTGCAAGTTTACTGTTAGCATATTGGAAGTAATGATAAAACAGGCCAGTACTTAGAAACTTCCCATGCAGTGGGTTGTTTCGCCTTAGATATCTGAATGTTGTTCATGTTATTATCGATGGCAAAGGAATGTAACAAGGAACAGGCATTTACGTGGGGAGATAATTTAACGTATAGCCTCATCCCTTTTAAGTTAGATGGGTGGGGTGGCGGGTTAATCGAGACACATTAGCATTCCCCCTCCCACACACACGCACACATACGCACCCACACACAAATGCTTTCAACATCACTTACTCATTGAAATTTCAAACGAATGTGAAAAATCATTTTATTTAGTTGGCTATTCCTCTATGATCTTTTGTGTACGTAATCATCACATATGTCTGATATAAATTTTGCCTATTTCTGTATAGCAACAAATCATTTTCCTAAACAGTTCAGTAGATTGAGTTCCCCTGCGGTTAAGTGGAGACAATATTATTAAACAAGGCGGTATACTTGTCATTTTGTGTGGGTAATTAAAGGTTGATCAACGCTGGACGGTGAATTAACTAAAGGATAATGGACAACCGGCTCTAATGCAAGCGATGTACAAGAGCACAACCCTAGTGTATCCAGCCTTAGCAACAACTTCCCAGGAGTGCAGTAGCTTCAGTTGATGCACAGGTCCAAATTTGATTAACCTTGTTCATTCCTAAAATGTGAGATTCCTTATGGAAAAGAAAAAAAAAAGGCAGAGAGAATTTGGGTTGGCAAATACCCGCACTTTCATTGCAAACGAACCTCGAAAGAAGATAAACACGATTCATAATATGTCAACAATATTCGTGACCGACAAATTAACACCATTCTTTTGTGTAAGATAGCACACCAATAAGAGTTGAGGATTCTTCTTAAGTCTAAATGAACATCACCTTATAAATGGCATGCACGTGAACTTACGTTTAATGATGTCCCCGTAGAGTACATTTCCTGTGTGAAGATCAGATCCCTGTAAACGGTGAGAAATGATCACATGGTAAATGAAACCATCCCATTAAAGAACCTCAATGCAGAATGAGAAACAGGGGATCGAACTCACAGCCAATTAGAAATGATATCACAGCCCTGCAAGGTAATCCTCGTTGTAAGACTAGGCCTGTTTGATTTTGCTCCACTCATAGCACGCCTGGTCTAAGGTAGTAAAATGCAGCCTACAGTCTGCTACAGAAGTGTTGGAACAAAGTTTATTTGAGCACTACGTCACAGTTTTTTTTAAGTCAGTCGAGTTAATTAAGTAACCCCCCTCCTTTTTCCACCCCACTTGCTTAATGTGGGTCGTTATTTGATTTGCTGAAACTGAAAACTCGAAATTGAACAAAGAGGATTGTCACCTGAATATTAATAACCATCCAGTGTAAAATGTATCTCAGCGTGGGGTTTACAGATGATGGTGCATCAGGATCTATCATCACTAGTGTATAGAGGGAACTCTGAAAAGCAACAAAAAACGTGAACATGCAAAGACGTGTATGTATGTGCCAGGTAGTCACCATGATAAGATATCAAGAACTTTTCCAGACTAAAACCCAACCGGCGTTATGTCACCACAATGATGGCATCTGCAGTCTTCCGAGCGGGCCCTTTGGATGTTTTTACCAAAATCATACAAACATTATTATATTAATTTAAATCCAGGAGAACGTAATTACTACTCAGTCTTTTTAACTCAATAATTTTAATTTGTAAATTTTCGAATTGTTCATTCAATAAGAAGACTGACATAAAGTTACATGAAAACGAAAACGAGAAGATAATCAGTGCGTTAATTACTTTTTATTACTTTTCCATTCCGTTCTTAGACTAAAAACAGATTCATCGTACCGAAAATTGTGAACTTGAAACTAGATTATGCGTCGAACCAACGAACCTTCATCAAATTGGTAGGATTCTCCGTAGAGTGCAAATTAATCAGTTTAGCCTTAGGGCACTTTACTGATCTCTTGATGCATAGAGAAATGTATCAAGGGAAAAATTATTCTTGATCTGGACAAATTTAATAGCTCCATTTTAGGATTCCTTTCAAGTCACCTCCCTACCCTTATAGTATAATGTATATATCACATACTGTGTCAGCGTGTACGCAATCTTTCACACACATGGACCTACAAATATTGAACACTTCACACGCGACATTGATGGCTACCCCCCCCCCGAGTGACGCGTTTTTATTCTGTCACTGAAGTTTCTCACTAGTCTTGCCACCCCCCCCCCCCCACCGTGGTGCCACCCACGGTAGCGCCACCGATTTTGCCTATCTTTACCTCATTTTATTCCCCTACCCCACTTTCTGGAACCTGTCGCTGACCCTAACAACTGGAATTGCCACTTTGCGATCAAAGGAGAGGCATTTTGGCGAACCCTAACCACCTCCCCCTTGAACAGAAATGGAAGAAATATATAAAAGTAGAATACATGTAGACAATACATGTATATACCAATCATGGCAAATCTGTACACTAAACAGCAAGTCACAACGCCTACACCATTTGTCTGTTTAGTACGGATCAACTCGTTGCAAATCTCATCGCCTTGGGTTATTTGTTACCTCATGCTGTGATGATCCACATAATCAATCAAATATCGATGGATCTTGTAAAGTAGTTTAGAAGTATCAATCCAATGTCTAGGCTTTCTTGAGCTGCAAGACACGTGGCATTATGTGCCATATCCATAGTCAAAACATGAATAGTCAAACGTGGAAAGGGTCTCGTAAAGGGAAATAGGGTGTTTAGAATATACCAACATGGCATACAATAAAAATTGCTTTAATCATTGTTAAACCATTCAGTCTCACCAATAAACATATGCAAAACCTTTATCTCCTCAAAACATGATGCCTGTGATGAGTAACAGAAGATGCATCATTTGAATTTTGAAAAGTTTGGGCGAAGAAATTATTGTTGAATAACAAATAACTAAATTTCTATGTGTGAGAAACGTATTTATTGAAAAGAAAACTACTGTCCTTCATTATTTTGAACAAACTTCCGTTCTATGTCCACCAACATTAGTTTTAAAAATATGGTTGTTTTCTGTAGAGACAAACGCCCTATTTCCATTTAAATGCTTCAGCACAGTCGTAACTACGAGAAACTTATATAATTTCACCGAAGGGAGACTTACGCGTTTATAACAACTAGAAGAGACTGTTCAGATATCACAACAACGAGAAGCAAATAAGCCCCTTGACTCCAGGTTTAATTAACAATTTGTAATCGAATTTGTCGCATATCTGGAACTATAATTATATGTTTAGCTGCAAATACTTGTTTTCGTCTGCTTCTGTTGGTATTACTTTAGCTAAAAGCATTGTAGAATGTTTTCTTACAAATGATTAGTCATTTAGTGATTTCACACTATATGTGAATAGTGTCCAGGCGAACAAAATCGTAAAACAAGGAATCGTTGATCTGTTCTTCCCTAATAGACATGGGCAACTTACTGTTTCTGCAGCAGGCATCCATACCAACGGGGGTTTAGGATTCATGTTGATTTCTGATATATCATACTCCATACCACATCGTATATCGCCGACAGACACAAAAGATACAGTCAGAAGTTCACTTGACCAAACAGATGGACAAGGAACTTCCAACTCCGGGACAATTCCCTTAGCCTCAGCTAATGATAGTGATGACAAAAGCATTCCAAGGGGAAAGAAAGTAAATCGCCAAGAATTCTTCAAGAACATCTTCACGAAACAGAGAGAACCGACACTGACTTTCCTTCTCACAGTAAAAATATCGTCTTCATACACAGTGAATTATATTATAGAATTGTATATATAACTACAACCAGCAAAATCGATCTTGGTAGAAAACACTAAAGACACCATATGGCCATGGAGTGCTTAAAGTAACACTATGTTTCAAGTGATATATCGAGACTAGTGGAAAGTAGTCAAAGAGTTCAGTGTGGTACCCATCATCAGACTATCGATCATCAGACAACTTGTTGTATGATGGTGTAAAACTTGGGAGGCACAATTGCGTTCCACTAGTCTCAACTCGCCCATCACGTGCTTCGCACGACCCTCTGAATATAGATCACTATGCGTTAAGACAAGAGAGTAGAGGAGACAAGATATATTTGGAAAATACGCTAGCTGACCACGACGACCATCGAAACAGGCGACTACATTGGTCCACACGACCCGGTACTACGGGGGCCAGATGAGGCACCAGATGGACATCGGCTCAGTACCTCAACTACCAGTTCCGGCCCCAGCTAACGGACAGAGAGAACTGACTTGACACGGAGAGGATATCCTTGACTATCAAGTTTCCATGGTGATAGTCTGCTCTCGATGAGAGAGAGAGAGAGAGAGAGAATCTGGAAGAAAGCGACTTTCAGGATTCGGAAGAGACGATGGAATTCAACACAAGAGACGGTCCTGGTAGTGACCTTCGCCGAGTCCAGACACAAAAATCTCATATCCTAAGACAGCATTTAGGGTTCGAATAGCGGGAAGAGTCTCAACGAATCAGCTCCAGAGAAGCCGCCACACTGACCAAAACTGGTGACCAGAATATCCGTTGTCTCTCAGCATTCCCCATGAACTCGACGTATGTTGTTCGTTTCCATTCTTAGGTCAGAAAAAAGTGTGGAGTCAGTATACAACCCTAAAGGTTTCCGATCATGGTTTGAGAGACCAGTCTGGAACACTAACCAGGACCCCCACCCCTCACCCACACACATTCACCCAGAACCAGAGAACGTATCAGAGTAGAACAGAGGATTACATTTGGCGCCTTTCCGACTATTGAAACGGCCGCCAAACCAAATTCGCCCAACGGCTGGGAGCGGAGGCAACCACACCTGGGTCCCAAGGCACTGTCGTCAAAGCAAGGCTCTACTCGGGCACTAATGCCCCGATGGTGACGCAAGCCTCTTTACTTTTTCATACTTTCTAACAAAGTCAAAGAAAACTGACCATGGAGACAGATCCTAAATTTAGGACATCCAAAACAAACTATGTCCGTCCCAAATACCACAGATTGGGGATACTGGTGATCACGGAGAACCTTAAGGAGAGGGTCTTGGGCTGCGGGTTTCGATGTAAAAGACACTTTAATTGTATGTCTCGATAAACTACGACTACGCACTGTTTCTGGCTATCAAGGGATCAAGCAGATTTGAGAGCATTAACTTTCAGTATACGTCAACATCATCCAGGCTTTCAACTACTGGAATCAGTGATCTTGTGGCTCCTTTTCAAGGAAGTAAAACTCAAAACTGACGTTTTCCTCGAGAAAGTTCCTTCCAGAATTAATAACAGTGAACGCTCTCTGTTTTGTTCAGGCTGGTATAGAGGCATACGATAAATGGGATCTACCATCAAGGCAAATAAGATTTCATTTGTTGTGAGGAGACAGGTAAGGTTAACCGTTCGTAAATAACAAAAACAGATGCGGTTTTGCATTTACTCTTACCCCAGACTTTCATATTGTGATACTATGAAAATGTAGGGTATTATAAGTCAAAAGTTACCGCTAACTATTACATGAATTTATGCAAATGTTTGTGTTTTAAAGTTTTCCACAGAAACCCTAAAGTCCTCTTTATTTTGTCTCTTATCTTAGAAGGTGTTATCTTCATTTTTCCTGTCCAGATCTGTTTGCAATACCACAGTCCTAAGAAAAAGAGTCGAAAGATGTATATGAATGGTCACTTATGGTTTCAGGAGAGTCTTGGAGTGTCTTCGATGTTGTATTCGTCCCCACAAGCTATCTCAGTATCAATGTAAAGTACCTCTAGATTATCCCTGACATGGCAGACGGTGGATCGTGGTTCATTTACCACGCCGCATCAGCTGATTTTCGACGTAAAAACTAATCTTGTAAACATTATCAAAACAGCTGTCAATTTCAATGTAGCCATTTTTAAAACCTCAATCTCTGATTATCTATGATTTGTATTGTGATGACTGTTCAAATGTATGCAAGACTCAACATAAGTTACTTTAAATATTTGATAAAAAACAAATTAATAGACTTTAACTGGCTAAAAGAAAACCTACTGACACGCGAAGGAACTTTTTTCATTTACAACTGCAATAACTTTGCCGCCACATTTAATTAAACAATGGTCCATCATATTTAACTAGACTACGGTTGGCTTAAAGTGGCGTAAATTTTGTCTACGCACTTCTTTGATTAAAGTTTTGTTATGGGAAAGGTACGATAGTTTTATTACAATTATTGCATTTATAATGATAATTACACTGCAAAAGGAAGATAAATTTTATAGACAAATATTTGCCATTGAACTATTTAAACCTCAATGAAGAAGCATATCGACTAGAAAATATAAAGTCCTTTCATCTATTATTTTCTAAAGGAGACAAAATACTCGAAGGTTTCTGGTATTCACAGCTTGACTTGAATTGTTCTTTAGTTGTAATTACTAATTATCCATCAAGAAGCAAAACTTGAAGAGCCACTAGACAATTTTCTTACTGTGATAATGGGTATAGAAGTATGACAAGTTTAAACAAATAAAAGAAAAAAATTATAAAGCAAACACAAGATAGTTTCAAAAGTCTGCTACAGTTACAGTAGGACTAAAATGTTTTTTCTGCATCGCCACAGCATTGTCAATATAACATTTAGGATGTATGTCAAAGCATGAAAAAGGAATCTATATCTGGTTGTTCCGAAAAAACCTTCTTAAATTTCTCATCAATTTGTCGAGAGAGTAGACTTCTCCCTTTGTTTGTTGGTTTTTCTTAGCTCATTTGCATGCGATCCCTTCTTAAGGAACATACTGTATTCATTTATTTTTATTCTTTTTTAGTTTCATGGCATCTGCTGTGAAAGTCTTATCAATAACACACCAAGGGGCAACGTATTGTTCTGAAAGAGCAACTTGTTTCGGATTGGATGGCTTAAATGTTGCTCTGCGAATGATATTAATCTGGAAGCTCCCCAAAAAAGGGAAAAAAATACCTTTGAGCCAACAACCCAGTTTGTTTTCAGTCGACTTGGATTAAGGTTACTGAAATTTATTTAGTGTTGTACCTCTGTGTTCACGGCATTGGTACCCACACTGCGAACTACTTAACTTTTTACTGCCACTTTTCCAATGATTCGGCAGTTTGACAATCTTCAACCGGTATGGTCTTTCTGGATAATGCATCACTATTTTGCTCATATCTATGACCACATCTCTGTGTGCAAGATCCGACCCTCCTGGTCTATCTCAAAAGGTCATCTTGCTCATTTCCTGTTTCTAACTTATTGCATTTCTCTAAGGCCTGTAAGTGGCTCGTAGCCTGTGATGAAAGCAGAGGATTTACACGTCAAATATGGTACAATGAATTCTGTAACTGCCCAGACAATGACGTATAATTATCTATCGAACTGTACGCGGACATATCTCTTCTCTATATATTGTTCAATATATGACTCGCATATGCAATCACACATTCACTGCCATTTCAGACAATATTGCACTCAAGTAAGCATGTGATGCATCTGCATATAATGTAAAGTCCTAATTAAAGTCCTCTTACAAGTAGGGGGTGAAGTCAAAGATGTCTTCAATCTTTCACTTGAAATGTTGTTCAACGGAAAGTAAGCATACGTAGTGGTTCTGTCTTAGCTACAAAATCTTTCACAATTTCCTATAGTATTGTGCTAAGCCAAGGAACGAACGACTGCGATGGTATTTCTGGGAATAGTTCAGTCTAGTTCCTTTAAAATATTGTTAGAATCGGGCTTAATTTCAATTTCGTGTCAAAAGGTATCAATTCACAATAAAATCTTTCGGTACAATACTCTTTACTATTCAATGCAAACCTAGAAGACACGAGAAGTGTGAGACACGTTATCCAGGTTTATAGGTATCCCTCGAAAATTCTACCGGAGCTATTATGTCATCCAAACAGATTAATATTTTGCTTGAACGCATAGCCATAAAACCAATTCAGTATGGCGTTGGAAACTATAGATGATGCGCTCTTAAGTCCCGTAGATGTAACCTTAATCTGATTTGTCTTACCTTTGGGAGGGGCGTCAATCCACATTGAAGCGTGGGGGGGGGGGGGGGAGACATGTTTGACTAACAGACAGGTTCGAATGATTAAAGCTGCCCTAACAGTGGTCCACGCACCGCACTTTTTGATTGCTTTTGGTATATTACTCAGGTCCAGAATTGCGAGCATTTGAATGAAGGGTTCTACATGAATAGTATTGAAAGGGTAAAACTGGTCGGACATTCCATGTTTTAAGACAAATTATGAATTTGACAATCTGACGATTGACAAGTGGGGACCGCGAGGGTCTAGATTGAAAGCAAACGTTGTCAAAGTCTATAACTTAAGTCGCAGTTGATGCTCAACGTCCAAGAAAAGAAAATAATGATAATAACCTGAAAACATGACAAAACAGAGATCGCTGGGGTTCATTTTAGGCACTTTCCCTGAATAATTTCCTATAAAAGGGAATAGGAGAAGGAAAAGAAAAGGGGAAAGAAGAAGAGGGGAAACGAAAGAGAAAGGAGGAAGAATCACAAAGAAAAGGTGACTGACATGGGGTAAACCTTAATCTTTTATTTCTAGCGAATTAGAAACAAGGATGCATGCTTAATAAGTTCGGGAAGCACTGTTTCATTCGAGTGTTCTTAATATAAATTAGCATTATTAACACCTGAAATATAGGCATATAGAACTAACGTCATGTTGTAACTACACGATACGTTGTGTAAGATGTACACATGAACCACTAAAAAGAATATATGCCTCAGGGAATATCCATGCAGCCTACTGACGAAAATAGAAAATCTGCGAATTTTTTTAATTATCTTCGTCGCCCCTTTGAAGCAAGCAGATGAATGACGGTCCCGCCCCCCCCTCCAGAAAAACCTCAGACTAAGAAGAAAGTTGACTTGAGAAGTTGCAAGATATTGCCCAAGATTGCGTTCTAATACTTTTTGTCAACATGGTGGCTATCATTTACAACATTATCAATAAAAAAATATACAGTCATTTCTCTGGAACGAGCATGGAAAGATGCAAAATTTTGCACCAGGTTGCCTTTAAGATTATCTTTTTACTTGAAATTTACTCTTAGACCCCACCCTAGGAAGGTAATTACTCATCTTATGCTATTCCCTTATGAAAATACCATTGCATTGACAGTATTACTTTCAACATGGTAGCTATCACTTACGACAGTTATCTGTTCATTAATCTATGCAGCTGGCTTCCTTTTCCTATAAAAATCATCGACGAATGTAACAAAATTTAGAATCTGTAGTGGAACTGCAATGAACTTTGTGTGTAAACTTTACCTGGAAATTAGCATTTCTCTGAAAAAATATGGAGTAAAACAATGCAAAATGTTGCACTAGACTGCATCTAGGGTTACCTTAAATGAAGAATTTGTTAAAGTAGAGGGGGCACCCCCTTTCCTTAGACCCTTTTTTAAGGCCGGCAATCACTTGACTCGAGCTTTCCTCTCCCCGCCACCCCCCCCCCCCTCACATCAAAACTATCTCTTGGCACCCTGTTCCTGTGTGAATTAGGGTTGGTACATAGAGACAGCAACCCTAGTGTGAATTAATCCGATGGAGGAGCTTGTTAGGTCGATTTACATGTTGTATAATAATGGTGCTACCTGAAACAAGTGAACTTTTCATGTCCGTGGCGCCATACACAAATAACTTGAACAATAACACTGGACATCGGGACATCATTTTGTTTACACCGTACCACTCCGCGATAGCCTGCTTTAAGCAGGCTATTGTGTGTTTGACTAGTCCAAAAAGAAAATACTACTTCATCTTCAAAAAATAAAAAGTCCTACTTTATAAGTAGACATAACACTTGGGCCTACTAGCTAGGTACTGTATGCGATGGCGTATAAATACGGTGTATTATGATTTGTCAGAGAGCGCCATCTCAATATCTCAATAACAGGTAGTTACGTACGCAGTCTACAGAGCCTCCGATCCTAGACAGGCTGCAATGTTTTCAGATCCCTCATTAAATGTTTTCAACTGAGTTTGAGTTCAAGAAGTAGACTACGAACACGACGACATGGTTCGATTTAACTCCTGTAGTGGTTTCATGTGGTTGGTCACGCTGTCGTGTTCAATGTTCAGTACCGTCAATAGTGCGGTAGAAGAGCTGACGATTGAATGTCCTAATGGCAAAAATGACGTGGATAGGCTTCTCGTGTCCTATTGCCCTGAGACGGACAACGATGTGTTTTGTGGAAAACCATATGACTTCGCCGAAATCTCGAAACATCCAACTTCCCCGGATGTCGTCAAGTACATCAAAGCCGTAGATGTACGTTGATTGTGAATGGCTTTCTGTTTTATGTCTGTCAGTGACTCGATGTGCTATGTCCACCTGTAACCTTTTGTTGATTGTTGCATATACGTCTGAACGTAGTTTCGTGCGATACCCTCTGTCACAGAAACTAGTTCTGCGAAAAGATCACTTTGAAACGGGTGGTGTCTGTTGACCTGGATGCCGACTCAATTATTTAGGCTCTTCTTGTTGTTGACCCGGACGTAACTTCGGTACTAATTGAAAATTAAAAGCTCTGTAATTAGCGTAACGATAGCCTAAACCATTGACATAACATTTATTGGAAGCAAGTTGAAGTCAGCAGGCTTATTCAAATGGTACAGCTTCTAGAATACTGTGAATGTGCCATATCGTCTAATTTTCTACTCCGGCTCCATAGACGGAGATTTGAGACAATTGCCCTGTATGCCGACTGTATCAGTGTTTCCACAGCCCAATTTTAGATTTCCTGGAATTGAATACAAAATTTCCTAGAATTTAGTAGTATTTCCTGGAATTTTCAAATTGGTAGTTCACGAGCTTATTTTGCTGTAACGTACATGCCCTACACTTTCACAGATGGGGTCTTTGAACTAATGCACAGTGAAGGCGGGTGTGTGTAGAGTACGCTTTCAATGGTATGCACTGTATTATATTGTACTGCAGTGTACACTAAACTGCAGTGTACTTGGCGCGTGTTGCGTGGTCTGGCAGGGCTAGGTAAATGGACCGGTCATTAGAAATAAGAAAAAAAAAGGAATTGTTCTGGTATAATTACCTTAGATTTTACTATTATTTTTTTTTTACACAACAATTTCTTGATTTCCTGGAATTTTTCCATTTCCCGGAAATTACCTGGAAGAGGGCCAGATTTCCCGAAATGCGGGAAATTTCCTTCGAAGTGGAAACACTGGACTGTGTTGTAGAACTCTAGTTTTTGGCTTGGATGCAACTTCTGTGTTCAGATGGGGCCCTAAATAGTGAGACTTGAGCCAATTGACTCAGAATTCGAAGCTGTCTTTAATGTAGGCTACGCCACTGATCTCTTTATGAATGTACAGAGCGATCGGTAGGCTAAATTTGGATCTTCTCTCTCATGCAGATGTCCCCATTTACACTATGTATTCACCTGAGTCCGGGTGAATAGTGTTTGATACTGTGTCATGCAAGTGGCATCCGGGCCAATAGACACAACATTGAAGTTGGTGTAATATTGATCTGGACAGGGGTTAAATAATGCAGTATCAAGTACTATTGACCCAAGGTTTAGGCTATCATTACACTAGTGACAGAGGTTTTCATTCTTGGTTAGCACCAAAGTCATGTTTAGGTCAATAACAAGAAGAGCTTGAATAATAGAGTGTGCATCTGGGTCAAAAGTCACCACACGTTGAAATATGTTGTGACTATTGGCCTAGATGCTGATTGAATAATATAGTACCCAATGCTTACCAACCCTGATGCATGTTTAGTTCTAGGCCTTAGATAGCTGGGGACATGTTTGGCGTGTGAGAGGAGAGCCAAATTTAGCTCACTGCTCAGGGATCAGTGGTTTAGCCAGCATAAAAGATATGGCTTCAAATTATGGGACACTTTACTCAAGTCTCACTACTCTTGGTGCAGGGTGCGTTCCATGTAATGCCGAAGTTACGCCGAGGTGCCAGCATTCATATGCCAACAAAACACAGTCTTTAACTGTTCTGTATTCCTTATAGCCTAATACAACTTGACATAACCTGCTGCACGATAATTTTGCTTCACACTTGAAGCATACGTGTCATCAGAGAGCCCATAAGCCATGTGCTGTGTCTCTGCAGCTTTCTCTACCCCTCCCCGGACTTGTTATATCTAATTAAATTTCTTGAATAAACAGCTCCAATAGCACTGATCGTAACTTCTTTATCAACAAGTTGTTGGAACTGCTTACCAAACTCAGTTTATTTGTTCGAGATTAGACATGCACCCAGGCCTGCATGTACCACTGCACAAAAGAGTAAGGTGGAAGAGGATGACGCATGCTCTAATAAACCAAGTCCGAAAAACCCACGGAGACCAGCACAGGGCGGGTTTTTCAGATGTTGTAGTAGCATAACAATAATGGGGAAGTTAACATCTTGTAAAGTTAATCACATTCTTTTGTATTAGGCAGGAAATAATCATATTTTGTGTTGAACTTCATGTGAATTGAGTGGAAACATACCACCACATAAAATTTTGTTGCTGCAATTTTGACTTACTGTAGAGGGAGTTTGCAGTGCAGAATGCACAGTAACTAGACTAGGCTTCACCAGTTGTAAGCCAAGGTTAATTTATCCATGTACACCAGCATTACAGCAGGAAAAAGTTGACACTAAATGCGCACTATAGTGCATGACATGCAGAACGGCTTATGGCACAGTACGAACATAGAAGTTGTATCCTAGCCAATTACAGGACAAATTCAACTATAGAGGCAAATTCAACTATAGAGGCAATGTCAATGGTCAATTGTCTCAAATCTCCATATAACAAGCAGAACAAGAATGTTCAAAGTTATCGCACAGTTACGTTACTCGTACAGTTATGGTACTCATAATTCATACCATCTGAATAATCTTGCTTACAGGCTTGGGGTAAAATTGTAATCGATTACATTGGAAAGGAATCAAAATCATGGTGGTCATCTTGCCTTCTGTTAGTTTTCTATTCAAGGTTCAGGTTAGTGAGCTATTGTTATACTTATTACATATGTTTTTAATACTCAGCACTGAAGTTAGAGCTGAGTCAATGACAAGTAGAGTTCAGAGAGTGGAGATGACGTCCAACCTAGTCCAAAACCTAGATCTTTCTAAGGAATCAGTCATTGTAGTAAAATGAAAATAGAGCATAATGAAAAATATTATTCATAAAAAATATTGTATTAAATGTTTTTATGATCAAACTGTTTGTAAGGTGATCATGATACCTTCAGTATACTCTTCAGTACAGTAGCACTGTGAGCTCTAACAGTAGCACGGTGAGCTCTAAAATTAAAATGATGACTTAAGGATTTAATCAAAGATGATATTTTAACATGAAAAAATTCACAACAGTTATGTACTGTAGATGGTGCAGTATCTCAGGAATGAAAGGAATATTTTTAAGGAGATCATCGAAACTGTTTTGATTAATTTGAATGTGCTGTAAATTTGAAGTAAAATTTTCTAAGTCACGCTACCATTTAATGGCAAAAGAAATATGATGTACTGTGTAACACTTTTATTCCTCTACTGTACTGTACATCTGATTGGAGGATTGGTGGTCACATGTTGTGCTTGACTCAGCACTATGATAACGATTGTGGTTCTCAACTGTGGATTAGTATGTACTATCGCACTTTTGCGGGTACAGTCCTAACCCACGCTAATTAACTAGTGATGATTGTATTATGGTACATTGCAAGTGTATATACTGCGACTCAGTACATTTTGGCAACAATGGGAATGGTACATTGCATAGTGTACATAATACCTGTAGGTAGGCTATATCCTCTTGTCTTACCAAGTAAAATTTTGACAAAACTTTGAGTTGTTATCTAAAACAATAGGTGTTTATCATCTGTGCAATATTTTGAAAAATATTAAAAGTTTGTATAAAGAGTTTATATAAGTTTATATAACTTTATATAAAATTTATATAAGTTTATATGAAGAGTTAAAAGATTCAACATTTTCTTCAACTTGTTTTGGCCTAGTTGAATAGAATATCCAATCTTTCAACTCATGAAAGTATACTAGTGTGTACTAAGTGTTTTCACTTTTGATGTGCAGACTATTCCACAATAAGATGAGAAAAAAAAAACAGAAAAATACTACAGCATGCACTATGCAGCATTAAGAGTGTACAGTTCCTTTCAAGTCAGTTTGCGATAAAAGATACCTGACTGTTTGTATTTGAATATCTTTTACCTGAAGATCTCTTCCATATCTTGTCTTCTCCAGGATGACTATTACACTTTGATGATGGTTGATCCTGACGCACCGTCAAATGAGAATCCTGTAGCGAGGTACTGGCTGCATTGGTTGGTGATCAATATAAAGGTAATCCTGTAGCGAGGTACTGGTTGCATTGGTTGGTGATGAATATAACACTAAGGCTTGTTTTGTCAACAGTGTCTGATCCGTGGGATTGGCAAGTTATTCCACACCAAACCAAAATTTGCATCCACTGCTCATGTTTATATGATAATATCTGTATCAGCTGCATTGTGAAATCATAAAGACAATCTCTCACCAGCTGGTGATCTTGTGAAGTGTGTTCAAATTTCAATGTTTATATGAACTTATATTAGTGATGCATCCATAATGAAAACTGCCTACATAGCAAATTAGGTAATGGACTGTAATCAGGGTGCGAATTTAGCGGTCGTCCGATCGTCCGAGGCGACTGACATTTGTGTCGGACCACTGAAATGCACCAAAACACGTTCGCTTAGTCGTCCTGGTGGCGACCAAATTATTAGGGTCTAACACAGTGAACCCAACGTTATTAGCTTATGTCAGCAATGCAATCTCTGTAAATGGTGAAGGTAGGTGGAGTTTTATTTACAGTCCTGACCATAGCGCGCCTTGCATCGAATTGTGAAAAGAAGGTTTGCCTGCCACTAGCATACATTAAAAACTTTTCAAAAATTGCGGGAAAAGGTAAACCAATCATATGGCCTCCCAGACACTCCACGCCTGTCAGTCATTCTACATCGGTATCATGGGGGCGGGGCATAGACAGCTCGTTCACTTATAACCCGGCGAACAACAGCTGAAAATTCCCCATTAAAACAGCACAGGGATTTGCTCGTCTCGAGCGACTGAAGTACCGTATTATGCAATACGGCAGTTGTTTTGAATGGTCCCCGGTCCCCATGTAGGGCCCCCGATTTTCCTCGTTTCATAATAGGAATGTCCGTGTTTTTCCGTTTTCAACTTTCTTATTTCTGTGAATTTCCGTTTCAAACATAATAGCAATTGCAAGTTACTCGATCGTGTGAGAATTGCTCCTCATGTGTACAAAATCGCACGGAATCCATATACACAGTGTACCGTTAAAATGAAAACTGAAAAAAAAAACAGCGTAACGAGGGTTCGATCAAAAAAATCATTCCATATTACTTCAAATTTTGAATAATTCACAAAATGTTGCATACTTCATGTAACCCAAACTATATTACATGCATCTTTCAAGTTGAAATGTACAGAAAGGTCTCATTTGAAAAAATACAAAGGATTGCCCAATGCCTTCCGAAAACTTACAGTAATTATATCCTAACGTAGTTAGATGTATAAGGAATAGTCTAACCACCTCAGAGATTACGTGCACGTTTCATCGCCCGTGAAAGAACAGCCGACTATTTGTAAATTAAAGAAGTCATATTATTCAATAAACAATCAAATGTATTCTACTGTTTTTCAGTCCCAGAGACTGAAAATATTGAGCTTCAAGATTGGATTTGTGGAAAGACGGCTTTGTTGAGGCAACGGTAGCATTAATGTTATAACTTACCCTCCTCGAGTTATCGAGGGCGAGGCATACCGTAGTCAGTGCTAGAGCGCATGGGGAATGTTCGGTTGATTCAATCGGGTGTTTTAGCCAGCTGCAGCTTGGGTCGCCTTTCGTTTTATGCTTGCCAAGTGTTGCGATAGTTTCTTTGATATATCGATTGTAAAGTTTATGCAAGAAACTTAAGACTGTAAACTATGTACACTGATATTTCATTAATTTTAGATTTTTTTCTGCCAAAATTGGTCAATTCCATGAATTTCCGTCGTTCAGTTCAATTTCCGTTTTTTTTTTTACCGCGGAAAATCGATGGCCCTACCTATAGCCCTCGTAGTGTGCATGTTACGTTGTTTGCGTATACAATCGGTGAGTGACGGTGGATTTGCTTTTATTTCTGCAACTTGTAAAAGGTAGTGGACTAATTTTTTCAAGGAGCAGTGGTCTACTAGTGGTTCTGTTGGTGATAATTAAATTTGCTGTGCCTTCCATGTTGCCATGACCATGACGTCACGATCATGACCAATGGCTAGATAAAAGAAATACAGTTCATGTAAGATTTATACAAACACTTGTTTTTTATACAAATTTTTGAAGGACGACCATAATTGATGAAGGACTACCAAGTTGTATGAAAAGTTGACAAGCAGGTTGTCCTTTGGACTACCAGTAAAAAGTCCTTAAATTCGCACCCTGGTAATGGACATCACATTATTTTACATTATATTCCATTTACTATTATGAAGTAGTATGAACCTTCATCCAAAAAGTTGGCTGCATTTTGCCTCTTGGAATTCTAATATACTTTTTTCTTTCTATGTATCAGTTCATTTTGTACATGTACTGCTTAAATATGAGATGAAACTGCACAGAAAAAGAAAAAAGTAACAGCACAGAACAGAACAGTAAAGTTCAATGCAATCACAGGCAAAACACATGAACAAAAAATGAATACAGACTCAGTGTGATTGTGAATCAGGACAAATGGAGAATGCTTTCTGCAGGTCTATAAATGTCACTTTGTGTGTTTCCTCACTGGAATATCATGAGAAATTAAATCTTTCAATTTCAATCGAGACTGAAGAATTTGACTACAAAAGATCAGATGCTGTTAGGTTCCAAACATTTTGTTAACACTCATAAACTATATACAGAATTGCAGGTAGAGAATATAATAATTGTGTGGGAATGACTTTTCCAAATGCCAAAACAATCATGTGTGGAGAAAAAGAAATGCCCTCATAGGAATAAAGTTTTGATGTCTGAAATACATGAAGACAATACATGAAGATGTGATTGTACAGCAACCACATTCCCAAAATCGTAGTTGTTTGATGGTCTTCATTTTCACAAAAAGGAGAAAGCTCAGAATTGCCCTTGCCAATTAAGAGTCAGTTGTGTATAGCCTGTTAAGAGCTCAGCAAGTCTGTTACTAAACGTAAACCATGGAGGTAGAAGGGGAAGGACATAGATCAGAAAGTACAATTCATGCTAATCCCGTTCAATTTTCTCTGATGTGTAAGTTTCAGTTGGTAGCGTATGAGTACCGCTCAGGGCATGTATTTTGAAAGAGATTATGATAACCATGGGGGTATGGGAGGTCTTTGAAGTAATCAGTACTGCCACCTTCAGAAGGTGCTATGGAAACAAAAAGCTGGTTTGTAGCAACTGTTGACTGACCTGCATCATTAAGCAAAGTAAAAAATTGTATGTGCCGTGAATTTTGCTGTAACATGAACAACAAAAAGTGATCTGCAGTCATTCATGGTGAAGAAATATGCCATTTGAGACAACCCTGAAGATCGCATCCAGAACCATGTTAAAGTTACATTGAGTTTTCTCCTTGATGCAATGAAGTACCACTGCAGTTTGTGTTATCTGTTGGTATCGGATTGCTTTGGACTGAGTTTCATAGCCTACCAAATACAAAAGGCCCTAAACTTTGAAACTAATGTAGCCTCAACTGTGGCCAGACTTGTCCATTTGTGTTTTTCGAAGTTAAAAAGTTGCTCCATTCAACCTGCTATACTGCTGACCATTTTTACGTATACAAGTGGGAAGTACGCAAAAGTATCAAACAGCTGGTCTATGCAACCACGTATGCCCATGGTTGTGTTGCGGCATACATTTTTTAGAACAATAGTAATTGCTCAAAGTTGGATTGAACATTTTAATCCTCCACTTTAACTGATACTGGCGGCAACTCTGATAGTTCAAAAGTATTTTTCTCCCTCTCTTACCTCTAGTGCTTAAATTTTAGGAATTTGATCCCATCTCCAGAAACACAGCAATGTGACCTTTTTTTAAGGAAAAACTCTCAAGTCTTGATTTGATACATGTTGGAAGCTTGAGCTCCACTTTTTGGTTTTGATGAAAATCATAACTGTTGTAATCATGCATACAAGTGTATGTATGTGTGTGTGCATGTATGTCCGTGATGCCCTACCTTGTAAACAGATATCTCAAGAAGGGAAGCTTGGACATATCTCATATTTAGTATGTGGGTGTGCCACATTGAGTAGCAGAACCCTTTTGTTTTTGGTGGAGGTATAATGTAGGTCATTTGGAGTAAATTGGTCAAATTGTGAAAACCTTTTAAACACAGTTTCTCAAGGAGGGAATCTTGGGTAGATCTCATAGGTAATGTGTAGGTGCATCACATTGAGAAGAAGAACCCTTTTGATATTTGTGGAGGTCATTTGGTGTCAACAGGAGTCAAATTGTGAAAACCTTGTAAACATGATATCTCGAGAGAATCCTGGACTGATCTTGTATGTAATGTGTAGGTGTTGCATCGCTGTAATATGCAGTTATGCACATGTTGAGATATGATACATATCAGTCATTATGTATCAGACTCATAAAAATCCTCACAATGAAGTCAAAAACACAACGCATTTTTGCATTCTGGTTTTATGGGCAGTAGCTGATTTGGATACAAGATGTAATAGGCGCTTGTTTATAACTTGTGACCTGACACAGAAGACCTAGTAACCTCTTCAAAAAATATATTACTGTTGTCCACATTAGTTTTGATACTAACGACATCTCCAAGCTTTCAGGATACTGCTTATAGGAGTAAAGTATATACTGCATCACCCAATATTGACCTTACGGATAGAAGTATCAAAGGAAAGAGGCCTTCCATCAGGATGAAAGAAGTCTTAAACTTCCTTTGCAGTACAATACCTCTTATGGAAAATGATAGACCTATGGTACTAGTGTTAACACTATATGTGTATATTATTTCAAATTAATATGATCACTGTAGTTTTCAAAGTCATGCAAGAAAGTTCACACTGTACATAAAAAAAATTTGGTGAATGAAAGACTCTAAAATATTGTTGAGAAAATTTTTTCAAGCAATTGGCATAAAAAATAAGATCCCTTCTAAATGGACTGAGGTGAATGTCAAAGAAAACTTTCTGTAATCAATTTTAAACTTAGTAAGCCTTTTCACAATCTCGACTGTGCACCTCATATTCTGGGAATTGGAAGATCAACAAACACACTCTTACCTACAACATGTGTTATAAATTGAGTTTCTTTTAGAATTCATTCAAATCCTCGTTTTTTAGACCAACTGCTAGTATACAAAGGGTTCGCACCTACAGTTCTGTGTCTTGAACGGCATGTAAACTGCCTGTTTTGTCTAATAAATAATGGTATAATTAGTCTAAAATTGTGTATATTTTCATGCTATATATGGCGAGTGCAGTTTATCTCACTTGCATCCCACAATTTCTGGAATTGAGATTGCAAAAAGGCTTATTTTAACGGAACAAGCTGCACAGTATTTACAGATTTCATTTTACCAAACATGTTCACCCCTATTCTCCATAATTTGTGACAAAACGAGTTCACACATTCTGATTACCAGTTAAAGGAACTATTGAACCTTGGAGCAATTACGCATGACTTCTTTTGCCATCTGCCATAGTGTAGGAATTATGTGTATTATTGTTTTCAAAATGTTCCATCCTCTAAAACTGCTGAAATTTTCAAAAAAGTTTATGTACACAAGTATCACCTTTATTTTACAGTTTTGTAGTACCAAAGTCTGGTATACATACTTTACACTGCATGTAGCAATTTACATGGAAAACTATCCTGTAAGAATGTTTAATACTACTAGATGTATAACAGAAAGTGTATGCTATAACACTAAGTCCATTAAAGGAAGTTATCATACTGTTACACGTAGCAGGTTTTGTATTGTGACTCTGTATTTATTCTGCTGTTTTACATTCTTGTGGAGGGTTGGCATCAAATTTCTTTTTCTGTAAAATGCTTACTACAGCACAAGCTGCTCACTGGTAGCTTGTAACCCTCATGAGTTGTGAACAGGGCTAACAGGCATTTGATTTAAATTTGCAAACAAAGCAACCACCAACAAGAGGAATAAGTTGATTAAAATTCTGAAGTAGTGTGGGTATTATTATCTTAACATATCTAGGACTTCATTTTCTCTTAATCAGGGTTCGGATCTTCGTGCAGGACACGTTGGTGATAATTATGAGGGCACCATAACAAGTAAGTTAAGTCAACGGCACAGTATAACTGTTAGTAATGACATTTTCTCGTCATTAGTGTTGAGCCGATTATTGGTTAGTAGTATCGGTATCGGCCAATAATGGCGTTATCGGTGAGATATCGGTATCGGCAAAAATTACCGCTATCTCCGATAAGGGCAACCGATAACAAGCCTTTGTCATTCCTCCACGCACATGAGTGTGAAAACTTAACAGAGCTCACCTGTGTCGCAGTAAAGTTTCAAATCATGGTTTCTCCGTGTGCTGTAACCCTTGTAGTCAAAAGTCTGTACATACTCGAGTGGTGTTCAACTTATATTATTGTAATGGTAATATTGTTTACAAAAGATTCTTTATGTTTTTCTTTGTTATCGGTATCGGGCCGATATTGACTTTGACATATCGGTTATCAGCAATTTCCGATATCACTGTTATCGGCTCAACACTACTTGTCATTGCTCTTGCATGCATTCAAGTTCATGAGCAAACTTTCAAAACTTGTTGCACAATGTGACGTCACTGCATGTATTTTGCATACCTTTAACCTGTATATGGGTAGCACATTCTGAGAAGATTGCCTCTGATATATTGACACTGGAATGTTATAATGAGGTCAGTGTCAGTGGTGAATTTGAAACTTCGTTTACAAACAATTTCGAGAAGCTCAATCCAAGGTCATATTTAGCTGGAAATTACTATTAATGCTCTTGAATGTCAAAGTTTGCATGAGGTTGCAAAGAGGGAGCTTTCTGCACATATTTGATCACTGAAGATGTATTACACAACATTTTGTGGAAAGGGACATATCAGTCATGATACTGACTAATCGAAGATCCTTCCTCATTTTGATCACCTGTTTTTGCCAAAAATTGGAACATTGGAAAAAGCTGTTGCAGCATTTGCTTAAGGACTTACATAGAGATTATTTTTGTTTTAGCTGTATGCCAGCAATTGCCACTCCTTTTCTGGGGTCAGATATGATTCTCATTATCGTTAGTTTTAAATCAATTGAAAACTTGTCAACAGGTCCCCCTGCCTACCCTTGGGGTGAGCTGGGAAACATGTTTATTGTTAATGTGAATACAAGTAGTGAAAGGTTGTGGTAATGTGTGCAGTGGTTTTGGTGTTTGCAGCAGTGTGGACACATCTGGGAGTTAATATATCTTGTTAAGATGCGAACAATAAAAAGTGCAAGGGTGGCCTACTTTGCGGTGCATGGTCAAAATGGTCAAAGGTCATCTGAGGGAACAGGGGAGGACTTTGAAAACCATTTTAACAGGATATCTCAAGTTATAAAGCTTGGAAAGTTAATGTTTATGCAATTTAAATCTTTGTCCCGAGGTATGTTTGTGTGTGTGTACAGTATGTGTGTTTGTGACACAAGAGAAGCTCTAGAAGGAAAGCTTGGACATTTGTCATATTTGGTATGTAGGTGTACCACATTAAATACAAGAATGTTATTGTTTTTGGTGGGAGTCAAATGTCATTTGGGGTCAACAGGTGTCAAACTGTGAAAAACTTGTAAACCTGATATCTCAAGAAGGGAAGTGTGTACCACACTGAGTACAAGAACCCTGCTGTTTATGGTGGAGGTTGAAGGTCATGTAAGGCTAATAGGGATCAAATTGTAAAAAGATTTTCACTCAAGAACTGAATCTTGGTCAAATGTTACATTTGGTATGCAGGTGTAGCACATTGAAAAAAAGAACCCTATTGTTTTGGTGAAAGTCAAAGGTCATTTAGGGTCAGCAGGCTACAAATCGTGCAAACGTTGGAGACATGATAGGTAAGCAGCTGTGACAAATCTCATATTCACTCGGTAGATGTTCCACATTCAGTTCAAGAACCTTACTGTCTTTGGTGGAGGTTGAAGGTTTTTTGGGATCAACAGAGTTCAGATAGTGAAAACCTTGTAAACATAGTATCTCAGGAAGGGAAGCTTGCACAAGGCTCATGTTTTTTTTTTTCTATCCTCTTCATGAAATATAGCTCCAAAATCCTTATTTTGTATATTTCCAAATTCAGCAGCAAGACTGTTTTGCATCATTGAAAGCACACAGCATTTTCTAATTCTGGTTAAGAGCTTCTTGTTACATGTTGCCGATGGTAAGATATGTTTTGATTGATTTGATATGATTGTTTTCATCAATGAGGTCAAATTATTAAAGCTGTTGATTGTTCATCGGTTCAAAGACAGATCTATGACAGATGATAATAAAGTCTCGCTCTTTTCAGGTTACAGACGCCCAACTCCTCCTCCCCGATCTGGTCCTCACAGATACTTCTTCCTGCTGTTTCGACAAGAAGGCCCATTGCAGGGAATTCCCTCACCATCAGCTAGAGCCAAATTTGATGTCAAAGAATTTGTGAAGAAGTATTACAGTCTAAGCATCCCCATAGCAGTTAACATGTTCACAACTGAGAACACTGTCTGAAACCTCCTCCGGGAACTATCAATCCATGAAAGAAAGGAATGAGATCAGTCATTGAATTCTATATGACAGGCTATGTAATAGTCAATCTTAATCTGGTCTTTTTTATTGTTCTTCCTTCAAAAGTACTTCTTTTTTTGTGACAGAGACATTCCGTTATATTTAAAATTTGCAGAGTATGGTCATGTTACTGAAGAAGAGTTGACACAAAAGAATGATGGATTGTGAATGTGGTGTATTTTTTACCATGTTTTTGAAATCCATAATGTGTTTGACTCGAGAGGTCAAGACAGTTGCCTAATTCTATAAATGTTGTTGGACAGCAGGATGTAAACCCGATAAGAGCCTGTAGGGACAGACTGATTAATGTATTCGTGTAAACTCATTATATGAGACTCCCTCCTTTATTCACAATTACACTACTGTCTTGATTGCCTTTAGTATTTTCCTCATTTTTTTTGTTATGTGCCTTGTAGTTGGATATGTTCTCCTCAACACTGCCTTGGGTTGGTCTTAAATATATTATTATTCAGGCCCTGGAGGGTACTTAATATTTTAAGCAACTAAGTGACCACACAAGTGCGGAGGAAGCCTGTGGCTTGTATCTTACAACTTCATGTCACCAACTCAACAAAGTTAGATCTTATTTTGTTACCTTTTTTTTCAAGGTCATTTGCTACTTTATATGTTTTATGGTGATGGGATGTTCTGAAAAATACTTTAAAAACAGGCACTGAAATCTTGCCCTGACATCACAAATTAAGTATGACACAAGACACCCAGTCAATGGATTTTTATGGCTGTAGTTTTTACATGTGACATACACACATTTGTAACGTTAGTAAGGTATTCGGTAAGTTGTCTGACGGTTGTCTTAATTCATCAACTACAGCTGTCATAGCAAACTGTTCACAAATTTGTATGTACGTATCACATGTCATAACTATATCCACAGAGATCCTTATACTGTTGTTTTGTATCATACTTGAATGCATTGCAGTTGAGATGTTTGAGCAGTATGTATGTTTTCAATTTTTCCTCAGTGTAATACTTTATGACAATGTAATGTATAATGTGTCAATGTATCATACATTAATGAATTGCAACAAATGTTACTGCAGTCTTCCAAAGCAAATACTGACAAGATCTTTTTGTGAAATTTTAGCTTAAATAATAGGTAGCAATCAGACCTGATGTTCCTTTTTTGAAAGGATAGTTTAATCTCCTTATCTGCCATTTTCTTCAATTTAAAATGGTCCATGGTGTTTTTTGCTGGTAGTGAATTGTGATTTCAAGTTTATATCTCTATTACAATTATACATGTTGGAAAGTGGGTAGGTTGATGTATATCATAGGAATGACTGCACTTTCTAGCAATATGGACTTGTACTATTTAAAGTTACCTTCATAAATTACTTTTCTATTTATTAACTGGTGTAGAATTAGTTTTCTTGGTCCTTGAAAGAGATCTGTCTTTTAAAGTATTTTCTGAAAAAAAAATCTACAAATTATATGCCTGAAAAAAAGCATGGTATTTAAATGTTTTCTCTTTTTTCGTACTTTGTATGATCTCTTATGTTGATGCTGATTTAGTTTAGGGTATGACCATTCACTAGCTCCTGTATTAATAACAAAATTATCACGTTTTGTTTTGTAAGGTTTTACACATGTGTCTCAAGACATGTATATCACACCTCATATCGTGTCGTAAAGTTAGGTTAGGGTCAGATCAACATCAGCAAATGTTGTGGATTCGTTCCTCGAAGCTTATTACAATGAGTGATATCTTGTTACAAACTGAATGATCAAGTAAACAGATGAATGCATATTTATGTAATGAATCATGCATATTTATGTTAAACTCATGCATATATGAATCTACTGAAGCATTTATAGTTTCTGCTTTATGCCTTGTGATGAGAAGAAAAATCCATGGTTTGCTTCAAATTAACAATTGAATCAAAATTTGTTTGAAATGCGCCCTGTCATCAGACTGTTAAAGGCGGGGAAGGGAGCAGTGTTTTGGGGCTGAACATATAGACGTAGGGCTGTCTGGAATTTTAGGAGGGGCAAAGATTTTTTGCCTGAATTTTGTCACTTATGAGTGGGGTTACTATGTGAGTTGAGTACCGTCACTGGTTGGCTCAGAGCATACAAGAAAATTTTAGCTTTTCCAACCCCCAGGTGGCAGGAAACTGAACTTTCCAGGTGTACCTGAACTTCATGCACGCAGCCTTAGAATAGGGGTATCATGTCTGCAACTTGAAAACAATCTATGAAAAATGATGGTGCAAGAGTATTTTGAGCGAAATGTCTCAAAAGCAGTAGTTCAAGATCTTCAACGAACTTTCAAAAAAAAAAAAAACCTTCAGGTGGTTAAGCCCAGGGTGAACGTAATTAGAATGTAAACAGAAATTACCAGGACACCGCACAGGGTTTTGGCAGCACATATTGCCTATACTGTACATCGTTAATATGACATGCAAGGTCCCTGTCAAGGTTTTTCAGCACGGGGTGGGGGTTTAGACTAAGGGGGCACTGTTACGAGGAGCGCCACCATTGATTGGCGTGGAGCGTAACAGCATTTTTTTCTTTGCCGCCACCTCCCTGAAATCCCCAAAGATGGCACTTCCTGTGTGTTCTTCCTGTACTCGGCCTTGAAATAAGGATATCATGTCTGCAAGTCCCCAATAAGAGAAATATCGTTCTATTCAACCAGAATGTCAAAGGACTTTGTGATTCCTTGCCAATATTTATGATGAACAGTGGCGGCGCCAGAATGTCAGACTTGGGGGGGGCAAACTGAGGGCAGAGGAAAATGTTGGGGAGCAAAGATTTTCGCGCGCACCGCGGAACAGAGCGCGAAGCGCCAGGCGTTGCGGGTGGGGTCCAGGGGCCCGCCGCAGAGCCCCTGGTGGGGGTCCAGGGGGCGAAGCATATCTCTGGGTGGAAAATTAAGTCCCAAGAGAGGTATATTATTTATTTATATATTATTTATTTTTTCGGTTGACCGTAATCCAAGGTTCCCAACTTTTTTTCTTTGGGAGTACCATTTCACATTTACGCGGTGCCACCGAGTACACACACACGCACACACACATAGGCTACATACACTTCCATTCCAGTCACTTTATTCTATAAAAATGTGCAGTACGTACCAATAGTAATAAATAGTGAGGCCTAATATAAACACATTTATTATGATGCAGCCAGCGACATTCCTATATTTAGGAAAACAACAACATTCCTATATTTAGGAAAACAACCACCTACCCGCCCTTCCCATATGCTGGACGGTAAACATTCCAGAGAAAATTGGTCTGACCAGGCTGGCCTACTGTTGAAGTGGCTATGGGCATGATATGAAAACTGGCAGCCTGTGTAACATAAATTAGGCATTCATCAATCATGATTGCCCGGAAGCTGTTCTTATTCAGTCCAATGCCAATACATAGTTTTGTGATTAAATTAATTTTGGATGAGTACAAGATCTGATTGGGAAGGATGAGAGCAACTGGGGGGGGGGGGGAACTGGGGGGAAAGGAAACAATCTGGAGGGCAAATTCCCCCTCATCCCCCCCCCCCCCGTAGCGCCTCCACTGATGATGAACAAAGGATAAACAACATACCAGTTTTGAAGTTCACTCATCTTACCCTCTTGAGATACCATGTCCACAACAAGTCAGTCACTGAAAAGTATCTTCCTCACAAGGTCTTCAAACTCCACTGCTGGTGACCTCAAATGACTTTTGACCTCCATGAAAAACAGTAGGGATCATCTACTCACAATCGTTAACCTATATACACTGAGTTCCAGCAGCTAAGTTCCAGCATCTTTTCTTCTGGATATTCAGTGTTTACAAGGTTTTTAAGCTATGAGCCCTATTGACCTTGTGTGACCCTTGGTATCCCTAAAACCTGACAGAGATCATCTAAACATCAAGAGCAAACAAGGTTAAAAGTTTGAAGTTCCAGCACCTTTCAGCAGCTGAGATAGCTTGCTTAAAAGGTTTTCAGTTTCTCCTCTGATGACCTCAAATAAACTTTGACCTACCCTGAAGGAGAATAGGACCATCTACTTACAATGAACTACCTACATAACATCTTTGAAGTTCAAGCAAGTTTCCCTCACTGCGATAATGTGTTTGCACGGTTTTCAAGCTATTCCTCTGCTGACCTCACGTGACCTTTGACCTCACCAAAACTTGACAGAGATCATTTACTTATCAATGCTACCAATACTATACGTTTGAAGTTCCAACAACTTTCAGTTGCTGAGATATCCTCCTTGATAGGATTTCAGATTTTCCCCTCTGGTGACCTCAAATAACCTTTGACCTACCTGGAAAATAATAGGGACTTTCTGCTCACAACGGACTACCTACATATCAACTTTGAAGCTCAAATAACTTTCTCCCATAAAGATACCGTGTTAACAAGCTTTCAAGCTATGTCCTCTACTGACCTCATGTGACCTTTTTCTCATCTAAACTTGACAGAGATCATCTACTCATCAAGTCCTACCAACGGTTTAATTTTGGAGTTCCAGCAACTTTCAGTTGCTGAGGTATCCTCCTTAGTAGGTCTGCAGACTATCCCCGCTGGTGACCTCAAATGACCTTTGACCTACCTGAAAAAGAATACGGGCCATCTACCTACACACCAACTTTGAAGTTCACGCAACTTTCCCTTCTTAAGATACCGTGTTTACAAGCCAAGGCGTCACACACACACGCACGCGCACACACACACACGAGACATCACTATCGCATAGATTCTTTGCCCTCGGCAAGGAATCAAAATGGTAATAATTTGTATCACTTTTATCTAGAATATTTTGATCGTAATTTCCAGAAGAGTTTATTCAACAGGTTTTACTTTCTATCGATAACATTTTTTTTTTTTATTGAGAAATTTTCAACTGCCAGGTAACGTTAGACAAAAATTATTTTCATAATTGTTGCTGTCAATACTTTCTCCGATATTTTATTGTTCCAGAGAAGGTATTCCAGCAAGTTTTGCTAACTTTTGTAAATGGTAGAGAAAATGGTCATGCAATAGCATTTTGATAGATTGGGGAAAGCATGAAATGATGGTGGCATGGGAGAGGACTGTAAGGGAGGTGGTGTTCCCACCCCCCTTTTTGAGAAATTTTTCAATTACCTTAGAAGCAATCTGGTGCAATATGTGACATCTATTTATGTCATAAAATGTGCAAAACTGAGGTGTGAAAATTCCAACTGGTATTTAAAATTTTCTGATTGTCGTCGCTTCTAAACTGAAATATAGGAAATTCACATGGTATTTCAAATTTCTTGAGACATTTTTCAATTACTATTTATCGTTACACACAATCTGGTGCAATACTTGGCATCTTGTTGAGTTATAAAATGTGCCAGACTGAGATATGAATACTCCAACAAGCGCAGGTGTGCAATACACACTCCAGTATACATTAATCACAGTAATGCCTACTCGTAGTTAAGTTTAAAATCAGTGTGTAAACCTACGATTGTTTGTGAACTGCAATCAGCGGCTAGGTAGTGTCGTCAGCAAGCTAGTGAGTAGGTTCTCTAATTTCCATGCAGGTGCAAAGTTTAAAGAGGCTGTCAGTCAATACCACATCAAGCTAAAGAAACCACATATAACGCAACCACGTGATATAGTCAACGGGGAATCTACCCCGAATTTTTTTATGCCCGATAAGTAGGAGTGAAAAAAAGTTTTCAACGCCATACATCACATGTGCGATGATCCCCCTTCGCCCCCCCCCCCCGAATATGGCATTTCTACGGGAGTGATGTAACGCAGTCTCTACATGCACATCACAAAATTAAACCAAGCATAGTGACCTCTGCAGAATGGAAAGTGGCACTTGAGATGTAAGTCCTGTGACTACTACTGAATTTTCATGTACGTTTGTTACCCCCCCCCCTCTCCCGTAGTACACTTACTCAAAATATACATTGCTAGAAGTGTAGTCAAATCCGTTCCTTTTTTGAATAGTGTCAAAATAATTAGAAAATTAGCAATTTGGTCTTGAACATAGGCTACTTTCACATAAAACTTTGACAAGTGATCGTAAGTTATAGTCTTTGTTCAAGTTGGTTGTAGTTGGTGCGGAAGAGGTAAACGTACATGGACCTATTTCCGTTTTAAGTTTGCCGTACAACGAATGAGCCATCACTCTTTTTTCTTTTCTTTTTTTTTGCATCAAGGGATAACACACAGCAACACACCAAGTCAGCATTATTCCATAACTCAAAGCGACAGTAGAGGAGATTTTATAAAAACAAAACTGTATGAACTAAAACATCGCCGATGTGAGCCGACACGTCGCATGCATTAGGGAAGGAAACTGGAACGTGGCGCCGTACAAAGATAGGTCAAACAAATTGTTTTATAATTTTCACCGCATGATGTTAAAACGAATTTTTTTAGAAGAAAATAAACTTCAAGATTACACATTTCCGTTGCACCAAATCGCATCTGAGGGCATTCAGTGATGGAAAAAATTAAAGGGGGGACACCCCCTCTATATCACGGTATACAGCCACTCTGGTTCCTATAAAACAAACAACGTGGACCCACCAGTGACTAAATAGGCAATATAACGCAAATGATATGGCCCCCTGAATGATGTTAATACTCCCGGAAAAATCAAAACGGACTGTTTCATTCACCAAAAAGTCTTTGCGTGCGTCTGTACTGAAATTCAGACATGATTAAGCAATTGTATGACTCCCTTTAAGTTGAGCATATGGAACACAAGCACAAACTGAATAAATAGATAAATTTAGCAAATATTAGATTTATGCTAATCACGTGGCAACAAACAACTTCACATGTATAGGATAGCGTTTCAACGACTCCTGTGTCGGGTGAACACGACAAAGGATTTGAGATGCGTTTAACTCAGGATCTCTACACGGAGATGATTTGTGCACAAAGGAAATAGTATACGGTTGCTTTCTGTTCCTATCATAGTAAACATCCATGAACGCCTGGTACTCTTCTTTCGCAGAAGATCTCCTTGCTCTGAGCTACATAAAATTATAGACGAAAGTTTGCAACGTATTTGAAAGTGAATAACTTTTAGAAGAACGGACCTATTAGTGATATGACTGCTTAACAAGCAAATTAATCTCTTTGTGATGACAAACGGTTTGCTCTGTCAAACAAAATCAGTTCAAACCATTAAATAAATCGTTTCTCAAATTTACTTTGCTTGAATAGATCGGCAAATATTTTTTCGTAATTTGTGACCATCTCAAGTACCGAGCTGACAATGAGCCCCATTCGTTTAAACAGAGATTTATCAAACTAATAGTTTCACTACAAAAACGAGGCCCAGAGACTCCTGACGTTGGCAGGTTTTATTTTGGGAGTTAACCTTTTTCTCAGTCAGTGGCACTTTCATCTCAGAGGCGGCCGTTGCTGGGCCAATGGTAAGCTAACAGTTAACTTTACATACGGCAAATCATCATTGCGAAAAGGACTATTCAAAGATGTGGGACTTCGCGGCCATATTGACCATTGTAGCCATCGCGTGTATCGTAACCATCTCCGACGCTTTCGTGGATGAAGTCACGGGACCGTTCTGCGGGGATATGGACTACCTTCTAGTCTCATTCTGTAACAATCCAGACAAGGCTGTAGAATGTGGAGGATTTAGGCAAATTGAAGAATTTAACCAACATACAGATCCACCGGACCTAGTCAGATTCAGCAAAGCTAACTTGGTAAGACCACCCCTTCCCCCTACCCCACAGTTCCATCATATTATAAAAAAAATGTTTACTGCTTGTTTGTGTCAATTGCCATGGACGTATCCAACTCTGTTGCCTTTACAAGAACCGGAAACATGAATGCTTTATTGTTCACTAGTTACGGAATATACACCACGGTATAGAAACGTCTGCTCCTTTTGGTTAAAAGAAAATAGGGGGTTTGTCTGACAGAGGAAAAAATAAACTTTATAACCAATGTGTGTGGACACCGAAGGACAGGTTATTAAAATATGCAACGACGGTGGCCTTCTTCTAAGAAAATATGTTTTCACAGAAAAATATTCAGTTGTTACTCAATAATCATTTGTTCACCCAAACTTTCAAAAATTCAAAGGACGCATCTCCCGGGTAACCTACCGCTTTTGATGCATGACATTTTGGGAAGATGAAGCTTTTGCAAATGTTTACAGATGTTTGGTGAATCGCTTTGTAAAATAAAGCTACTTACGTTGAATGCCATGTTGGTACATTTTAAAACTCCCTAACTCTTTTTCAGAGAAAGTGTCTACTAGTTTCCTGTACTATGTGTATCGTCACCACAGACAATCATATTTCTTTTCCGATATCGTTCACTTAAATGTAAACTTTACTTCTACAAAGACACAAGTGTGTATGTGTACCAGCGTAACCATAAGTCCACTCCGGTAAATGCACATTGTAATACAAACGTTCGTTGGACGTTCTCTCTTGTGAATCACTACCGTCTACATAAAAAATTAATTGAATCTACCTCTGTCCCCACCCTACTTTGTCACGTGTCACCTACATTTAACTTAAATAGATCACGCTGCAGGACACACCTACCGAAGATCTAACAAGGATGGAAAATGGGATGGAAGGATGGAAAATTTAATCACTGCTAATAATTTAAAGACAAAAACTCATCACCCCAGATAGTTTCAATTCTCCCAACCATTTACGGCTACTCCCTCCCACAGCCTGTCTAAAATTCCTCCACATGTGTAATCAAAACAATGGATCCCTGTGTACGCTGTGTAATATGAGCTACTCTGCAACTTTCGCATTTGCTGTCAATCTAAGAGAACTAAAACTTGGAACAAGTTAAGAATTTTGCTTTCCTGAAGCCAAAAATATAGCTTAGGGTGATGAGTTACTGCCTTTAAGACCCACCAAATCGAGTGACTATAAAGTTGTGTATTTGGTTCACAGGTATTTCTGCTCCAGTTATCATTCACCTAGCTGGCAACGTCATTTTAGGTCAACTAATCCTGAAGCAAGTAGCTCGCTCAGAACAATACTCTGATATGCAGCTTATTGACGGCCAACAATTTAAGAGCAGATGGCAATAAAGTCCAAAGTACTGTTTAATTGAAATAAATGAATACATTTAGCCCCTACCTTAACGACGGCTCGTAAAAAAGGCAGGAGTCTAACTGTTTGACAGCTGGATGAGAAATTTCCGGAAGTTTCGGGAAATAGCCAGATAGAGCCGAAAAAAAGGGTAAATGCTATGTTGTCATACGCGAAACCGAAAGACACCTTTGACAGAATATTTACTTTTCTCCTGACGACTGGCATCGCTATGGCAGTACAGAGAACTTCACCGTCCTACTGTTACTGTAGCAGACGGCAGTGACACCATATTGAGTTTACTTCCTAATCCCTTGTAGCCTTGTAGAATTGTTAAGAACGATTGAAAGGATAGATTGCCGTGTACGATTGAGAGTGGAAACCTTACTTTAAAACGTTGTATCTCCATCTAAATAACTGATGAGAAACACAATCTGATGAGAAACAAAAAAAAATGTGTTTACTGATTGTACCTAGCGAATGTATACCTCATGGTTACCTTAAAATTGGCAAAGTAATGTGAAGGTAAAGTACGCATGGAAACTTGGCAGGCCCGTATCCGGTGGGGGGAGTTCCCACAACCCCCCCCCCCCCCCCCACACACACACACACACACAAGATCTGGAGTTTCGCTCACCCTATGATAGTAGCCCTACGTTAGCAACATATGCATTGAGGTTTAATTTATTAGTAACAGTTGTCGGGTGAAATGTTCCACTTGCAGAACCCAACTGAAGAAAAGCATACCGGCCTGCTTGGTTACAGTTAGTTAAAGGCTAAATCGTTCGTTTGTAAATGAAATGCTGCAATGAATTTTGTTTCTCTTGTAGAATAGTTACTATACATTAATAATGGCTGATCCCGATTCGCCGAGTCCGTCAGATCCATACTCAAGATACTACATCCACTGGCTAATAATGAATATTAAGGTAAGGATCACATTCGATTTTTTGCGGATCGTGTTGTTGATCGACTGACTGAGATAGGGTCAAAAAGTTGAATAATCATCATCTACATGTGTGGCGCGCAATAACGTGTGCCATCATGGGGGACAAACGGCAGTCAATCGTACGGCGGACATAAGGTGACATGCGAGATATAAAGTTATAGTGTAACAATAATTTGTTATCTTACAAAAATTACAAAATTTTGCTAGTTGTCGCGTTACCGACTTACATTAAGTTAACATCTCGGAAAAATGAAAATTGTCAAGATACTGAGTTTCAAATAACACATCTCGATAAAATTGTGCAAATTGTCGAGTTACCCACATACGCTAAGTCGACATCCTCATAAAATGTTGATAACAAGCAACATAATTTTCAGAGATTTCGAGTTAGCCTAAGTCGGTCATTCGACATCTAAAGGCCTGTCTACACAGGATGCGTTGCGGTCCGGATAAGACACGATTTTTTTTTCCGCATCCTTCCGGATACGTCAAGACGCATGCCTGTCTGTACAGGATGCGTTCACACTACGTCAATTTCGATGCGTCACTTTGAGATGCAGTGTGTAATTTCAAATGACAATGCATGCTAATTGATAAAAACGTGTATTTAAATCGTGGGAAAGTTCACAGCGCACCGGCTACAGTCACCGTCACTCACGATATTCAATATGACTACCATGAGCGACTCTGGCAGTGACGACGACCTCGCTATTGCGGCTCTCATTCTCCACAGACGTAAGCGGAAGGGAACGGCAGTTTACTATCTGCTAACTGTCGTTTACTATCAGAGCGCCACCATAGTTTGACGCGGAGCGTACCAAAAGAGAGTTCAGTACATCTCAGATCACGGCAAATGGCATTTCATGAAAGAAAAACATGAAAGAAATCAAAGTTGACGCATGCTTCCGTACGTCACATCTGTTTCTGAACGCACATGGACTTTGCCAAAATTTGACGCATCCGGAAGGATCCGTCAACTTTTTTTTTCGCATCGATCGTGCCGCAACGCAACGCACCCTGTGTGGACAGCTCCATTGATTTACGTGCAAAGTGATAAAAGTGACGTGCCGTGTCGTATCCGGATCGGAACGCATCCTGTGTGGACAGGCCTTTACACGTCCTCTTATGTCCGCCGTACAAGAGTACCCATAACAAACTGTAAAATTATTGTTTACAATTGCGCTCATTCTTCTTTATTCGGACTATTTCTATACTATTTAACTTTTTATTTTCCTTATCCTCCTTTATTTTTTGCTTATTACGACGAAATTTCCTTGTAAGGACTCAATAAGTTAAGAGAAAGTTGTATGGTCCTCCTGGAAAGTTTGTTTTGTTTTTCTTTTGTTAAGGGGACAGACGTGGCAGATGGCAATGTGTTTACGGCTGATACCATTATGGGTAAGGGGAAAAGAATTTATGCCTATATTTGTGTTAGAAATCACTGTGTTACAGATAGTAAAATGTTGTTATGTATAACTGATTAGTTGAGATTCATTGATGGTACCAAATCACCACCCAATGTAAGGAGAGGAAAATGAAAATAGAAAGTAGGGTGGTTAGTTGGCTGCAACTGTGGGGGGGGGGGGGGGGGGTGGAGGGTGAGCACAGCATGTTCCTACAGCCAGAACAACTAGGTGAAGTAGATGTCAAGTGAGGTGACCAGAGTTAACCAATTGTATCATTATTGTCAAATGGTCTACGTAGCACAAAACTTGAAACAAAAAAACTTATGTCCACCCTTCAAAGGAATCAATTTCCCTCCCATTTAGTCGACAAAATTGTCAAATCTTACTGAGAGAAGGAGATGGCAACGCAAAACATTGACGAACCTGTTTCTCACGACGTTAGGTTTTACAAGCTTCCTTACATCGGTAAAATCTCTGGTGACACACAACACAAAGTTCGACAATTAATCAGATCATATTGTAAAAATGTTGATGTTAAGTTAGTCTTTACCTCATTCAAATTACGTAACTTGTTTGTTGGTAAGGACATAATTCCTTTCAGTCTTAAGTCACGTGTGGTTTACAAATTCAATTGCTCAAGCTGTAATGCTTGCTACATAGGGGAAACCCATAGACACTTGGCTACACGCATTTCTGAACATCTTAAATCTAACAAGAATTCACATATTTACAAACACATCAAAAAATCTCCAAACTGCACTCGCAAATGCGATCAAAACTCTTTCAAAATTATCGACTCAGCTCCACTAAGCTCCAACTTCGGATAAAAGAAAGTCTACACATCAGCTGGGAGAAACCTAATCTAAACAAACAGCTCGATAGTCCATTGTTCACTTTGTTCCGTTAATCTACTTTTCTCATGTGTTTTTTTTTCTTCTTTGTCTGCAATCTGTCACAAATTCCATGCATTAGAGTTCATTTCAGTTTGTACCTAACGATGAAAGCAGTGCCTTTCGAAACATGTCGTATTTTCTGCTTTAATTTGTTCACTTTTTAGATGTATTCTTTAAAATCTGTGGTGTTTTCTGTCTTTATATAATTATTGTACAATTGAAACCACTCTTTGTACATTTCTATGGTACTTTAGCACATCCGTCTTCTTATCAATAAGGACTTTGAGTAAACAACAGTTTCCAAAAAGTGTAAAGGTATGAGCAAATGCATTCACTTTGGACAACGATTACACACAGCCACAAAAATACGATAATCAGGCAAGGAAGGTATCTGATAATTTTCATTTTTCTTTAAAACAGAAATACACGTAAGTGAACAAAATGGTCGAATATGCCTTCTACTGGTTTGTTAAACTTCGCATCGAAGAGATTCTTTCTTCCAAAGTGATGGACCAAGTGATAACAATACTAGCATCTTCTTCTGCGGCGTTTCTCCTGTCAACGATAACAAAGACAAATTTCTGCAAACATGAAAGTGCCCACTACATGTGCATAAGACCTCTATAACCAGACACTAAGAAACCCCACTCACAAAGCACCCCACCAATCCTCCCCCCCCCCCCACACACACACCCTCACGCACATCCACACAGACACTGTCCTTTTCTCTCTCAGCTCATCATGGCTACGTCAACTGTTCAACATTACGTCATATATCATACCCCCATGATATTCTGGCAAATTAACTCAATATTTTAAAAAATCTTTCATTAACAACGTATCCAGATTATACCACACCGAAGCCACCGGCCGGGAGCGGCCCTCATCGGTACTATTTGCTCCTCTACAAGCAGTTTGAATTCCGACATAGTCCAGAGAGTTTGGCGTCCAGAGAATCCTTCGACATCGCCTCCTTTGCCCTGGAACACAAGTTAGACGGACCCACCGCTGGCACCATGTTCCGTACTCAGACGTTTTGTTACTAACATCTATCGATCAATGAAATTATTCAATCAATCAGTAAGCCTTGATTTGTTTTTTTCTTTTCATCTAATTGTTTTAAATTAGTAAATTCTCCACGTACATAAACATACAGCATTTCAATGTATACTTACCATTCACACAATGCTTCTTTAATGGGGACTCTGTGATTATATTCTTCAGTATGTATTGCTCAATGCCTCATCGAAATGCAATATGTCATGTGGCAATGTTATGACTAAGTCATAATTTGCCATAAAACTTAATAATTTTCTGAAAGGTTTATTCACTTTGTATGCTGATGCCGATTTCTTTTTTTCCCTTCCCCTTTCTTTACGTTGCAGAAATGATACAATGTCACATGATATAAAGTGACAAATCATACACCAGAATTAACAAAAAAGATAAACTTTTGGGATAGCAGGTTCTTTTAAAATTTAATTTCTTCACGTTTAGCTTTGTGAAAATCTATGAGTGGTTTCAAATTTTAATTTAAACTGAGGTATCTTGTTTTCAGTTTATAGTACTACAGTAGCCACTCATTTTTTCTAGATCAGCTGATAAGTTACTTCAGTTTCAGTTCATTTTCACCATCACTTGAAAATTATGAAAGACATGCAATAGGATAATAATAACAGGCTGCAGAACTGAAGAAGCAGAAGCTTGTACAAGCAGTTCACTTGACATATTACAGGTGACTTTAAAGTGGGATGTACTTCATTCAGAAATACAACTGCAGTACCCGGCTATTTTTGGCCAATAATATCATGACCTGACTTGGTTAAAAGTATCATGGAACATGATATTGTGATCAAGTTGGAACTAAAATAGTCTTATTAGAAAAATTGCAGCTAGATCAAATTTAGAATTCTGACTGGCAGAGTCAGCGTGGTGCATCTTTCCCTGAAGGGAGGGGGTGGTTGGGGGTTGGGATTGAGACCGAGGATCAAGTAGCGCCGGTCATCACATACATGCTGGCTAGCATGTAATGGTCACTTCACGAATCAAAACCTGAGCTTCAGGTGCCAAGAGAAAAATGAGTGGCACCTGGTGAAGAGTAATTGATATTTACCACAAAGTAGATAACCCGTTAACTGTAATATTCTACGCCATTTTGCTCTTGTGGACCATGAGTGGGACAATAATATCCTGACCTAACATAGCTTTAGAATATGAGTTGATCTATAACAAAGGTAACCTGACTGGAATTTGATTTCAAACTACAGCTTGAGTTGGATTAAACAGTGACTTGATTTGGGACAGTAATATCCTGAAGTAACGTAGGCCTATGAAATATGACTTGAGCTATAACAACCATAAGTTGACTGACTTTTTTATTTTCAACTATAATGAGCGTTGGATTTAATAGGGTCTTGATTTGTGACAATAACATCCTGACCTAACATGACTTTAAAATATGACCTGACCAGCTATAACAGCCCTAATTTGACTACCTTTTTATTTTCAACCACAGTTAGAGTTGGATTTAAAAGTGACTTGATTTGGGAAAATAATAACTTGACAGAATGTGATTTTGCAGGATATCTGTAACAACCATAAGTTGATTTGACTTTATATTAAATTGTAGCTAGAACTGGACTTAACAGTGACTTGATTTGGAAAAATAATAACTTGACCTGAAATGACTAAGAAATATGACTTGACCCTTAATAACCATAAGCTGACTTGACTTTCATTTTCAAGTTTAAACTTTCGCTAGGGATGGATGTACTAGTGACTCGATCAGTTGGGAAAATAATATGACAGAATGTGACTTCGAAATATGACAAAAACCATAAGTTGACTTGATTTTTATTTCATACGTAGGTAGTGCTTCATAACAACTTGATTCGGAACAATAGTTGCATGACCTGACAAGACTTCGAAATATGACTTGACTCATCACAAATATAAGTTGACTTGATTTTCATTTTAAGCTATAGGTATGGTTGAAGATACAGGTGACTTAATTCGGGCAATCATTCGGGACAATCGTAACCTGACCTAACATGACTTTGAAATATGACTTGACCTATAACAACCATCAGTTGTATGGACTCTTATTTTAAACTAGAGTTTGATTTATTAGTGATGTTATCTATGAAAGTAACAACGTGAATGGACATAAGTCGATATATAACTTTACTCATAACGAGCATATGTTGAACTGATTTTTACTTAGAAAAGCTAGCAATTGATGGTTAGTTGATATGAGACAATAACAACCTTACCTAACATAATTTAAAATGTGAACTTGATTCATAACAACAATGAGTTCACTTGATTTGTATTTTAAGCTATAGCTACAGTTGTATCTAATAGTTACATGATTTAGGACAATGACACCCTGACTTAACATGACTTTAAAATATGACTTGACAAATAACAACCATTAGGTGACTTGACTTTAATTTGAACCTATGATTGGATTGAATATACACTAGTGACTTGATTTGGGACACAAATAATCTGACCTTACTCGACTTTAAATTATCACAGAACTTGAATACTGAAGAACAATTTGTGATGCTTAACGACTAGATTTTGGAAAACGTAGCTGAGCTGACTGATAGTGACTTAATTTGGTATCATAAGAACCTGACTTGATATGAAATAAATGTAAAACTGGATTGGACAAACATAATTTGATCTTACTTGATTTACAAGAAATATTGTTGGACATGACAGGGTGACAGAATAATAATACCTTGATTTACATGATTTAGAACTAGACTTTACTAGACCTGGGACAAGACATACCTTTATTAAATTGATTTGGGAATATACCTGACAAAATGACTTAAAAATACATTTAATTTGACATTACTTGAACAAGTGATTGGACGTGTGTCTGAGTGTCTGGATAACTGGCCGACAATGTCAGGACCCAGTTCTGTAACTGCTATCCGGATCCAAAGTTTATTGAATGTGGATATTGTATATGTCCCAAAAGTCAGCATGTATGCAACTAAAGCCACTGCATTGTCATCACTATATAAGATACATGGTGTTACATTAATTTTGAAGTACAAAGCAAAATGTGATATTATGACTTCCCAACAAATTTGTACCGTAATGGATGTAATATTTTTGGTTACCGGGGTATTTAACTGTATTATGGATGGTAGGTAAAATTGGACCCCGGTAAAATTGTTAGGTCCAGTGCACTTACTTGAACAGCTGACTGAACTTGACTTCATGACTTAGACTTGGAAGAATTGCCTTGCTCTGTTTAGCATAGATTTTTCCAATATTAACAATAATTTTTTTTTTTGAGCAGTTAATAATACCATATGTTGATCACCCCATTGTGTTTCTGACTTACAGACTGTAACAGATGGAACAAGTTTACCATAGGATACTTGACTGGACTGATTTGTGCACAAACAAGAACTTTCTGGTCACATTAAGTACGAAGACTATACCTTTTGCAGCCTTAAATGGAATGGAAAACAACCACACAAGTCAGACGAACTGAATCTTTGACTGTACATTAATATTCAAACAAAGGACTGGACTGCTAAACTGACCTCATCTACACAAGTCAAAAAGACCCACCAAATGTGACTAAAGGAACATCAGTGCATAACAACCACTAAGACTCCGAGAATGTACACTGTGAGTAAGACATTCGACTGGCGACTGGATTGTTTAAGACTGATGTAACCTACGCAAATCAAACAGACAAATTCCAGGAACAAGTGGACATAACAACCACCATGACTCCAAGACTGCACACTGCAGATAAGAGATCTGAGCAGATTGTTAGACTGACATCACCAACGTGAGACATACAGACTCACTAATTCTGACTGCAGGGATATGATTGCATAACAACCACAACTACAAAAGACTGTACATTGTGGGTACAACATCTGACTGGTGTTAGACTGGCATCACCCATGTAAGTCAAACAGATCAACCAAATCTGACTGATGGAGTACAAGTAACAACTAAAATGGAACTTTGTATGATATACTGGATGCATTAAACTAGACCACAAGCTCTTGACAGGAAATCATTAGAGAGGTGTGTCTGCAATAAGAACAAACATTAATGTAGATATTTTTTATTATTTTCTTACTGTTATTACGCAGTGCATAGAACATCTGAATAGATAAACTAGTATCAATCCAATGTAGTGGTTGTTAATTCATGTGTGCAAACGTTCAAATTCATCACTTATCGATCAACCAACTGACCGACCGACCGACCGACCGACCGACACACCGACCGACACACCGACCGACACACCGAACGACACACCGACCGACACACCGACCGACACACCGACCGACACACCGACCGACACACCGACCGACACACCGACCGACCGACGTCTTGTTACTGATCCATACATGCTATCTTCCTATGACTGAGTCACTCATACATTTGAGTTTCCTATGACTGACCAATTCATAAACGACATTTTCCTATGAATCAACACATTAATATCATCCTAGGCCTGCCACACTCATACATGACATTTTCCCAGGCCTGACCCACTTATACATGACAGTCTCCTATGATTGACCAATTCATACAGGACATCCCCCTATTACTGACCTATTCATACAGAGAATCTTCCTATGACTGACCTCTGACTATAACTGACATCATAGGTGACATATCCCTATAACTGGTCCACTTATAAATGACATATCCGTATGACTAACCCACTAGTAAATGACATCTCAGTATGACTGACCCACTAATATAAATGACTTTGTCCCTGTGACTAACCGACTAACACATGGCATATCCCTATGAGGAACCAACTCATCCAGTACATCAATGTCAACAACTTGAATCAATTACTGATACTGTATACAAAAATGTGAAAATGAATGACTTCATTGTTGTCAACACCCTGTGAGTTACCTACTGCCTTGATGAAGTACAAATTGGTGTTATAATTACCTTCAAGTAGGAAGTGACAAACTTAAATAGGACCAAAGAGATTCAGCATTGACTAACGACTGACTGACAGACAACAGACAGACAGACTGCCTGACACATTCATGTACATGTAATAAGCAACATAATCACTGAATACCCAACAGTAACCCAACTGACATGATCATCATCTGCGACAATCAGCTATGACTGACCGATTGCCTGTCTTAATGAAAGAGACCTACACTAAACTTTTCAGAGTAACAATAATCAACTTTGTGACAGGACAAATTAAAAAGTGACAGAGTGACCGACTGCTTTACTAAAAAATTGTTGCAAAAACGACACCATTGTCAATTGTATTGAATTACAAGTAACCCTGCTCTTCTGTGAGAGTTGGCAAGTATACCACCAACTATGCCCTTACATGAGTGTGAGAAATAAGTGACATTATTCTGTATAATCAACTGTTGTTCCATAATTCAGTGCAATGATAAAAAACAAAGACAGGCCAAAACTGAGAGAGGTGACATGAGCAAACTAATAATGTGCATTATAGCCAAGTGGCTAGAACAGGTAAATGATTAGACAATTCCTGTCATGCTCATCAATATTAAAGTAAGTTTCAAGCGTGGTCATGTGATCGAATGGATTACTTGCGTATTTACTGACATCATCAACCTCCTGAAATGATATTCTATTAATGATGCAATGACTTCATGACATCAGCAGTCACTGACGAGATGTACTAATTACCCAATTCACTGTCAAGACATACTGTTAACTCAGAGCACTGACTCAGCACAGACTGATGGCTCCAAAATGAGTAACCTCATCAAGGATGAGTCTGGGTACAACATATTGCCATCCACCTGACTTGGACAACCAACTGACATTTGTGGAATGTGTAAATTGATGACACCAGCCACTGGAAACATGAACAAGGATGTGATATATTCCAAACATCAGAAATAATGTCATCAGCACTGCCTGCCAAGGCTGACAAATGTTTCACTATGGTGTAAACCTTACAGCACCGACTAATGACAGATGTGGTGATACTGACACCATCAGACCTGAAACAAGCACCCAACATTCAATGTGTGTTGATTGATGAAATCATCACTGAACACCACTGACAAGCATATTCATGTGTCTTGAAATATGGACAATGGCCGAGAAAAAAAGTGATTTCATATAGGAAGATGTAAATTGATGACATACTGTAAAAGTGTCTCATTAAATGGCAATGACAATGCAACTTTTGACATGACCAAAACAATAATTCTTTTTGTGTGAAATAAGGCCATCAGCACCAAAGGTTACTCAGAGACAACTTAAAAATGTTGTAAGTAGTGACAGCTGTACAAGTGACATTGCTGTGTTACAGCAAAGATGAGAAAAAGTTAACGTTCTAATCTCTGAGCTGATGATCAAACCAAGTGATTTCAAAACATACAATCAAAACTACAATAGCAATATGTCAACCTATGTTATCTCTTGACTGCAAGAGAAAATGTAGTTTCTGAGGGGTTATTTTAGTGTATTTCAATGTATTACCTACATGTCAATGAACTACTTGAAAAGATAGTTTGCAGAAATTTGTAGGCTCTTTTTTTCTCAAATTTAAACTGTCGTAAGGGAAGGCAGGCTTTCTACCAAATGGTCTGATTTTAGCCTGGCTACCATATCCTGAAGCTGATAATGTTGATCAGTAAATCTGACATTGTATATGTCACCAAGATATTAAATGCTGTACCAATCTCACACTTGCTAGTGACCATTACAATTATATTCTCTCAATGAGAGAGTGAACAATGGTTGCAGTTGTTAAAGCTACATGCCTTCAGTTACATGTTACCAGAGGAAGACCTGCTCACCAAGATTTTATCCAACAAAAGAGGTTCAAGCTAGAAAGAGGAAGTGCAATCCAGTTTTAAAAGCCTTCCATTTCATGTGAAGACCCATATTGATTTAATACAAAAATAAGTTAAGCTTCCTCTCTGCAGTTTGCAATAACAAAGGTCAAATACACCCAATACTGTGAGAGTCTGAAAATTGACGTGTGGTGAATGCTTGGAGACTTACCGGGGATTGTAAAGGCCAGGTCACCTATGAAGGATTCAGCATGTGATTCAACAGTCCTCTTAAATCACAAAATTGCTGTTTACATTAAGGAATGCAAAGTATCAACTAGGAAATTGACTCACCTATTTAAGAGAACCAGAACTCATAGAAATTGTGAAACCATTCTAGTCCAACAGCTTTTGTGATCGACTAGATTGCAATGGTCAAGTTGAAAGTTGAATGGTATGTTAAACAGCGCATAAATGACCCATCTTAAGTGACAGCTCATGACGTCAAAGTAATTGCGCAGCTCATGACGTTAAAGTAATTGCGTGTGCACAGAGAAACCAGAAGGATAAGATTGTTTGATCTTGTTTTTCTTTTTTTTTTCAAATGTACCCACAAGGTTGGTCATGGATGGAATATGTAATTCAACGAACGAAAATGACAGGAGCCACTTTGAAAAGCAATGGAAATGGCATAAAAAATGTAATCATATTTGAATATTAACGGTCTTATTAATCTCGCCTACATGACATGTAATAGTACAGGCATCACTGGTGTATCAAAAACATACTACTAAATTCATTGCAAATTTATCGGTGTCAGGAATTGTTGAGTTTCATGAAGCAAAGCACTGTACTTACAATAACCAACAAATTGATAGCCTCATTGCAGCATTGGTGATCAGTTGTTGGATTACTGAATATTCGTTACTGGTATACTTCCTATTGGCTTTTTCTGAGAAGCATATTTAAGTTGAATGTAAAATGTGCTACATAATCGTATTTTACACTTTTTATCATTGTGTAAGAACAATGAGAAATCACATTGCAAAATTTACCACCTGGAAACTATTGATTTTCTCAAATTGTCTGAATGGTGCAAGTAAAAAAAAACTTTGCAACATGAAATTTCAATATTTTTACTTTTTGTCCACTTTGAACTGATTTAAGCTCCCAAACCAATCTCATACTTTAAAAACATAAGGCAAATTATCTTATCCACCGTTCATTTATCTACCTCTCCTTGCTTTATTTTACCTTTTAAATTTTCATATACCAAAGCAGTTATGCATTATTGATTAATGAATCGGCATTATTGAAAGGTGCACACAATCATTCTTGTGAGGGTTTTTCCTTTGCAATTTGTGTAAAACTTGGTGGAATGTTCCTATCTTCCTGTAAGTATAGTAGTATCTGTGTTGCATGCTGTTTAACAACCAACAGGCAGCATGGCTCTGCATACATCACCACATGTAAGTGTGGAGCAAGCCTTGCAAGTCAGTCTACATGGCAGTGGAGAATGTCCATGCAAGGCTGATGACAAATGGTGCTCCTTTCAGTGTAATTGTGGCACTTAAACATGGCTGCTGAGCGGAAAAGTCACTTTTGGTACCTATATGGCAAGGCCTAACTAAGGCCCACAGTGGGTCTTCTTGGCAATGAATGTTCAAGTTTGTTGTACGCTCTTCAGTGTTGTCTTATGTAGGTGTAATAATGTTACTCAATTGTGTGCAATGGATAAGACCTTCCTACAAAAAAACTCAAGATTACTAAATGCATCTTTACCAGGCCAGTTTTCCAACATAAATGAACACAGGCCATTTATAAAAGCCATGAATAATTTTCTGACAAAAATATGGGACCATGCACTCCACTGCAACTTCTGGGCCAGTAAGACAATATTTTTTCAGGCATTTAAGAGCAGCTATTTCCACTGACAAGTTTGAAATGTCTCTCTGGAAGCATTGTGTACAGAGGATTTGCATGAAGGCTTGGTTGAGGATTTTAAAACAGGCTTACTGTGATGTTTTACGCTACATTCAGGTAAAGTTTTTGTAAGTACATGTCTAGATTTTCAAAGATAACTACCTTCACTTCTCCATGTTCTTACCTCGTGGTCCTTTTTCGGTTGTCACATTTGTCAAAGTCTTGTGAAACACTCTCGTTTCTTTGTAGTAGACTGCGAGTACCATCTGATGATGCACCCCATTCATCAGAGTACTGAAAACTCAAACACCCTTTTCTTAGTGCCAGGGGGAAAGAAATTTAAAACCCCATGGCCAGAAAGACAAAGATATGCAAGCTTCAGTGTGGGGTGTGGCAACACATCTGGGTAATTAGGCATCATCAGTCAGTCATCTGTCACCAGTGATTGAGGACTGAAGCATCCTGATGGAGGACAGCCATGTTTTTCCATGTTTGTAGCTAAACAGTGTCACAATCGCAGATAAGCAGGTTTATCTAACAGGTCAAGAGATACGGTACTGTCTTCGAAAGCTCTGTAGAAGGGACAACCTGGATGTGCCTACCAACCAAGGCTATAAACTCAGAGAGAGCACAAAGGCATCAGATATCTGCTGGGAGTTTGTACCAAAAGAGGGCATGACAGTGGAAACGCTTAGGACTAGAAAAGTGTAATTTGATCTTTAATTTGCTGAAAGAAAAAGAAAGAAATCAAACAGATAAAAATGGCGCATATAGTTAAAGTGACCTCCAACAAGAGGAAAAATTAAAAAAATGTTTCATTGAAATTTCCATTGACAGAAGTGAGTTGGATAGTACATTCAAGCTGAGAAATCCAGTCATGACTTTTGAATTGTGTAACAGTGAAGTTATTTCCCTTACAGGTATCTGTAAAGCTTGTGTAGCTATAGCTTTCCATGTTAACTGTTTTATGGTACAGAATGCTCTCTGAAGGTAGTAAAGAGTGGAGATTCCTACAATTAAAAATCAGAGTGACAAAAATCTGACGATGACACTGTTGAATATTCATGTAAACTTTAGGTGATCTGACTCCAAATAATGTGAATGACTGAACTGTAAAGTCTGACTAGCAATCAGTAGGTGTCTCCTAATTGGCCATCCCAGTCAAGGGATTCCTCAGTTTGTAACTTTTTAGAAGGCTGAATGCAAGCCCCAGAGACTTCCAATCTGGCCTTAGAAGGAGTGTTTTACTACTTCCTCTTTTTTTTTTTGTTGTCAATGACTTTGCAAATATCTTTTTCTTATCTGGTAATCTTTCATAAAAGATATAAGATGCATTAAATTAAATTGATTTACAAAATAAATGAACCTTTGATTGCTGAACAAATATTAATCTCTCTGATCACTTTCTTCGTAAATTCTCTCTGTGTAACATTATACCCTTCTAAGAACTCAAGCCACCCTGACTGGGAGTAAATCCTCTCCAAAACAACCCCCGTACATAGATATATATACACAACAAAATAATATACCTTTAATGAAAAATATGCGGCAGCATACAAAAACTTAAACTGTTAAAAAAAAAATGTCTATCCCATTGCATTAGGAAAACACCAAATTGCTATTTTGTAACATAGTACATATACACTTCACAACCCACAAATATGGTAAAACAATTCTAGCAAAGAAGCCAAAAATGTGCGGCAGGAAGTAAAAATAACTTTCCATTTCTTTTTTAGTATTCCATTGACCACCCCCTCCTTTTACATCACTCAAAATAAATCCATGGTTGTTGTAATAAGAGATGGAAATTTCTGGAATATTGGTTATATCTAGACTTATCACAAATTTTAAGTGATTCAGCAGGAGAAAAGTAGCCTCTTTATAGATGTCACTTAAAATATAAATATAGCCCACTATGAAAGGGAGAATGAGAGCTCATACGCCCACTAATTACTGCTACACCAAATTACCAATGGCATCAGGCACTTGTGATATTTCTGACAGAACTTTTGTATCTTTAGCTCAAATGAGAGTGTCTATGATATAAGCAGTAATATCAATTTCTGTTCTAAGTTTCCTTGAGTTGGCGATTTCAGGCTCGTGAGGGCGGATGCGTGAAGGAACCCCCCTCTTTCTCCCTTCCCTGCAGGTTTTACACCTCCAACTATCAACTGCGCTGCTACACTGCAAGACACAGCAACATAACGGACTATAAAAACATAACTTGAATGTTTCAGATATGTTTTGTCTTCGGCATCTTCTCCCTCAAAGACCCCTCTATTTCAACATTTTATCCACATCTCTATAGCTATGAAATGACTCCTCAGATAAAGACTATCCTATGCGTCAATCTTTTCATGTGAATTTGCATCAACCAAACACTCCATACATACAAACTGTCATGAGATGTCTCTTCAGTCATTTTTCCATCTATTCATGTATTTTTCATGTATTAAACATCATTTTTGCATTTACCATTTACGGGACGACAAAGTAAGAAAATAATGTCACCTCCATAACCAAACTTTTGAGCGAGATGTCTGCTACGAATTCTTCCCTGAGAAAAAGCGCCATTACTGCAACCAAGTAAAGATTTTTGTCCTATGCTTCAAAGGTTTACAATGATTGTGTGATTCAAACACTCATCTCCTGGTGAGTGAAAAATAACAATATCAACGTAACTGACTTAGCAACCAAGATGAATCAAACCAATGACTAACAGATTAACAAAATGGCATCTGTAGAAAGAGGAAATCCTAGATGGTTGAACAGACAAAACTTACATCACAACATGCATTCTGATGGCATTCCTTTTTTGTTGGTTGGGGGTAAAGTAGGTCAGAACCCATGTTGATATCAAATTTATCTGGTTGCAATCACAACTATTTTTGATTCACTTCTCCTACCTAATTTGATCACTTCTTATTTTGACCAACTCTGTTGATCCAGCATCCTTCTTGACTACAGACCATGGGGATTACTGCTGCCATGGCAATGGCTAGCTAGAATTAACCTCCAGTCACTCTCAATTTGAGACATTTCCTGTTCACAGAAAGAATATGAGGGTAACAAGTATTAATTGTACACAGCGCCACCAATTTCTGTCTTAAATCTCACTCTACTTTGCTTGATTCTCGTTTGAATTGACCTCATTTGTGAAGTTATTTGAAAAGTGAGCCCTCTATTTTTGACAATTTTTTTTCCCTAGGAAAACTGCATTTCTTCCATGTGGATAAAAAATTTTAGAATTCCAAACACTAATTTAAGAATTCAATTAGAATTTTACAGCTTGATTCAAGGAACAAAAATGGTATCCTTTCTTTTCTCAATCCTCTTTTCCTACTTTGGGATGAAAGTGTTGACCAACATTCACAACATGGTCAGGACAAATAAGATTGGTTTTTTTGCAAAAACAAATATTCTGACCAAGCAAATGCACCAAAAACAATGGATAGAAAGCAGAAGGTACACAGTGCTAGTCCATTTACTTTTGACACTGCCAGCGCAATTTGTACAGTGACGGAGTTGCTTACCACTTGTATTCGTTACATACAATCAGCTGCTCATCACTTGTCTAAGCTACATACTATGGGCTGCTCACCACTTATATTAGCCACATTCCATCAGCTGCTCACCACATTAAGCTGCCTACATTTAACTGTTTGCAATCTACATTATCTGTAAACAGCTGCTCATTGAGGCAATAAATACACATCCAACTGGCTGGTCACCAACTCCATTAATTGCACACAGTCAGCTGCTCACAATTTGTATTACCTGAAAACAACCAGCTGCTCACAGAGGTAATAACTGGACACTTGCCGAATTCACACTCAGTAAGCTGCTCTCCACTTCTTTGGCGACATCCACAGCAGCACTTGGTTACACCCCTTTTAGAGCCAGTGTTATTTGTTTGAGCATCACTACGACAAGAGAAAACAAAAAAATGGTCTAATAGGATTCACTGTTCATTCTCAGAATACTTCTTCTAACAAGGTCAAGCCAATGTTCTGCAGTAACGTCTCTCATGACACCATTTAGAAATAACTTCGTACAAGGAGAACCATGTAGACAAACCATGAACCTGTATCTGGCAACTTGCCATCTTTTAACCTGGTCTGGTGAAGAAGCATGCATACCTGATTCCTGCTACATACCATGGCCTCTGGTCAGGTGATGTCACTTTTTACTTACATTTAAATGAAAATGAGAGAACACAAGCATTGGTCAAGCAAGGTCAGTTTCACACTTTGCAAAAAAAAATTCATAGCTTCTACCTGAGTTGTCTTCAGGTTAAATGCAGGTGTGCAACAGAAGCAAATAAAACAACCAGAGGAACTTCCGTTGTAAACGCTGCATACCCCAGGAGGAAGTAATTTGGTGTGACATCAAAAGTTAGCTCGTTATCTAAACCATCTCTTTAGAGTTACGCCTGCTAACAAAGCAGTTTATGGAAATTTAATAGGCAATTTCACAGTGTCGTCAGAGGCCTTTGTAAACATGCTTTTCTTTTGTCATCATTGTAGATCAAATAAGGACTCTCCTGGAGATCTACAGTTCAAGAGACAAAAGTTGCCAACACAGTCCCAGAGAAAAAGAAGACAATAAAAAAAGACACAAAGTCAACCAATTGTCCTAAATAAATCAGTGTGGTATAGAACTGAGGATCATATTAGAAATGAATTCATTACACTGACACTGCTTACACCTGTTGTTAGGGCTATTATCAGATCATGGCATTGTTCTTTTGTTTGCTCATACCTAAGCAAAAAATAAGCAAAAAACCAAATGGAGTAAACCTGCTTTAACTGTCAAACACTACTGCTTTGTTTATATAAAGCTACTTTTCAGGTGCAATAGCCTATACCCTACAGAAGCAGTGGCAATTTCTTTTTGACATGACACCAGTATAGACAAAAAAAAAAGGAATTTTGGCACCAAAAAAAGGAATTTTGGCACCAAAAAAAAAGGAATTTTGGCAACAAATCAATTGTTCAAGACTACAAATAGATAGCAACAAAAACAGACCTGAAACATCAAACATCATTTTCCGGGGGCTTTTCTTTTCGCAACATGACTCCCTCAAGAGTTGGCGACAAACAGCATCTACCAACCACTAAAACTGCATTAAGACAAAAGACTACTCCGCGTGGTGTATGAGTTTTATCCGCTCATCGCTAAAAATACACTCACTGCCCACATGCTTTGGGAAACGAATTCCTTTCATCTGCATAAAAATTGAATACTTCATTTTTATAGCACTAAGGCCATAGGCTGAAGCAAGGCATTTAAATATCTTTATAAAACAGAAGCCCTGCTACAAACGCACTACAGTACATTATGTAGAGCCATAGTGGTCAATGTAACGACACCACCCTATCACTCTATAGCCGTGTTCCCATTTGAGTGAGCGCAGTGGATCAAGATCTACCGCGCTAGATCAAACTCTAATGGGAACGCGGATCAACAACGCTCACTCAAGATCAAGATCCACCGATTTTGATGCACCCATCGGGGTAGATCAGATCGACCGCTCTGGATCAAAGTTCGTAATGTGAACACATCGTTAGATCAAGTGACCCTGGATCTCCGGTTTATTCCTTCCCGGCATGCATTTGCTTTCCGGTGGCAAACGCGGGTAATTAGTTCTAACTTAAGCCTCACTGGGCACATCACTAGTAGGGCAAGTGTATACACCATAGTGCAGTAGTGTAGTGTACATGTACTGCGCACATTTTCTGCCTGTATTTCGCTACTGATTGACCGAGAAGGGGCCAAGTTACTGCAATTCTGGTAATGGTACTAATTTAGAATCGGTAGCAATCGGACAAGGTATCAGGTATAATTAAAAGAACTAGCGAGCACGTTCATATGGTACGGATTTTAAAGTTGCGCCCTGATAATTTATAAGAAATTTGGTCTGTTCGTTGACTTATTTTCGGTATGTTGCTTTTTAAAACAATTTCTTCTTACATCTGCTCTGTTACCGATAAATTGAACCCCTGATATAAAGTGTATATAAACTGCCGAATGGCATTTTAGTGCAACAAGAGCAACATTCGTCAAGTGGTCAACTGCCTTCGATGTAATAAACTCTTAACTGAGATAGAAGCACGAGCAAACTTGCCAAACCAGCAATGTTTACCTCCATATTAAAAAACAAATGACGTTCTTGACATGTGTTAATACCTCACGCTCCTCAGTACGTCGTGGACGTGGGCCCAAAGTTAGTGCTAAGCTGCAAAATTATGATATGACCAATACTATGCTGCTGTTGTAGTGTGCATGCAGTTAGCAACACGCCCACATGTACATTTTTGTGATACAGTGCTAGTGTGCGATATCCGACTTGTAAACGTTGGTGACCTTTTCGTGCTTACGCAATTTGTGTTCATATAACATGTTGATCTACCGCGCTCACTCAAATGGGAACGCGGTTCTGGATCAAGTTATTCGACACCACTCGATGCAATAAAACCATGATCCACCGCGCTCACTCAAATGGGAACACGGCTTATGATACTGTGTGTGCATACACACAGTACAAGGACAACCTAACACTAACAATGCAACACACATGACAAAAGAGATTTGGTATTTCTCAACAAATGATTCTTTTGTCAACTTTTAAACAAATTCTTTAGTAGTTGTGATTGTAAGAGGTTGTCCATGATCAGGACTTCCATCTAAGTCAGAAAGTTTAATTGATATAACACATGTACAGTTCCAAATAAATTGGGGACCGACGTAATGCAACGGTTCAAGTCACTGAGCACTGCCAACCTCACGAATAGACCAATGGCCGTAGATGCTCATGAATTACTAAGTTCATCAAGCTGGAACATGAGTTGTACTGGCAATCCACCTGGTCATCTACCTTTGTTCTTCGTCAGTGTTTCAGAGAAGATAAAATAGGGAAAAGATCAACTGTCACAAAATCTAAAAGAAAACTATGCACTCATCTTCCAGATACTTGAATATTTAATATTGTCTTGACATTTTTGTTGGCCCCACAAATTCACTCTCCAAGAAAACATAGCAGTCAATCACGGTTACTTGAATCAAACAGACCGATGGAAGTAGATATGAATATTCATAAAGGCAAAAATGGAGCTTATACAATTGTTTTTGCAGTGACCATGACATATTCTGCAGGATTTCATTTTCACTGACAAAGTTTCACACTATATTTCAGCTGGCTCTTTGGAAGGACTTCTTGGCTACTGTCTGCAGGCTCTTTCGGTGAGGCAGCAACAGGGGAGGGGTAGCCACAGATGCACTAAGAAGGAAATCAAAAGACTTTAGCATGCTACGTGAATGATGACAACTGACATGTTAATCAAAAAATGCTAAAGAAGAAAATTAAGAGAGTCGACTATGTATTCCATAAAGAGGACAGGCAACAAGGTAACCATTGAAAATTTAAGTTCCACTATGTACTGGAATAAGATAACATTTATGAAACCAAGGAGGTTTTACAAGAGTCAACCCTTTCAAAGCTGACAGATGACAAGCTACTACTGCACCACCACACCCTCTATTTAAAATGAGGATGTACTTCTTTCACAAAGTACATGAGCACATTTTAATAAATAGTAAAGCAATAATGGACCATTGCTCTGTTTATAGAACATGGCAAACAGATGAAGGCACAAGTGTAGGCTTCAGTGAAATGACCACAGGAAAACACCTCCAGGTGGATATGGTCTTTTGTATGGAACTAGGGTAGCAGCCTGTGTTGATTTTCATCACAGTTTTTCACTCGCCATAAAATGTGAGCAGGTCAAAATTTTGGAAAAGAATTTATCAAATACCAGAGTGACGTGGCATTAGAGTAATTCAGCGGTGAAGCGAAGTGATACAGTTTCTACGTATACCTACGTCAAAGGCAAAATCCAGCTTGAGAACATTCTAATGTGTCATGAAACTGCCAGGGATTCTTCCCAATTCCACAGAATTCTCACCCCTATCACTAAATTTGGTTCTGGTTTTAGGATGTTATAATTCAAATCCATGCCTAATGATTCTTGAGTCAAACATTACATTACTCAAAGAGAGCAGTTAAACTTTACTTTTCTACAAATGACTACTAAGTGAACAGTCAATTACATTTAATTTGTCGTGGGTCCATGAGGAAACAATGGCAGAACAAAATGTTCAATAACTGAAAATGCAAGACTACCGTTTTCATTTCCTCCTATCTGACTGCACACACGTTTCAAACTATCGGCATTGGACCTGTTGATTGGATACTAAGTGTGCAAAGCTCTTCCCTTAAAAGGGAAAGTTCCTGAAAGCATGCATAAATACTCAAGTGACATCACCAACTTGCAGACAGTTGTAACGAGAAGTGTCAAGAAGAGACCTATCGATGGTAACTGCTGTATGCCTCCAGAGGTCATATGTGGTAGAATATTCTAGTGGAAACTGTGCTAGATCTTCAACTACTATGTACATTAGACCTATCCATACAACATGTAGATAAAGGAATACTGAACACATTGTATCAACCTTACCACCGTAGTATTTTCTCACCTGTTGAGCTGTTACACACTGGGAAATAAGATACAGGCATTGGAGTACAGTGATGATCACATACACTGTAGTAATGTCAAGGTGATGGGACATGGCTACTGCAGGGAAGTGGGAGTCTACCTCCAGTCATGCTGATACATCATTGGCAACTATACAGTACCTACTCAGATGACAAGAGGAACTGGGTAGCTGTGGTCATGCTGGGGTACTGTTGGTGATGAAAGCTGTCATGGAACGCAGACTGCCGCACCGCGAAAGAGGAGCTCTTCATTAGTTCTTTGAGGTATCAGTCACCTTTTCCCAATTGTACTGACACAAACTGTAACTAAAGCAAAAAAATGTATCTATGATTTAATTATTTATGCTTGATATAACAGTTTTGTGACATTGATCCATCAAGCTAAGCCATTGATCATTATTTGAATTGTTTGATAACACTGCAGTTTGACTAATTAGAATTGTAGACGAACATTGCAAAGGATTCACTGCCTTCTTTATCGTAAGTCAGTCACAATCATCTGATACTGTAATAACTTGTAATACATAAATTATAAAAAGTATCTGCCTGGTTCAGATGCATTAGGGCATGAAGTGAGTGAATATAAGGACCTGGAAATAATTATACTACCATTTATGACTACATTTAGTTCTTTAATTAAATCTCTTGCTTGTAACTTGGAGAACAAAGAGCTTTGCAAGTTTTGTTCCTTACACAAAACTAAATAGCCTCAGGCTAACTATGGCTCCATGAATGGTAACAATAGGTCTTTGTAAGGCAAACAAAACTTCAGAAGCGAGGGTTTGATAATGACATTTGTGGAGTCACGCAAGCATTTTTAGTTACAGACAGGTGCTTCTAGGATTGACTTTCAAATTAAATAAAAGGGAACAAAAAATGTATATATCTCTTTTACACATTTAAGTAAATATACATTTTGGTCTCAATTAGACACTAAACTTAATTGAATGTCAGCGATAGAACTAGCACAGTTACCTGTTTGAAGACTCCATTTGCACGACAGAAAGGGCAAAATCCATTTACTGCTACTAACTAACAACTTGTCTGGAAGTTCATTGTCACTAAGCAACAGGAATGCAACCAAACAGAAAAGGCAATCTTTTTTTTTTCTCTCCATTTGGATTGACTTTACCAGCACTAACACAAAAAGAGAATAACTTTACAAAACCCCAAAGAATCTTTGGACAGTTGGGAACAATCAGTGGTATAGAATACAGAGATAACCACAAACTCTACAAGGGCTGGCAGCTCTCTAACAAACTCCCTGGTTCGGTGAAGTGACAGGTTTATTGAAAGCGGCAAACTCTTTCAAGCTTTTGACATACGTTCACTTGCCTTGGGAAAGTGGCTGCTCACAAAAGAACCTAACACCTAAAAAGAAATAGGCATGAAGCCAACTGAGCGTTATCACTACTGCATTTCAAAGGTACTTAGTACAGTACTGCAGGCCACTGAATAAAATGATGAATTTGGATACTCTACATGCCCTTTTGTCAAATATTTGAGGGAAATGGATATTTGGAAGAGATCAAAGGGTCAGAACAAAGACAACTTTCTACAATCTCAAAAATTAATGAATTACAGATTCCATGCTATATCCAGATCAGCACAGCAGAAGGATTTCTAAAGATTGAATTTCACTTGAAAATGTAATTCATGCTACAAAGAGGGAGTGAGGGGGGACACATGGTGTGGAAGGAAGGCCACTGCAGCAGTTACAAATTAGCGTAGCAATGGCGCTGTAGCTCACACAATTGAACCAAGGGTTTCAGCCCTGTGTTCTGACACACTTTTGTTCCCACACCCCATGTTCTGACACTATACGTTACAACACATTCATTACATCAGGCACCATTTTTGGTCCCAGCTATGATCAGCTGCTGCTGTCGGAATTTAAGTGTAAAAAAACAGAATATGTAACTGTACAGGTAGTGATGCTTTAAGTCATTAAAAATGAGGTCATCATGGGAATAGACAAAGCAGAGGTGATATACAGTAAGACAGGCGTGAAGTCCTACCACGGTTAGCGGTGGTTTGCATACCCACAGTGACCAAGACAGCTACTTGAAAATTATTACATTTGACTACAGCACATCCTAGATATTTGCTACACAACCAGAACAGTGACAACAAGAGGCTAGCAATTACAAATTAGAGGCATTTTCTACAATGTAGTCAATAACATCAATTTAACCTCAGGAACTGATTCATTTCACAACAAAAGTCTATATGCTGAAACTTGATTCATTTCCAGTACAGTGACTGCATACATATCATGTAGAGTAGATGGCTTTTAACTATAGCTTTATCTACTGCACATACTACATATTGACTAGCCTCATTGTGCACTATACACTTGCCATAACTGTGCTACTTGTAAAACTCAACTGACACGCCACAATGTTGTAATTAACCAGTTTTAAAGCAACACATTGTTTACACTTCATGAAACACACTCTGAGGAAAACTAAAACCAACCAGAATTCAAACAAATTCAAATTCATTTCAATGATGCACCCCAACTTTACTGCTAATAGTTAAAATATTAGCAAAAGGAATTGGGCTATGACAAATAGTAAGACATGCCACATACCAAATATTTTACCCAATGTTGTCCATCACAGTACTATACATGAGATCAGTCCAAGCTTACAGTGTTGTGATACATTTTCACAATTTGTCATCTGTTGACCTCTATCAATGGTGATACATTTTGAACTCAATGTAATTTAGGTACACACTACATGTGAGATCAATCCAAGAGTACCTTCTTGAGATATTGTGTTTACAAGGTTTTCACATATTAACTTCTGCTGACATAAGATGATCTTAAACATCTACCAAAAAAACAACAGGTGTTTTTGTACCCATAGGGTACAGATACATACCAAGTATGGCATGATCAGTCCAAGCTTCCGATCTTGAAATAAACAAATGTGTTTACAAGCAAAGCATCACAAACACACACAAACACATGCCATCATGATTACAACAATTTTCATCAAACCAAAATGTAATGGGAAAATAAGTTTGTCAAGTGTTTTTGAAATTTTTGTTTTTGTATGTTCTTCATACTGTTTGTATGTTATATTCATCCAGACATGCACTCAGACATGCAGTCTCCTAACCTACTAATAGCCTTTGCCAATGTCAGCATATATGATGAATGGATTCATCTACATCAGATGCATCTAATGCCACAATGTGTGTGACAGTCAAGTTGTATCAGTATTTTGTTATTTTTCGGATTTATCTTATGGAATGAATCTTAGAATTTTAATGGTCATTCAATATTGGACAAAAAGTATTCATTGATGTAACTCCCACATGAGAGACCTACCTGCAGTACCAGTATCAATGGTAGTGTTACAGGAAACACAAGTTTCCTCACCAACTTGGCATTTCCGTGTATGAAACTATAAAGCAGCTTTAAGTTAATAGTATAAAACATTCACTTCAAAATATGGTGTGAAACAAAACTTTGTTTTGGTCTGAAGCATAGACAGTGGGAGGGGGGTGACAATGGTGACTGCATACCATCAACAATGCAAGATCTGAAACTGCGATAAAGTGGTGGGTACTAAGAAGAAATAATAATATACATAATTCAAGCAAAATGTACAAGGAAAAAAAAAAACACAAAATGGACTCACTCTGTGTTGTGATGAAGGGGCGTTAATTTTATGCAAATGATACACCAAAATCCAGTTTTCTTCAAAGTACTACTACAGAGTTTTCTAAATAAATTCTACTAAACACTCCATTAAAGGAAACGAATCAACAATGAAAAGGAATAATTGGCATTTTTACGAAAACTTAAAGTCATTCATCTGATTTGAGTTGGAATTCCCGATCCATTTTTGGATATTTTTCCAATCCTCTCACTTTCTGAATCGACAAATAATTAGAATCACAGCAGCACATTAGAAAACAATTCCAGGGAATCGATGCCTCAAAACTTAATCTTTTCCTCTTTTCCTCTTTCCCCGTCTTCCTAATTCTTTTTATAACCTCTGACAATCACTTGAGAAAAAAGAGCAAGATTGAGAGAGAGAAAAAAAACAAATTCGAGTAAAAGTAATGCCCAAAAGAATCAAGGAATGATAAGTTCCTGCTCATTTACAATTCTAAAATTTGTTGCGGTGAAAGCGATCGGTCTACCCTTCTACCCTTTCTGTTCTCTTTGCCACTTTTAGATACAATCTGAATGAATTACGAAAGCAGCTGCTGCTATATTTGGAACACAAGCAAAACTGACGTGTTCTCCGTAACGACATTGGCTGTGACAAAAATAGCCCTCCTGTCTGACGTCAGAGCCAAATATGCATTTCAATCTTGTCACCTGACTATATAATATGCGCAGGAAGTTAATTTGGTGTTTTGGATAGTACATCATCGGCACAGACCGTGATGGAAGACATGGTCTGTATGCATATTTTGGAACGACTGTAAATTGCACACGGACCATGCATCTTCTATGACAATCTGCTAGCTACGTAGTTGTACACTACTGTACATGTTTGTATACAATTACTCTATGGAATGGGTACGTGTCAACAGTGAGCTGTTGCAACGTAGGTAGTTCGGGGTAAACGTTGCTGTGCAGAAAATTGCTTTTGTAGCAGATCACGAGTTTCACCAATGGTTGCAAAAAGTGACATCACGTTTCAAGAATATCTGCTCCAATTGTGTGCTGCCTGGTAAAGAAGAGACATTTGTGTCGCGGGGTGAATGCTTTGATGCAATGTTCTGTTGATAGCATTTACAGAAGTTGCGGAAGTTCCGAAATGATGACGAAAAGGTGGTTTCATTTCAGGGGCAAGAAAGAAATCTTCTGAGAACTTGCCCTTAGATGCAGTTTTACAGACCAAATATGGCAAAACTTTGTTGGAATTCATACAAAGCAGAAAAGGGGACCGTTTCCAAGACCCTTTAGAACTATTTAGGGCAATTGCAAAGTGACCCATTTACAATTTGGACTTCCTGTATTAAACAAGAAATGTTTAAATTTTCATATTGTTAACATACAGTATATTGAGCCTGCAATTACGCACTTCTGTACCTACCAGATCAGTAACTGTCAGACACCTATTTCCACCGACTAACACGATCTGGTCACAAGATTGCAAACACGTTGTTGAAAAGGAGAAAAACATTAGGATAGTGAAGAAACTTAAAGGACTGAATAGACGCCTTACTGTAGTTGTCTTCCTACTTTTTCAGATTCAAACTTACCTGTGCCAAAAAGTTACGCAGAGAAATGTATTTCTTGATATGTATGGTGGTAATATTATTGAATTTGTCTAAAAGACATACCCTGTACTAAATTGTGAAATCTGAGATAGGGGAAAACATTTAAAGGAGGATAGGGAGTTGTGAAATACATCTTACATTGCTTTTTGCACTTTCTTTCTTCAAATCAAGGAGTAGCATACCTATTTAACAGACATGAGGCAAAAAGCATCTGAAAATGACAAATTTGTTAGAGGGTGCCCCCGTAGAGAGAAAAATCTGGTTATATTTAAATTTTTCTTATGTTGTGACACGCAAGACAATGTTCAAGAGTATGTCTTATATGCCCCTCCCTAACTTGAACATGGAATGTTGTCCGGTAGAAGGTCATCAATGATTACCTGGACTCTGCAGGTAGACATACAGTAGATGGCCTTCAACTAACAGTGTTCCTGCCGCAATTACTGTATCTTGAAATAAAACATTGGACGCATAAAAGTTTGTGACAGATGTATACAGTCTGATAATGGTCTGATATAGTGTGTACAGTCTGATAATGGTCTGATATAGTGTGTACAGTCTGATAATGGTCTGATATAGTGTGTACAGTCTGATAATGGTCTGATATAGTGTGTACAGTCTGATAATGGTCTGATATAGTGTGTACAGTCTGATAATGGTCTGATATAGTGTGTACAGTCTGATAATGGTCTGATATAGTGTGTACAGTCTGATAATGGTCTGATATAGTGTGTACAGTCTGATAATGGTCTGATATAGTGTGTACTGTCTGATAATGGTCTGATATAGTGTGTACAGTCTGATAATGGTCTGATATAGTGTATACAGTCTGATAATGGTGTGATATAGTGTGCAAGGCATGGAAGACCGGGTGGAGAGTGATGCAATCATGGATAGATTGAACATGGATAGAAATTTTCCACAACCTCCAGACTCCTAGCACACAGTGAATGGCAGAATGGGAAGAAGGTGCAAGTGTGTTACCAGACTAGAGGGCACTAGAGGTGGTGTTTACAAAGCTACCAGTACCCTTAACATGGCAGATAGAGGTGCAGTTGTAGTGTTGAGACAAGTACTAAAGCATGAAGCCAGAAAAAAAAAGATCATGCCATACTTTGTATGTATCTGTACAAAGCATGAAGTAAAAAGTAGGGATGTATAAATTTTGTGACATGTACAGTGTAGTCTGATAGTGGTGTAGGCTCATTTTTTAAATTTCACAAATACTTTATATTTTCTGAAAATTGATTGATACAAATACACAAAAATAGCTTCAAAATCCACTACTGCAGACCATGTACAGCCAGAAAACATTGCACAGTCTTTGTGTACCAGGATTCACTTAACTACACAGTAGAGAAGCCAATTGAAACTGATGAAATTGGCTGGGTTTATTTCTGTTAGGGTTAACATAGAAGGCAGGAGACCAGTTTATAATCTTCTTTGCCCACTCTTACTCACCCTTCTCTTCCTCTCTCCTAGACCAATATACAGATCAACTACAAGATTTTTTAATAGCTTACTGAACATGCAAAATACCTTAAACCAGGACTTACCAACTGTACCAAGATACCATCACCAGCCACATACCTGCCATGAACCGTCATGCACCCTGTCCTCAGTACCCTGTCCTCAGTACCCTGTCATCACCGGTCATGTATCCTGCCACACAGGTCATGTACCCAACCATCACGAGCACCATAGAGTGGACTGTAGCATACTGAATATTCTACAAACTGCAAAGCAAGTTGAGTAACAAGTGAATGACAGAGAACAAAGTGCAATAGAGCAGCGTTCTCTAGGGCCTAGGCCAAGGAGCTGGATGACCAGATTTCATAAACCATTGTAAATTTATTAAAATCAAGCACTGTCCTCATCTTGTGGGTGATTCAAATTTCCCTATGGCAAGGAATCACAAGGCCTTCTGGCTTTCTGGTTTATTGACTTCTTGGTGGATCCAGGCACCACAAAATACATCATCATGACATCAGATGTAAATGGGACAGAGATGGATGATGAGCACCAAAAATAATCCCAGGACTTCATCAAGAGACCCAGCTTCAACTAACATAGCCTTCAGAAAAGATGGCTACCTTCCATCTGGGGGTCATCTCAAACAGAAGAACTGAAGACTGTAGGAAACACAATGTAGTCCCCACAACTCACTAGTGTGGGTAAGTCATGAGTGACTAATACCCCTTGCTTCATAAATGGATTTAAGTCTAACCTAGCTCAAACTGCAATCAAAATCTACTCTGACACCACGCCTTCTAAGCTTAGGCTCTATTGCACTTCGAGCTAGGTCAAATTTAATGCATTAGCAAAGCAAGGGGTAAGTACAGTCTCCTATGTGAATTCTACAAATGCACTGTGCAACATGGAAAAGCCATAACTGCATTTGGGGGTAGCTGACACAAAACAAAAAGCACCACTTAAATGAGCTCCTCATCAAAAGATACACCACTAACAAGTTCAATGAGAACCTGTAATAGCAATTCCATACAATCGGCATCAACAGTACACCTGTGATGGTAAAACTCAAAAAGAGTGGGAAAGATAAGGGGCTGCCAAAGCATCTGAAACAGACAGGAATTCCTGCTGAAATTGGCAGACTGGAACAGGAAAGTCCACAAAGACTTTGCTGCATAGCATAAATAAAGGAAAAGGTCTAATATGAGAAATACAAGAGAAAATCATTTTCAGGAGTTACAGTAGCAAAATACTTGCTGGTACTTTCAAATTATGGTAGTATAAACATGAAAACTGGCATGTATGCATGAGTCGACAGGGCAATGCTAAAGCGTTACAAGGTAGCTCTTGGTGCATGGTAAAATCAAGAGCATGGCCAGTTGCAAGAGGTTACAAGAGTGGTACAATGAATTTGCAGTTAACACAATGGATTATAAGCATTCGCAAGTTTTACAAAGGAAAATGTTATAGACCTCCAGGCAGATCTCACAAAGAACATTCTTCCCAGGGAAGCAATTACTGTTAGAAGGTGGGCTGTGAAAACAAAAAAGCAAAAATACTAAAGCAAAAATTAGCCCAATGAAGTACAGTAGATCAACTAAAGTACCTTGCAAGGTTCCACTCTAAATTGCAAAAAAAAACACGGCATGTTCAATGGTATGGCTGATGCACACACTGTGGCACACATGTACAGTATGCATAGTACATCCAAATAGTACATGTACTGAATAATGTTCAATATTTTACACATCAACCAGTATCAGTGTATCATTCATACAAATCATTTTCATTTCTTCGAGGGATGAAAAACAAGTCTACTCAGCCTCACTTTGGGTAGCATACCCTATATAGAACTTAGAGATCCACATTTTGTTCTCCGTCAGTGAAAGTCCCTATCAAGGACATTTGGACAACTTTTTTGGTACTTCATCCTTTGAGATGGGTTCTTTTGTGGATCAAATATTGAAGGCGGCGAGTTGAGGTATACAAGGTGTCAAAATGGGGCCAATTGAAGCAATAATGGAAAAGTTATGGACTTTGGGTGGCAGAGCAGTATCATTCGAGGCGATGTGTAACTTGCCCCAGTGACAAGGTATGGTAACTTGGACAGCCTCTAGCAGAAAATCTAACCTAAATCTAAGGTATGGAAAATTGAAAAAGCCATGAATGGCCAATGTGTCAGCTTTCTAAAGAGTGGTAGCTTATATCTGTTGAAAACTTCTACAAGGCTTTAGAGACCACATAACTTTTGCGATTTAGTGTGTAACTCAATGAGGAAATTGATGGGGGTATGCTACTTCTTTAATAATAAAAGTCACTTCCATGGATGTCATTGACTTTTGTGTGAAGAGAGCAAATAGTTTCTGCACACACTTTGAGAGGTTTGGCATATTATCTATGGCTGTACTGACAGGGAGGAGAGAGAGAAGTGTGAGTTATTTCTGCTGTGATGTTTCACAGAAGGCATCTTAGAAATAACTATCACTGAATAATGTCTGTTATTTAAAACTACATCCAAATTGTTTGAGCTTTAATTGAAATAGAACAGTGACGTCAGATATCAACTTCTCCCACAGTATGGCCATTCCCCACCCCCTTACCTTTCAGCATAAGAAATGAAATCTTGCGAGGGATTGCTGAGAGAAGATCAATGAAAAGAGCAGGCCAGTCATGAAATACATCACAGCCAGTGAGGATGTATACACATGCCATCCATGTCATGATTCTTAGAATTATGTATTCACACTATCCTCAGGACAATCTTGTATGCAATCAAACTTGTTATTAAGTCACCTATATCAAATTCTGCATTGCTATGACAGCTTCACATTTAATGATGAGGAATGTCCATTTCTGAACACACTTGATCTAAAACACAATTGTCTGAGCAACTACCTGTGGAAAACTATGACTTTAGCATGACGCCATGCACACACTCGATCATTTTAACTTGTTTGGATTTTGATCCTTGGGTTTTAATTTTTGAATATGGAGATGTTCTTCTACCATAAGACAGGTAAATCATTTCTTTCACATGAAAATAATTCACAGAAATCAAAGAAGTTTTTAGTGAAGTCATGAAGTTCATAGCTTTCGGTCATTCATACCTTCCAACCACTTCAAAACATTCAAATTCTTCAAATTTCATTTGAAGTAAATTCAAAATTCAAGACCACTCAACTTGCAAAAGTTTTTCCAACAAACAGCAGCAAGCAAAGGAAGGCCAGATAGGAGTATCACTAACCAGATATAAAAAAAAAGAAGAGATTTTCTCCAACTCCACACTCTCAGCACATATGGAGGATGACAGAATGTGAAGGAGGTGGTAATCCTATGTAAGGCCAGATGGAATTAGAAGCAATGTTAACAGTTACCAGTGCTTTTGGTATGGTAGATTGAGTTGTTGCGTTAAGGTAAATGAGGAGTGAGTACGCGCTAAGAATTAATAGATCCTGACTGTGAAGGTTGCTTACTATATGCACACACCACATGGCATTTAAAACAGATATCGGGTTATGATATGACTGTTTCTACTGCAAAGTTCACATTTGTGTGCATTGTACTCATTAATTTCAAACAATAACTAAATACTAAATAGTAACTTGTTGAATATTTCGTGTTTCACGACTGTAATGAATAGCAAATAGAGGAAATTAAACCAAGCCAAGTTGTTCATGATAACCACCGGATGTTATTCTACACAGTTTAAAATTACACAATACCCAGCCTGTTCATACAGTCCCTTACAGTATGTCAAACAATATCATAATGCAGAGAGTACATACATTAACAACACCTAAAAACAACACAATAATGTGTAAATCAATACTGCATGTTACAGCTTTTTTGTACCAGACACAACACTGTTATCTTTTGGAACAGGAAATAAAAACGTTTGGTTTCCCCTTCTCCCATAAATTCAAGATTTTTTTTTTTCTCCTGTTTGTTTTAAATTTGTTTTTCTTTGATATCGAAAGTCAACAACTAGTTTGTGAGTACTTCCTAGGGGATGTTACGATAAATCAACTAATTTCTGAAATTAGCCTAACTCAATAAACTCTGGTACACACGTGCACTTTGCGAATGTTTATGCACATCTTTCAATGGAAAGTGAGGAAGTGCATGGAGGAGTTCTTTAATACAATGAAAAGCCGGCAATTGTTTCAAGGATTACAATATGTTTCATCATACCTGTATAGATGAGATTCTGATATATTTGATGGAGGCAAATCAATCAAAGGCCGCAACTTTGATTGTTGGACTAACAAAACTTGTGATTTGCATGCTAACCTAATGTTAGGTCGCACTGTGCATGTATTGTAGCCTAGCCTTTGGTGATACAACATGATTGAACTGATGTAGGCCGTGGCTGTCACAAGTTTCAGTTGCACTACACCTATTAGGCCTACACCTACAGTAGGCTATAAGAAACATGTAGCTAAAATTTGTCAAAATGTTTAACCTTCCAATGAGAGAAACCTTCAACTACTGTAATAACCCTTCTAAAAGCACAATTATATTTTTTGTGCTTCTCAAACAGACATGGGCCCATACAGTGGGTCTTACCAGAATAACTTAGCCTAACGTTAAGTTTGACAGCTAACCAGGGACTAAGTTTATCCTATATAGGCTAGCCTATCTGATATCGCAAAATGAGCGAATAGGCGTGAACCGCATGAGCCCTAATTAAAATAAGTACCGACCACCGCCTAGGTTTGTGGTAACTTTTTACCTAAATTTTATTTTTCTGCACCTACATTTGAGAATCAGTCAACAAGATACTGCTCAAGATATTAAATTTCTGAAAACCTTATGCAACACGGTAATTTATAGGATGCATACATGAAACGTTAGTACTGCGCGTGTCTTACTCAATGTATCTTACATATGCACACTCTACTGCACGTACTTGACATGATCAATAAGGCATTGTCGTTTGTCTTTCAGACTTTTACTGATCACATCACATGTACAGCTGTATCCACCCGCCACACTCGTACCACAAGTTCAAAATCGAACACCAGTATTTCCTGATTTGTCAATATTTGCAATTGCTGTATGCTAAATTTGCGAAACAAATTTCACGAGATCATCAGAAATGATTAGTGATATCAGTTGAGAAATAGATGGTCTTGGTTTTACAACGTGCAAGGCAAGGGAATGATTAAAACTTAGTGCACTCAAAACAAAGGGCTTAGCGTAAGAAATTTGCAAAAGAAGAGTATGGCTGCATATATGTTATCCTTATCCAAAAAAATGCATGTAGTAGACAATCAGGATGTCAGAGCAGCATGAATTTAAGGCCATGTGCAGAATGAAGGTATACGCACATCAAGATGAGTGTGGGATGTACAGTACATACTGTGAGGTACACTAACCACAGTTATTCCAAAATTTACCTGCTTTGGTTATTTGAGAACGAATCACTTACTTGTCTCCTCTCAACAAATGTACTCCCATCTATCACGCCAAGAGTATTGGTAACCTTTAACACCACTACTGGAGCGGTCCGGCCTAATACCCGACTAGCGCCTCCTTCCCAAATATGGCATAGATCCAACCATATTGTTTATTGTTTTCAAGCATGCCATGTCACACAAACACATGTAGACATGCCATCTTGATTACAAAGCTTATGATTTCATTGAAACCACTAAAATTCATGGTACCTATCACAGTGTCCCATTAAAAAAAAAAAAACAATTTTAGGAAAGCATGGCTTCCCGTCCTTCACCTCAAAAAAAGGCAAAAACAAATAAGTCTTCATGAAGATATTCAAACAGTGCATTCTAAGTAACAATAGAATAAAACATGATTTGCCATTACAATCTTTAACAAATGCTACACCTCAGAGTCACATGAGGGTAAATTTAGTTTCTTCATTCAACATGATCACTCACCAAGACCATTATCAGTGGTAGAACCAGTTTCCATCCACAACAATAAAAACTATAATAAATTAGACAAGCACACACTGCACAACTTTCAACTGAACAACATTTTGTAACTGTATAGAACATGCACCTCCAGCAGTCTAGCTGCAGTCAACACCTGTTAGTGGTATTCATGAATGGGAGGTTTTGGCATACTGACAAGAAAGATTCCTAGCCTAAGGTACTTTGTCACTTGTCTAGAAGTCCTGTCCTGAAGTCCCCAAAACTTCACACACACACACACACAAAATTACCAGATGCTAGATCATGGTCAATGCAGTAATGCATAGGTTATATGAGGTGAGTACGTCGCTCGCGAATTCCACAAATTTACAAATAGTCAACTATTTACTGTGAAGATGAAACACTATCACCGAGGTGCTTAGGCTAATCATCATGTTAGGCTATCAACTATGCACGGAATTTGCAGAGTTGTTCACACAATCTTTTCTCTTACTTTTGATGAGACTTCTGCACTTGCTAACTCCATATAAAGATGCAATAAAGCCTAGTTTACCAAAAAAAATGCAACATTCTGTGGCCGTTTCAGCTTTAAAGATATAGGGCAAATCAAAATATAATCATATTATTAGTGCACTGCATGCATGGTGCTAACCAAGGCAAAGGACAGTTTAGCGGTCAATTTGCCCCTGGCAAGTTCTCACCAAAGTGAAAGTCGTTTCGCCCCCAAATATCTACCATTTTGCAACATTGAACTGACATCAAATTTTGTTGTGATAGCTTTCAACTACAATCTTTCCATAGCTACAACTTTCAGGTAGCAAAATGTTTTTTCAAGATAGCAAGAAATCCAGATGGTGAAACCAAAGAACCCAAAATCAATAGGGTTCTTCTGCCCAATGTGATACACCTAAATACAAAATATGATAATGTTCCAAGCTTCCCTTCTTGAGATCATGTTTGAAAGGTTTTCACAATTTGACCCCTGTTGACTCCAAATGACCTTTGACCCCACTAAAAACGATAGGATCTACTCAACATGATACACCTACATACTGTACCAAATATGAGATGTGTCCAAGTCTCCCTTCTTGAGATACTGTTTACAAGGTAGGGCATCACAAACGTACATACACACATACATACACATGCACATACACGCAACTTTGTTTTCCATTCATTCTGAGGACCTCATTGTGCTTTCTTTTGTTTTTTCTTCCTCAACCCTAACCTTAACAATAGACTGTCTATTGTTAATCTTGAGAGAACTGGAGAAATCTATTGAATTTTCTACAGAGGACCTAAAATCTATTGTTTCGGTCCTTGATCCCACCCGAAAACAAGGGCACCTATGCATAAACACATATGCAAACAAACACACAGAGTATGCATGATTACAAAGGTTACGATTATCATCGAAACCAAAAATTGGTGAATTCCATGAGTTTCTGTTCAAAAGTTCAATTTCTGTCTTTTTCCGTGAATTTCCGTGAATTTCCATGATCACATAAAATAATATGGCTATATGTGTAGAAAGTTGAAACATGACTTCCAATTTTGTGAAGCGGAAAATTACACCATTGAGACAATTTCGGAAAATAGTTTTCAGGTAGTTAATCCTGCCATATGATTCAAATTCTTCTACCGCAATGACAAATAGCGTTAAATATGATGTCATACTGGTTGACAGTTGTCATTCAAATCAACTGTGTACTTCTTGAACAAGCCAATGGGGATCACTGATGCCGCAATGATGTGATCAGTTCGTAGGTTATTTGTAAATGCAGCACTTGCTTTCACCAAATACTACAATTCCCAATAAAGACCAAGGAGCGACAACTTCAGTAGGTTGTTCTTGATACACCAGTGACACCAGTGCTGTTGCATATTCATTACGTAGGCACTGATAGTAGACACATATACTCCTGTTTTTTACTGTTTCTATGCTAATCATGTTGCTTTGGGAGATGTAGTCCATCCATGTACAACCATGCATGTAGATTTAAAAAAAAAAGTTAAGATCAACAAAATCTTATCCTTCTGGTTTTTCAGTACACAAGTGATCACTTTAAGGTGGACAGACTTTTCATGCATCCACTTCCGAGCACTAGGATCATGACTGAGACAGCAGGTGGTGTTGACTGTTTCCAGGTATAGACAGTGAGGAAAGAAACATCATAATCCAGAAAGATACTCCAGTCCAAGGTAACCACAAGTGACCTAAATGCAAAGTCATCAAGGTCTCAATATTCTGGGACAATATTTACACTATACACAGTAGTCCAAGAACTTCTTGTCAAATAGCAAGATATGGGGTATTTAACCTACAGGTCTGATAAAACCATTTGGGTTACCATAGCAACACTTTTATAGCATATAGCTGATTTTTCCAGATGTGATCACTGATTTCAAGGGGTACTGTTTACTCTGTCACTATAGCGTAAGGATTGCTACCCAGGTACATGCACTTGACAGTTGAGTATTTATGCATGGTTGTTACAGCAAAGGCACTAAAATGTCAAACACAATAAGGCTATACACACAGAGATTATGTTTACAAAGCACACACCTTTATGTACCAACATTGGAAACTAATTATTGGCCTGACAGAGTTGCCATGGCAATAACTTCCGATCAGACTTGGGGAAAGACCAAGGTTCAAGAGCTTCATGTAGTGAACCAATACAAAGGTGCCCAGTACTGACTACAGCGTAGTTACAATCAACACATGACACCCGAGAAACCAATGCTATCCTGCTCTGTAAGGGTGGTAGCACAATTTAGACCACTGTACAAATGTGTTAATAATGAACAGTATACCAGATACTGCAGATCACTGCACAAAGTGCAAATGCAGAGTAACAATCCATGCACCGATGAATTCCTGCACTGTACATAAAACTAGCAAGTAGTTCCTCAGCTTTTCCTCCAGACTGAAATAACTTGCCGGAAGAGAAAGTTGTACTGAACATACTACCAGCTAGTACCATGCCTTTTGAAATGTCACTCTTTCGATGATATCATGTTTCTACCACAAGCAGACAGCACAATTGAATTAAATTTTTTGATAAAGTATGTTCTTTGCCATGAGGTTCCCTCTACTGTAAATTTAGTTATTATCATGGGACGAAATTTAAAGGGTTAAATTTCATTTCCTGTGAATAACAGCACTGAGATACCATAATCGATCATAGATGGGTTGCTGGAAACTGTGCTGCTCACGAGGCCTTAGAACTATACTCGTGCCTAGAATACAGAAACGGAGTACAATCTCACCTGGTGCTACAGTCAGACACAGTCAAAACAGCCTTTCAGTGATGCATGCTGTCCCCTTTGATGAGGAATACTCATTGCCACATGACAGGCCATGGGTGTGGCAGTAGTCCTGATGCCCCCCTATGGGCAGATCTCTGCTGGATTGGTGATCTGATTGAGGGGGGTTTGTAATTGATTAAATTGATCAGCAAATAATTTGGCAATCTGTCGTGCAAGAAACTTTGATACAAACCTGTCCAACAGATCACACTATACACTAAAAATCCACCAAAGATTGCTTAATACTGTAGTCATGCAACACATAAGGGTTTAGGGACTGGCAAGGGGGTGCAGGTAAAGAAGGAATGAAGTAAATACTGCATGTATGTCATAATACCACACAATGAAAGTATTTACTGTAAAAATATTGTTTCCACACAAAATATATGTAACTGGGCACCCTTTACACTGTTTACAGCAATAAACTACACAATTTTGCATCAGACATCCATGATTCCCACCAACTGCTTTACATCCTTTCTGTACGTTTCCTTGACTTAACAATTCTTTTTTTAGTGGAGTTGCATTTACAGTAAAACTAAGCTGCATAAATTCTATGCATGTTGATGTTTTGCTCATTCATTAGCGCAATGACCCAACAAAACAGAAGGAAGTTCTCATGACGTTTACTGATTAAAATAGAAAAATACCACATGCAGAAACATGCTTATCACCTACAGTACTCAGGAGGATCAGGCAGCCTGCATGCTCTCCAGAGGTACAGTACTGTTACTACTGTACTACTACTGTACGACCTACTGTACTCATACTCAGGAACTGATCATCCTACATTCAAGCATGCTCTCCAGAGGTACTACTACTACTGTGGCTAAGGTACTCAGGGAGGATCAGGCAAGCTGCATGCTCTCCAGACATACAGTACTGTACTACTAAGTACTGTATGACCTACTCATACTCAGGTACTGATCAGACTGCATGCATGCATGCTCTCCAGAGGTACTGCACTACTACTGCTACTGTGGCTACAGTTCTCAGGGCGGATCAGGCTACAATGCAAGGTCAAGACTGAGATACCACACTGTACTTACTATACTGCATGCATGATCTACTAGGATGTACTGAACTGTATGGCAGATGCTCAAACATGATGGAAGCAGGGTATTCTAACCAGTCATTTAATGATCATGTCAGCTTCATTCAATGTCTCAATCTAAGCCAACATTCCGAATCACTGTATGCTCTGCTATAATTTGGCTCATTAAAGTGATGGCATGTGTTTGGAGAAACTGCAAACATAGAAAATTCATGTTTCACCTTTATTGTCAATCGTATGAGTGGACCAAGTGAATAATTGAAGGAAACTACTAAGGTTCAAAGTTCAAACAGTCACTCCCATCCAAAGTCTTTAAGTTTTAGCAGAAATATTGACCAAATGAGAGTCAATCTAAAATGTGTTGCAGACAAAACTTGGTCAGTCTCACAGCAAACCTTGCTTTGAAAAGGCAAGTAAAAATATAGCACTAGGGCCTAATGCATATTCACTACACAACAGTTGATTAGGGTTGAACACCACAACGTACACTGACAAGTGAAGGGCAGTGGTACTGTACATGTACACTGAACGAAAATGCAATAACTTGATAGTTGCAACGTTTAATACGGCATTTCGATAGTTCATTTACTGCACTTGACTATGGAAGCAACAAGTTCCCAGCAAGAGATCTGATAGTAGACTCACGACTTGGGTAATCAACCTATAGCAGTGGAGAGAATGCAATAAATCATCAAGGAGTTTTCACAGTGCAGTTCACACCAGATAACTAAGTGTGTGGGACTGCATTGTAGAAGTGATCTAACATTCATTGTAAGGACTGTTATTTTCAAAACAGGATGTCAAGTTTTCATTGACTTTTGCCATTCTTATAAGCTTTAGAAACTTTCAGCATCATTTTTGATCATTGCATAGTTAAAGAACGACTATGTACAGTACTAGTGGCGCACTGAGGGATAGAGAACAAGAAAGTCAAATGACTTTGTGATTTCTTGCCAATCTCCTTTTTTTTTGGCAAACATACACCATAACTTGAAATAAAAGCGACCAGTTGAGAAGGAAAAGGACCATATCAAAAAAACAACAGAACACAAGAATGTACACTGCATTCTTTCAAACACTTTATGGACATTTTCAATGGGGGAGGGGTGTAAGGGAAGGGGTGTCCCCTTCCCCTTTGGAAAATTTTGGCTTTCATTGGGGTTCTTAGATACAAAATGATGCAATATTTTTAACTTCTGGGGCCTATCCTTTTGTAGTAATATTTTCTAATTTTTTTTGAGAAAGAAAACATTTTTTCCCATTTTGCTAACATTCAACCTAGAGGCACCTTGAAAAAGCTCCCCTGCATCGACTTTAAAAATCCTGTGAAGTATGTTTCTGCTCTAATGGTACTTTCAGTTTCTCCTGCCTGCCTTCCTGCCATTTTACACCACTTTCAAGTCACTAGTTACAGAGTAACTCGATTATCGCTGCGATTTCACAGTGCTACCGCACGTACGGTTGCATACACATATCGTGGGTTAGGCTTAACATTAGGCTATGTTCCGTTTTGATACAAAAAACCAAGAATTGTGATCTGAACGTAACCAAAACGATTTCGTATACGACACTAGGCACATATAGAAATCAACAGCCTACGCATATATTACTAGCGATCGCTACGAGTCTAACATGTAGTGCAGTTGCCTACGTGACAAACTGTGTAGGATACCTGCTAATTACTGTTGGTTTGGGAAGCCATGACGGAGAAGCAGGAGAAACAGAGCCGCTCCGCGGGCTAGTAAGAACGTGGTGGACGGTGCAATTCCTACTCCAAACAAAATCATTACACAGTGGAAAGGTGGACATATGTACATGTTTCTTTACGTCATACGTACGTGCTAAGAACGTTCGTGCCACGAAGCAAGAACGCATACGAAATCAGCATACGTGCAGATGTCTTCTGATCTTTTGGCTCAGTTATGTACATGCGTGCGTACTTGTAACCATGAAAAAAAAACACAAACAGGAAACGGGAAACAGCACTCTCAAAAATGACTTTATTTTTAATTTTTATGCATCGTTTGGGGGTATATTTTTTCCAAGTAGGTAAAGGCATGTTTTCCAGAAGATTTGTGATATCCGTCGGAACATAAAATATTTTTCTGTTTTCCCGCAGTCTTCCGGCAAATCTGGGAGACTTGGCAGCTCTGTTTACAGCATGAACTACAGCAGTTATCAGAGAGTACAGCAACCTCAAAGATTTGTCTAATCTTTACTGTGCAAAATCAAACCCTTCTGGATGAAGAATGCTCCATGCCGCTGCCATCTACTACCTAAACTGTATGGTATGTGCAGAACATTGCTATTGCATGACTTTGCATGTACTGTAGGCCTATTTCTGAATTTGACTATGGGAGTCATAAAATTCATATTTGAAAACTTCCTAGAAAACCAACTCTATTAACTGGAAATGTGCACCAATTAGAATATCTCAGAACTTTGCCACTTGCAATCAACATGCTTCTAGCCAATAGTAACCTTGCCTAACAACAGCACACAAATATTGTATGTAATAGCCATAGAGTACAATCGTGACTCACGTGATTGAAACTGCACGTCCGCCAGTAATGTACAAACGTACCTTCACTATCAACACATTGTAAAACACATTGTTTGCCAACTGTCTGTTTCTAAGGAAAAACCAGCATCTGGATGGATCACTATCGGAAACCTAGCCTTTGACATCACATCCTGTTGGCAAGTCAACGATCAGTGCAAGCCACGCTCACCACAGGTTCCTGAGAAACAACAGTTCCCTGAAAAACTGTTTAACTTCCGATTCTTTGTATCAGCTTCTGCATGGTGCACCCAGGTTCCAAGTTGAATTCTTGCTAAAGATCGTTTCTTCCGAACTTCAAGTGGTATCTGATTTCAGTACAAGGGAAAAAATTACCGTTTCTCAGTAAGCAGTGTACAGTACCCTGTACTTTAATCCCAGGTAGCATACAGTATCTGCAGGCTGTACACTGAACATCAGGTGAAACGTACGGTTCGAAACTGTTAATTCTGTATAAACATATATGAGCAGTGTGACTTTCACATGGCAAACTCCTAACATGATAAACGTTAATGTGACTTGAAGTGTGCATACACATGATGTACGTGCTACCCAATCCAACTGTAAGCAATGAACTACAAGGATTGATTTGAATAGCCAAAAGTATTAAGCACTGTAAAACGAGCAACAGATACTGTACCTCTGTGTAGTACAAAAAAGACTAGGTGCTACAGCAGGCTAGAATGGTTCTAGATGGGTGTCAAAGGAAGTGTCAAAGGATATCAGATTATCATTAACATTGAAGGAATGTATCCAGTACCACAGTTTTGTGAAGACATACAACGTTTGACAGTCCAAGACAATATGTTCAGTATACTTTATTAATTACAGGAAAGTAACTTGCCAGGCAGCTGTGTCTAGGATACAGTGTTGAACCGATAATCGGTATTCAATATTGGCGGTGTCAGCTGATATTCATCGAATTTGTGGTACATTGGCATCAGCAAAATTTACCTCAGAGACCGATACAACCCAACCGATTTCCATCAAGCAAAGGTTACACGCTCTTTACTTAAGTACAACTAATTCATTTTAATAGGCTATAAAATAGCTAGGGAGTAGTTGCTAATGGAAATTAACAAAATAGTGTGTGCAATAACCTATGGTTTTGTCAATTTTTATGTAGCTTTAAAAATGTCTGTATCAGCCATTACTGAGAATAAGAATACTGGCTATCGGTAACATCGGTTTGTTGTGAAATCGGTCCAACACTACTAGGATATATACAGAACTAACACAACGATCTTCTTTCCAGTAGAACCAGTGATTGATGAAGACTGTTAAAATAACCCTTTCAAAATTTGCCTCTTTGTTAACTTGACCACAAAAACACAGCAATTAGATAGTACAGTAAGCTACGCACCAGGATGACATGCAGATACTTGCTGCTTTGCAGGAGGAGCTTCTTATTTTTCTCTGAGTGTACACGGCACAGCTTTCTTTTGAAAGACGATAATAGCACTAACAATACAGATTAGCTACAACTTTCTTTTTGTTTTGTTTTTTTGTTCTCATATAGGAGTTGAGAGCGAAGTTTGATAATTAATGAGGTGAAAATTTTGGGGAGGGCTAAAAGGGTTCAGCAGCCTCAACAGGCAACAAAACATAAACACAAGTTATTAATTTACAAAATAATGTCAATTAAGCAGAAGCCAATATGAATAAAAGTTTCATAAATACTTCTATGTCCCACACACACCCTGTAGATGCAACTGCCTGCAAACAGCTCCATAAAACAAACGACCCACTCGCAACTACACCTTACAGATGTGGGCATTCGTGACTGTCTACTTACTGTAACCCTTGCTCAGAATACTCAGGGTTTTTATCTGTTTTCGAACTTGTGATCAAGGAGAACATCAGAGTCCTGAAAAAAACATGTATGCAATGTACGAAAGCCCAAGGAGGCCGATCTACAGCATCAAGGGCACAGTGCAAGAACAATTTATTTGAGATTTACTAAGTCTTGTTTAGTGAGTGTTAAGTGTAGGCATACGCCTACGATATGAATTCATGTGTTACAAAACTGCCATTGCCTGATAAGAATGTACAGTATTGCACATTACTAAGCTATGTGTTGGGAGTATTTTCATTGTGCTAGAGTTTCATCACTCTCAAGAGCAGTGCCATTAAGGCAGAGTATTAACTGGAGGAGTTTGTACTTTGGAGTTCCATGTGGCTATTGCTGTCTCCCTCACTGCAGCAGACCATGCACTGTGCTGAATACTCAATCATATTCTTTTAGCTTCTCTCTTCAGTTCTCCAGCCATGCCTTTTAAGCCCTTGCGACATACGACTTGCAGAGGGCCTTTTCATCTTCCGCCTACTGCATTCTTCAGCCATGCCACTACCGTCCTAGTAGTAAAGTACATCTGGGAGAGCAGCTTCTCTTTCTCTTCCACCTTACTTAACTCATCAAACCACCACGCTCTTCATCATGCAGATTAGCTACAGCACACTTCTTCTTAAATTGAAACCTTTTAACTTTTACAAAAAATTTGAAAATATTAACTTTGTGACCGTGTTCCACTCAGACTTCTGACATTGATATCTTCTACTGTACTACCAGCCAATAGAACCAGACACCAGTTTAAAGAGATGCCTCCGGTAATTTGTAAGTACCTTAATTTCTTAATTGTTACTAAGTGTAAGGAACTCTCAGCAACAAAGGACTGGTTATTACAACTTTTCCAAATTCATTTACATCTCAATCTCTTTTTTCTTCTATTGAGTCCACTTTCAAACCCATTTAACACCAACAAAAATCTTATACCTGAAGTTGCAATACAGTACTGTAGATGTCACTGCAATTTCCACGAGAACTGTATCAAACATGTCTGATTCACAGTGCAGTACTATGGAACGCCAAAAGGACCACATTATATGATGTAAAAATATACAATGACACAGATGATGATGACGATGTAACAATGTACAATGATGATGTAAAATATATGATATAAATAATGGTGTAAAAATATAAAATCAGGTAGTAAAATCTTAAGATGTGTTTGAAAACATGTACGATGATGTACCAAAAACATGTACGATGATGTTAAAACTTACAATGATGTAAATATTGATGATCAAAAATGTTACATTCGTAAAAAAAAAGTGTGCACGTCAGAATTGAAGAAAAGGCCCTCTCCCATATGGTTTTGTCCAATAAGGGGGTTACCTGTCAACCTTTTATTTTTTTTTTCTGAAGTTACCATGTTTACTTGCAACAACATTAAGATTAAAAAATACAGGAATTATAGACCAAAGGTGTCGTTTGTTTGTACTTTTCCTTAATGTTGCTACACTATTATAGTGAAGGTTTCATTTCTGTCCAATATGAGCCGCACCGAGGGTCATTGTAGCAGATTTAGCAGGGCTTATTGAGTATGTTTGGTATGGCCACTCTCGAGACAGATCTCCAGCCACAATGCTGATAGGTACAACCCTGTTTATTGTGCACCTACATAGGCCTGTATGCCGTAATGAATGAACCTCTATAGGTCTATGTTGAGGAAGAGTATTTTTAACAAATTGCCAAACTATGCTAAACCTATGTTTATATTATCTGCATCTGATGGCAGGGAAGTCCTGCCAGGAATGTGTGTGAATAGTTCATGAAATGTACCATTCTTTATGGAAATTTCCCTGCACTTACTTGGCATTTCAGCTCCAGTGCCAATTGCCATTCTTGTTATCAAAATTTCCTAATTTCTATTTGATCTTCCTTTTCTGTGCGGAATGCGTACGATTATGAGTGTTAATATCCAATTAATGTCACCTTTGATCTTCCTCTTGGCAACTTAAGTCTGCATTGTAATCAATAAGTACAAGGCGTAGGTGTTTTTACAATGCCAGTGGAACGTATGTGGGCATGTAATGGGAACGTATGTAGGTTGGCACTGGAGGAACGTATGCAGGTCAGCACTAAAGGTGAAACAAAGAGTTACATAAATGTTTTCTTTTTTTCATTTCGACATATATGCGTATGTACGTGCACAATTGACACAATGGACATATCCTATCGTCGCTGGAGTCTGTCGTGAGAGTAGTGATACCCTAACATCTTCAATAAGCTACAAAATCTGCTACAATGACACTGGGGTTCAGGGCTTAGTGAGCAACAATGGAAATTTTACTACAATACAGGGGCAACAATCCAGGTTTGACAGACAAAAAGAAAAAGGTTTTGTTTCATATTATAGAAAAGTCTAACAAAACAATGCCTTTGGTTTGTACGTATTTTTTTTAAGTTTTATATCTGGACGTTGTTACAACTATACCATGATAACTTCAGATAATAAGAAAAATAATAAATAAGGTACCCCTCTTATTGAGCGAAACCATGTACTTTCTTCTCTTTTGACCTAGGCCACTACTTTTCAAACATATTTTTGATCATAACTGTATACACAATCGTACCTTTTTACATCATCATAAGTTTTCAGTACATGATCATATGTTTTTTGTACATCATCATACATGTTTTCAAGTACATCTTAACATTTTAGAACATCAAAAATTTTTACATCATCATCTACGGTACATCATCATATGTTTTTACATCATCATCGTTGTATATTTTTACATCATCATGTACATCTATGTATATTTTTACATCATCATTTACATCATCATATATTTTTACATCATCATGTGATGTGATCCTTTTTGCGTTCCATAGATAACTTCAGCGAACAAAAATAACAGGTTGAAAAAGGTAACCCCCTTATTGGACGAAACCATATGGGAGAGGGGTTTTCTTCAATTCTGACATTCGCCACTTTTTTTCCAAACGTATCATTTTTGATCATCACTATTTACATCATTCTAAGTTTTTACAGCATCGTAAGTTTTCAGTAAATGATCGTTTGCTTTTGTTACATCATTGTACATGTTTTCAAGGACATCTTCAGAATTTTAGATCATCGTATATTTTTACATCATCATTTACACCATCATGTATTTTTACATCATCATCTTATATTGTTACATCATCATCATTTATATCAGCATATATTTTAACATCATCATACAATGTGGTCCTTTGGCGTTCCATAACAGTACTGATCCCGAAGTTGGACAAATACCAGGACTTGCTTGGGCATGCATGGTCAGTGCACCTACTGTACTTTACTGTAGTTCTGTTCCTTGGTTTAACAACGTCCTCTGTCTTTGTCTCATCCACATTACGCAATAGGCAAAATGTGGCATTTGTGTATGAATTCATAGTATGTCCTTCCATTTGAACATATATACTTTAGGAGATCCACTCAATTTTGTGAAGTTCACTGGGTTAACAGGATGCTAAACAGGACTTCCTTCACCAGAGATTTTGATACAAATCTGTACAAAGGTACTGTACATACCATATCCATACCACATTCTAAGAAATTGTGTAAAGTAGCCAGGGTCACAAGATGGGACTTAAATTGAGTCCTTGTTATAAATCAAATTCAGTAGCAAAGGATCAAATTTTTCCTTAATGGCTGATCACAAATAAAGTCAACACAGTACAGATTATGTACTTCATATTGAAGTCTACTGTACTCACAAACCACATCAAGTTTGCAACTCAGATGACTTTAAGGTAAGGACAAATAGTATAGTACTACAGAACTTTACAATGGCTCAGTATTTTACCTCTCCTTACTGTACCTACTAGCTGCTTTGGTTCATCAGTTGCCTTGGGCAAGATGTGAATCCAAGAACATCACGGAAACACAACGTATCAACAGAAAATGACTGCTGCACTACAATGAAAGTATCCACAACTTTCACTACTTTACATACAGTAGCTGTACAGTAAATGGTTGCAAGTGCAACAAACGATGTAATGTTTGCACCAGGTCAAAAATTAGGATCTGAAATTTGTGCAAACACTACTGCACCGACATTCCCCTTTTGTCATAGTAGTTTTCTAAATGAAGAGGTCTTCATACATACATGGTTGGGCTACAGTAAAGGAATAAAACAAAACACTGTCAAAATGGTATATATGTGGTACTGCATGGAAATTCTGCAAATTATTTTGATAAATTGAGATGTGACATTATTCTGTGAGGTTCATAGAAACCTCTACAGCACTTTCCTTTTGAAGACAGCTCAAAAGTACTGTAGCTTTGTCAGTTTCAAAACATGATTATATGTAGAGAGGAGATGTAATAACAGAAAGCGATTTATTGATAAAAAAGAAACAAATTAGTAACCGAAGGACAGCAGTGCTAGAAGAGCTACACAATGTACCCAATGAACCAGTACTTGAACTTTGTGTGGCAATTCAATTGTATCTTACTGATATTGTTTTCATAAATTCACTAAAACAGATCTATTTTGCCCCCACAATATCATATCCTTTTTCTTGAAGTTCTGCAAATGAAAGAGGCTCCTTAAAATGTTGTAATCATAATTCATCAGTAGCTATCTTCTTTCAGATATTGTGCAACATTCCTCACAACAAGGTGAAGTTAGCAACTGTCAGGATGTGCAACCCAGAGTGCTTTTTTAATGTTTCATAAACAATGTTTTCCATCATTTTACTGCATGTAACTACGTATTTGTAAACTAACAGTTTTCTGGAATATTCCACTACAGTACAGTAGATCTATGTTGGAATGAGGGGGTTGTGATTCATGGTACATGGCTCCCCTTCTGAGAATGTTATTTCTAAGCCAAGCCAGCAAAAATAACTATCACGTACATGTAGTAGTACTGTAATAAGTATAGTACGAATGGGTACTCTATTCTCCCCATTCCTGCTCCCTCCCCTCCCTGCTTTTCCCCTTCTCCAACACCCCTTTGAAATCTCTTTAAACCATGGAGGTACTAAGGATAAGTGCTTGGATGGTTTCCAAAATTTATGAAGCAATTTTGAATTTAGCAGATAGCCACAAATAACATCTGCCTGTCACGGTAACCAGAGAGATACTGTACTGTTGAGGTCCAGCAACATCACCCAGTATTCAAGCCAACAAAGTTATGTGCTTCAAATATTGTGTCTGCAAGTGTATTTGATCCCTCTCTTCGAGCAAGAATCAGTGTCCATTCAAAATATCTCAGTCGACAAAACACCTCAACACAATAACTGCACTGTATTACCACAATGTACAGTGTGATGGATTTGTAGTTTGTGACAATAGAAGCTGATAATCCTCTGCAGTAAGATTATGACAAATTCACAAGTATGCTGCTGTGTCACAAACTATTTTAAGTACTGTTCATACCAGTTCATACCAGTTGGAAAAGTTAAAGTAAACTACATAAAGTAATTATGGTCTACATTCTACTTAAATTGGAGAATTTATGGCATGAAACCTTTCCACACATGTCGAAGGCAAGCAAATTAATTTTTGAGATCTAAGATAATTCAGAAATTCCACACCCTGATGGGCACTTTGGAGTTTGCCTCTAGACCTGCATCAAATTTGCTGGCATGAAATGAAGTCTCTGACATGTATGTTATGTACAGTGTGTTGACCTCTTCACAATACAGCAACTACTGTATAGTGCTGTTTTAAGCTACCATACATTTTGTAATATACTGTCAGCTAAAGTACTACACTTTGATCTTTACATTCTGGAAGTAAATAGACCATCATACAGAGTTGACACCTTGTCCTCTGTCATAAGCACAAATAACCTTTGCCCCTTCCTAATCAAAGGAACTCACTCTTATACTTGTGATGCGGATGATATCTACCAAGTAGCAAAGTATTTAACCTGAACTATCCCCACTTACCAGTTTACTGTTGGCAACTACCTCATATTCACAGTGCAAATAACCCATCTGAATGTGTCTAAGATTTTTCTACTTACAGAATGGTAATATCATACCTTGGTTTGGCCAATTAGAATGGCACAGATGAAAACAGCATATTGTTTTTATTAACCAATCTATTTTATATATATTTTGTTTCATGATTTCTGTTTTTGAATTGCATGGGAAAATTGCAGAGACAAATAGTATGTTTGTGTCACAAAGGAAATAGCACGTGCCAACAAAAAAATCAACAACCTTTTACGGACTGTAACAATGTTAATGCTGTTGTTTGAACTCATTTCAGTGTGAACTTCCCATCACAATGTTTCTACTAATCTAGTACAATTTTACAAATTAGACTAATAATAACATTCACAGAAACCATATATCAAGGAAGTAAAATGGCAACTTCCTGAGCGTCAAAGAGTTTAAGTTTAATACTGTAGGTGTATTTGTTTGTGTTTTGATGCTTCACTTCAAGGGGAACTCCCCACCCGATAGATCAATCAGGGGAATTCCCGTCATCACTACTAATTCAGCAATACCCTATGTCAAATGCCAGACCAGCGATATCTCTGCTTCAACCAGCTGACTTGAATGACTGAATGAATGAACATCATGTAGGAGTTTCACTTGTTTAACACATTTTATCATGAGTAATTGCGTGGGGGGATGTAATGAATAAAGAGACGGTTTATTTAGGTTTGCAAAACATTAGAAAATTAAAAGGTCAAAGATGTGTAGGAAATCTATGATTAATAAAACCTATGATTTCACTGAATGTGTCCCACAAAAGTCAAACATTCCACAATGTTTTGGTAATATGAGCTGAATAAATAGAAAAGTACGAACTGCACATAAATGTAACCTCATTTTCATTTATTGTACTTCTTTTCATTCTCTTTCTCTGAAACACTTGTTCATTCTTGCAATGTGACCGGCATCTAATGTATTCACTTCCTATGCACCTCTTGGAATTTTTTTTTTATTTTGGAGATTTTGTTTTTATATGCAGTTTTTCTGATCCACTTACTCTATCAGATGTGTGGGAAGTACAAAACTGTACACTACAATCTCTGTGTCACAAATAAAAGGATAAAGCTGGAGAAATCCTATCAGTCTTATTGGAGAACAACAGTAGTCTGGGTATATATGTTCGATTTGTCACTTAAAAGTATTCATTACATGACTTCACCAAACAGTGAATGCTCATTTTGTACATGAGGTCATCATCACAGCCACTTCAGACAGTGTCCCAAACTTGTTGTGACTTCTGTACCAATCTCTACTGGATTTCAATACTGCGGAGCTTTAAACCATTGCACCATACCAATGTTCCTTCACTTTGCACAGGGAAGACTGCATGAAGACTTGAGTAAGTTTTTAAAAGTATAAAACCAAATTGAAGCTACAATACTTATACCAGCAAATAACTTAAAGCATATGATTTTATTCCTCCTTTCACATCCTCCTATTAAACTGCAAGATTTGAACAATTACTTGCAGTTGCATCAAGCTGATGTTCCAATATTGACCCTGTCCTTAAATATCTTTGTAAAATAACGTCATGATGATAATCCAACCCTATCTCAACCCCCCCCCCCCCCTCTCTCCTGTATGCAAATATGGCCTGAAACAACCTGAGGAATGCACGGCTATATAATACCTTAATAGAGAATACTGTAGGTACAGTACAGCAAGTTGTGACACGGATGAAGTAGTCAAAGGTCATCAACTGAATGTGGACACTGATGACCTTTGACCAAACAACATTCCATGTTCAAAGCTAAGAAGAGACATAAAACATACAGTCTACTCATTAATACTATGTATGAGGCATCAACATAAGAAAACTTCAAAAAGAAAGTTTTTTCTCTCTATTGGGACACTTTCAGACAGAATTTGCCACTGACAGATCTTTATTTCCCACAAATCTGTTCAGGGTCATGTGACATGAAAATGCATTAAGCATTAAAAATATTAAAAAAAAGCCACAACTTCCATCAAAGATTGACCAAGTTCAAGGAAAATTAGTGTCTCACATCTGTATAATGAATAAACATTGCCTAAGTATGCAAATTTGTGACGTCAAGAGATGGACCATGATGTTAATCCTTTGTTGTATGTAACCTTGCCTCAAGGACATTTGAGAATTTTATATGCCTGGGGAGTTTTATTTTGGAAGTATGTATTTTCTTCTTCAAAAATATTGATATCAATAACCAATGTGAAATTCAATAATTAAGGGGAAAAATATGTAGGTAGTCTCTGTAACATGCCAAGACAACTGTATTTAAACCTGTACTGTATGCAGTACAGGTACAGTTGTAGTTGGTTTGGCCTTACTCTACCATTGTCAAGTTACATATTTTGCACTTTGAGAAAGTGCTACAGCTTTGTAAAGAACTCTGAATATGAAATTGTGACCTTTACATGCCTTCACTCAGTGGCATATAGCTATCATCACTCAGTGGTGATTAAAAACTTTTCTTCAGGTCATATGCATAATGAACAGATGAGGAGACACTGTAACTTACAACTGCAGTAGCTGATCTAAATCTCGCTCATTGGCAAGTCAACTTTCCGAGCTCTAAGCCATGACAAGCACGGTACAGTACCTTCTCCAAATGTGCCAATGGAGATCAAAGTCCAAACATGTACAGTACAGTATCATAGCTCACCTTGCACGTTCCTGACTTTCTGCTGCTTGCAGTCCACCTTTGACCGTCACCCGATCTCATTGATATTTTGCTGTACTTATGAAGATAATGGATACTGTGATGTGCATACAGTTTGTTAAAGAATTAAGTGAATTTTGTGATACAGTATTGGTCCTCATGGTGTACAAATATGAGACTAATTATAGTCTTTGCTGACCCAACATGAGCAATGTTGTAAACACAAAGTTATATCCCAGATCTGGAAGGAGAGCCAGACATTTTGAAGAGCAGGAGCAGCCCTTGAAAGGGCACTTCCATAGTGGGTAAGAAATAGGTCTGTGCCAAGAAACAGAGCACCATCAAATGGTGAAACATACTGTACCATACACAAAACTTTTCTATGCCAAATAAACCTCCAAGACTTTAATCCAGACTAGATAATGTGAAGTGCCACGTAAGTAACATGTTTTGGGTATAGATTATCAGGGGAGATCTACTGTATACTGTACATCTGTGGAACAATACTGTAGTCACAGGGACAGGCTACACAAGACCATCCCATGAGAGACTGCACACAGAGTGACCTGAACTGAATTACCCAGGTAGGTAGTCTACAGTATGTACATCACATTCACAGACTAACATGCCAGTACTGTACTGTAACCCAGTGATATTTGTCAAGGAAGAAAAGAGCACCTCGCACTGCACTTGCTTCTGTCCCCGCCCCAGGCGGAAGGGCATGAGGAGATGCCCTTGTTGCCCTGTCGGCCCTGCATTTCATCATTCAGCTGAACTGATATTGTTTTTCTGTTTTATTTCATAATATGAGTCACCACTTGATTGTGAGGTTGCAATATTTCCCACAGTACACTGAGACTGAACTCATAAATATCAGCAATTACATATCAACTGAATACAAAGATGAGCATTTAAGCTGAAAGAAATAACAATTGTCATGTAATATGCAATTAAAATAGACAACAGTCACTTTGCTTTCATGTTAAAGTGTAAGGTATATACTGTAGATTGTAAGCTTCCAACAAGGTTTAATAGTACTGTAAGTCCGCTTTATGGATGGTTCTGTGTTTTCACAATTCCATGTGCTGCCGTACAACATTAGGTACTGTATTACACAACGCACTTGTTTAGCCTGTGAACATGAGCTTGCCAGCAGGCGTTGCTTGTCCTGCTAGATTAATAAAATAAAAATACTGTCAGGAAAAACTTGTCTACAGTAGCACTAGTACTAATGAATAAACTTTCACCAATTACATACTGTATACCCATGCAGTCCTTTCTGTGTGAATTAACATACTGTGCTCAACTTGTAACTTGTATGACCCCATTGATAAAATCAATACATTAGTATTCAGATCCAAATGGTGATATATGCATGTTTATCATCCATCGATTTTGAGACACTGCCACAAAATTGTGTCCAAGGAACTTTATTAAGATTCAAAGAGATATTAAAGTAAACTAGTTATAGTCATTAAAAAAAAATAGTGAATTAATACCCCAGATGTCTCAACCTACCTTCCTTCATGACTGAATAGTGTATTTCTGAGTACGCATACTGAATGCAGCATACTCTATATACAGTGTACAGTATGTGGAAGAAACAATACCTTTCCCCTGTATAATTAAACACTGATCAATCTCTGCAGAAAGCTTGGTAAGATTCCACATGAAATTACACTATAATAATATCTAGCAACTAGCATGCATACTTTGGGACAAGTTGTAAAGGAGAAGGAAAGTCAGGACTTGGACAATGGTAAATGAGAGAATAACGTTTGGTGAACACCATCAGCAAATTTCATTTGCATACGTTGTTTACTTTCCAAGATATTGCAATTTGAATGCTCATAAAATACATTAATCAGGAAGCTGCCATTTCGAAATTATGGTAACATCACCAGACCACATGTGATTTAAAACCTTTTGTTTTTCTTTATATTTTATTGTCAATATATTTCAACAGTTGTGCATAGATTCAAATCAGAGTATTAATGATTTGATTATTGCATGGTACACCTCAGTAATTCAACACAAAATGTGTACAGTGTGTGTGGATTTATAGAAATTATGTAGATAAAGAAAACAAGAAATACATTAAAATTCCTGCTATCAGTGGTTATGTTACATCATTATTCAACTTAGGCAAAAATGGCAGAAGTACCCTTCTCTGCATTTCAAGTGTTTAACTTGAATAGGAAACAATATCTCTGAATGAAACTTTGGGAAGATCATCGAAGATGTTTGTCAAACATTTCTAAATCACTTTGGTAAATATACTCCCAGGTTCTCCTTCTCCTTTAACATCAGCTTTTGAAAGTATGCATACTGTATAGTGGGTATTGACCAATAATCGGACTGGACATCAAATCGGGTCAATGTTCACCACTATCAGTAAAACATCAGCTCGGGGCAAAATTTCGATGCCGCTGATGCTCAGCAACCTAGCTGCAGATATGTTTGGACTGGGGATGTATTAATCCATGAACTAGGATAGGAATTGAGAAATTCCACATATCAAGGCTATTTCTATCTGAAAAGGTGAAAATATGCCTGTAAAATTTGCGATCATCTTGAAATTGAGATAAAAGCACTCCAGAGACTACCTCATACATTAAATGAAGCTTTTAGGCACAGCTAGAAAAAGTGCAAACTTCCCGGGAGGCTAATTACAATGTAGTACGATGTAACTAACGGCAGACCTAACATAATGCTGCAGGCCATAGCCACACTAGAGTGGGGTCAAAGGGCCCGCCATATGGCCACTTTGGGGTCCAGTGGGGGTCCAGGGGGGAACTCAGCAATTTTAGCGTTTTTAGATTGCTATTGTATTTGTTATTGTATCAGTTGAAATACAATAGTTCAATAAGAAAAAATCATTGATATTGCCTCAAATTACAACTTCTACAGAAATATTGCAAATGTCATGTAGAGCAAACTGTATTATATGCATTTTTGAAGTTGAAATGTCTCAAAAAATATCGTGAAAAAAACAGGTAAGATTGTATACACCCTTCCGAAAATTTTATGTAAAGATATTCTAATGCAGTTGGTGTGTATCAACTAGCCTAAGCACCTTGGCTATTCATACTTCCATATTACAGGGAACAAATAACTTTTTGTAAGTTGCAGGCGTCAAAGTTTTTCAAGAAACATTTAAATATTTTTTTGTTTTGTCCCTTGATCCTAGTCACTTTAAAATGTTTAAAGGTTTGAAGAAAGAGACTGATAGTTTCTTGACATGTTTTGATCACAGAAACATGCGTTTAGATTTGCATTTTTGTGGATTGTGATATGTCTGCTAGCTGTCATTTTGCAGATGGTTTTAGTATTCCAAGCCATGTGCTTCAAGTTGTGTACACCAAAGCTGCATATATGTAGGCCTATACAGACTAGGGTATACATGTATTTTAAATTTCTTTATTAACTATTACTGGATGCACTAGCAAATACTAATGTACAGTATTCCGTCAAGTAAACTTTTGCAACTTAGACCCAGGCTAGTTTTTTATTATCTTAGTCTGTAATGCATTAATTACTGAACATCTTTCATCCAGAGTTATCACAACTACAAAAATATGTATGTGAAGAACTAGGATTGCAAGTCTTAGTGTTGTATTACTTGTAAATGTAATAATTCACGAGAAAGCTTAGGCCTATAATTTATTATGAAACTGAGTTAAAGATAATCAACATGCCTATAGTCAACGAAATAGGCCTAGGTCCTACGTACCACTTGAAAGCTGCGGCATAAACATACTTAGTGAGGTAACAGTAGTTCATTTGCCAGATAATTGCTTTTGGTGAAAAACTGAAATTGAGATTACATTAGACATCAACCACCATGTCGCGCTTTGCAACACAGAACAGTAAGTATAGGCCTGCATGTATAGGCCTGTAAATGTTGGGATAGGAGCTGGCATACGGTACACTTCCGCTTAAACCACAGCGAAATACATAAATTCATAACTTTCTCTTCCCACTCAATCCGATTTAAAACACGTCTTTCATGTCCTACATAAATAACTTACCTTCTCGAAACTATTATCTTTCCCGCTCTTCAACAAACACATGAAAAAGTTCAATACTACATCAAATCGGTACCGTCTTCTCTAACATAACAGTTATTGTTTTCCGTCAGGAAAGTAAGCAGTGCGGTGAGTGTTGCATGCATATTCACTACCGAAGTACGCAACCAACACAACTCACCAGTGTGCATTGCTGCTGGTGTACACGTCTTTGTACAGGCCATCGACAGTTACAAAACTGGGTAGTGACTGTGAAATATCCGACCCGTACCAGCAAACAAATCCCATTGTCAACGTCGCTGTTGTCATTTTTTTTCAACGAGACGACCACCAACATAGGGGAATATCTCACAACGAGATGTTAGAAATCTTAAGAATAATATTACATTCCTCCCAAAACCACACTTTTGACCCTAGACAAGTTAACAGTTAGGGCGTAAAACGAGCTTCAAGATCGCTTCCATAAAGTCATGTTCCAACACACCCTTAGGGAAAAAGAAGGTTCCGTTTGCCATGCATGGGGCAACCAAATATTTTGGACAGGAATTCCAAACAGTCTCGGTTACTAACAACAAAGAATTGCATGAACTCTGAAAGACCTGTTTCTTGCTAGGTTCAGATTAGAGCTTTTCGGTAATTCACTTGTTTGCCTGCAGTAAATAAACTTATCTCTGAATAGTTGAGTTAATAGTCTGTAAACTAGTAAATCGTGAACGGTGCTGTCACATGGCAGCTTTTTCTTTCATTGACAATGGTTTCCATGGACTTTGCACCCATTGGAATTCTTTTGACTGTGTTACCTAGGTAACCTAGTAACTACAATTCCACTTTACTGGTCTATTCTGAGAATAAAGTTTGCACACTTTTGTAGGGCATATTGAATGGTTTCACAATGCAAGTGTCATTATAGGCCTAGACTTATAAAGTTTGTAAACAAAAATGGGTAAACTTAGAAACGTGAACGAACTTTTTCAGCCTATGCAGGCTTTACTTCCGGCGATAACTTTGCAGTGCCAGACAAATGTGCTTGGATTTGTTCAAAATAGGCCTAGCCTATAGTATTTTTTTTCAAATATTTAGCAAATTCAAACACTACGATGAACGCAAATCATTGTTTAAACGAAACAGGCCAATACCTCAAACAGAAAAAAAATAACATCCGTGTTTGACTAGGTGTTTTGAAGCCATGCAGAGGGCATGCTGGGTATATTGCACGTTTGTGGACTTGCCATTCGACTTTTCAAATTTATAGGATCATTATCATCGTTCAATAGTCCAATTAGGACCTAGCCTACATCTGTTACCGAATCTGTATATTGACATGTGGGCTACCTCATATCATGTATTTGACTGTATTTATGCAATGAATCCTTCACACTTTATTTATTTGTGATGATGTATAAACTGACAGGATCAAATTTACGTATCTGGAAGTGGAAAAAGCGAATCTCAGTGACATTGGCTCTGACAGTTATTATTCACACTTTCAAGTTTCATTCAGAAGCCTTTCAATTTAAGCCATGGGCTAACTTAGTTGGTCGACCAAGTTCAGGCACTTATGCAAGGTGATTCCAAAAGTTCCATTTTGGAATTCCTTAATCATGATACGTCTATTTTAATCACTTCAACGGTTTTGAACACGACCAATTGTACGTACCTAGACACTACTAGTGTTTCTTTGTAGTTTATATATTTCAGTTACACAGATTACGTTGACTCTTAAAAGCACACACTGACACAGCACGAATCCGTTACCTGATTTAGCACAGAGCATCCGGCGGAAGATCCATTCCAACAAATAAACAACGATCATACAGCTGCGAAACAATTTATTAAAAACTTGTTATAAAAAGAACTTAATGACTCTATTGTTCCATTGCTACTGTGCTTTCTTTCGTTTTACTTTCACAACCTTCGAAAACTATTCATGTATGTCCACTCGCTAACTTAACAAAGCTTAGGCCTATAATACGTTAGTGTAGGTTAGTACTGAGCATTTGCGCCCGCACATGTGTTACAGGCGGATGCAGGGAATCCCGCCTATCATACACGTACGGCATGCATTGCATCTCATTATTACTTTACATTGTTTGTTCGACGCGCGACAGAAATGTAGACATATGTTAATGAACTTGATGATGTCAATTGTTGTACACGCGTATTATTGTATACGCGTATATTAAGGATCTTCGTATGACGTCAATTTTTCCGCCAATATACTTCCTGAAACGCGCGTTAGCAAATGATGTCATAACAGCGCACTAGTGGTTTATTTTTGATCTACGATTGTGCTTTGCTTCTAAGAATACCTAGCTTTGGTTTATACAATTGACGGAAGGAAGTTTTACGTATTATATCGGCTTGCTTTTCCGACTTCTTATTCTTGTCCTTTTTTCTTCTGCCTTTCTTGTTCAGTAAATTCTTATTTTTCGACATTTTCAGGAAGAAATTCTCCAAAGAGAAGGAAAGTGGGTTTATATATTGTTGGAGGAGAACTAAGATATAGACCCTAAAGGCAAATGAAGGGTATCGTTTCTCTGTTACAGCTTTCAGATTTAAGGACGATTACTGATAAAGCTGGCAACTTTTTGTTGAGAAATGACAAAGACAGTCACCTTTGAAAAACAAATATCCAGCTAGAAAGGAAACAGTTATCTTCAGTAAGATGAAAGATATAGGGAAAGCCCAATTTAGAGAATTTTGTTTGCAACCCAGTAAGCTCTTAAACTGAATTTATATATCATATCTTACTACTTTATTTATTATTGAACTGACTGTTTGACAGATTGCCGTTAACAAGTGGAAAGTAGGGCTTAGAGGGAAAATATTAATTTCATAATTTCATCCTAGTACAATGGGGAAATTTATACCATTTACTAACTGCACTGACAGAGGGCTGAGACTATAGTGAAAGGGACTGTTTTTTTCTTTCTTTCTAGAAATTCCCCCACCCCCTTTTTTTCTGTTAAATTAAGTTGATCTTTTTTCTATCTCTTTTCTATCTTATTGACATTTAGACCCAAAATAGTCCTTACACGGCGCACGTAAAGCAAGTATAAGGATCGAGGTCACTCACATGCATTACCAAGCACACCGAATGCGTTTACTTCCATGGCATAAGGGAGTTGCAGCCATTCCAAAGCTTGTTCCGGAAGATTCCGTAGCAGTTTTATGGAAAATAACAACAGGGAAACTTACTAGTCATGACAACCCGACACCTTCCGTAAACGGTTTCCCTGAAAACCGTTTCCCATACCAATTGTCTTCACTGTAGACATACCTGCAGATCCCATATCCGATAGCAAACACAGAATCTGGCTGCTTTGACAGATGAACACAGTAGCACGCGAATGCGGTTTCGAGAAGGAATGTCACCAGTGTGACGTCACACGGACTGAACGCTCGGGGTTCCCCTTTTGACCTTGGTTCCAATGTATAATCAGTCAGTTTCCGTGGTGACGGGTCCCTTGGTAACGACGTTAGAAAATCAAAACATAACAGTCGCAGGTATGATAGCGTGACCTCGGTTTGTTGCGGAAGAACTTGCCTTGTGTTTAGCGTGAAAGTCGGAACTTGTTGGGATGTGTGATATGGAAATCGCACAAAACGAACGCCTCTCGAAAACAAAATACAAGAGAAAAATGTTGGCATTTGCATGCGCTGGAAGTTAAAAATGAAAAAAAAGAAATTGGTACAGGGTCACTTAAAAATGGGTTTGGTCTCCTCTGCAGATTTGAGCACCATCCATACATGTATGATTTTATAAATGCCCATGTGCGCCGTATTTGTGTCAAGAATTAGTAATTAAATAAATACAACGATATCAAAGGTCTTGAACAAGTGCCTAAAATCTATGCAATAGGAAATTTCTGGCCGAAAAAAAATGACGAAAAAAGTTAATCAACAACTTGCACGATCCAGGGAATGGCGGGGTGTTCGATATTAATCAGTTCTTTGTCAATATCACCTGACACTTGTTTTCTGGTAATGGCGCTTTCCACTCTATTTAGTGTGGAGGCAATTCACAGGTAACTTAACTCTCTAATGTACTAAATCTTTCTTTCCTTCTTCCTTTTTTTTCTTTTGTCGGAAGGTTTCAAATTCGTAGACAGTCCATCAACCTTATTGACAATAGATTTACCACCTTAAAGTGTGACCAAATTCTAATGATGACTTATAAGTTTTCACTGCAGTATACTTAACAGTACACAGATGTTGTTCACCCTCCGAAATGCAAACATGCGAGAGTCTTGTAAAAATAGGCCAACATGCAAACAAATTTAAGTTCAGATTAGCTAACTCAATATTTGGCTTTCCACTATATTGTGACCTTCAGTCCGGAGTATGACGTCAAACGGGTCCACTTCACTACCTGTTTAATTCTGACATAGACTTTCAGGATTTCTCTTGACCGGAACCTTTACATAACGAGGTGTCTGCCCTGTGCCAACCTCGGTTTAGCCAGTGGCTTAAACAACTGAGTTAAGGCTGGACCAATGATGACCGAATATTGATCGTTGTCAATACAGGTAAAATTGATGTAGCATCAAGGACACGGGCATGCTATCCTTAGAGCAAAGTCTCAGGGTTGTTGTATGAGCTCAAGTAGTACGGAAAAGATTGTGCATCTAGATGCAACGGTGTAATTCTCTTATTCCTATAAAGACAATGTAAGTTAGAAAAGTGATTGAACGTCCATAAATTTTGTTATTATGTTGTATTTTTTTGTTGTTGTCAGATTGTATCCACCGACGAAATGCATTCAAGTTGAGCACCCCATCCTTCTTGCCAATTTGAAACTGGTGGCACCAATGTTTTTTTTTTTCTTTACCCCTGTTATCAGTGTGCAGTTAGTCTCCAAAGCCTCCTCGTCCTTATCACAAACATCTCATATGCTAAATATACCGATTGGCGCATCGGAAAACAACTACACCTTTTCCACAGCCCTGGCCTCATTTGCACCTTACTAGAAAGCCGAAAATACATGTTCATCAATCGATAGACTTACGTAAATAACTCTCTTTGAAGTATGTCTCCAGATTTCAATGTTTAATCGAAACGTACGTGTTTTCGCCCTGCATTCACTCATTGTGTGCCTAAAGAATCAATGGCATGGGTACAGCTAGCTCATTTCGACGTATTTTCCACACATCTTCTATTTTTTGTCCCTTATGAAGTCTATTTAGATTTTATTTATAACATAAACCGTTTCAATATTTACGATTCACCGAACTTAACTATAATTCACATGCTGCAGCTAGCAGCTGTTGCATTTTGTTATCAATCCGGCCAGCAAAGCAGAAGTACGCATGTGCATAATTACTATTTAAATTAGTCGGAAGTGCATTGTATGCCCAAATTCGGGGTGACCCGAACGTATAATGTTTCATTTTGTGTAAATTGTATCTTCGATTTCAATATCATTGAGTTTATTTCTAGATATACTGACATTAAAAGGTAATTCATGACCTATAAAATTTTAGATCACACTTGCATAGTGTTACATTGATCTGCAGATTAAGTTTTTAGCCAAAATAAGGCTGGTATAACAGTCGCAGATCGTTCGTACAAATTTGCACATCCCTATTTACAAGTCGATCACTCCAAACTGTTTAGTTTGAAATCGCTATAGCAACAGACAGTATTGACGTCAACGAACGTCACAATGCCTGCAACGTCACAATAGCCGTATAAGGCTGTGTAAATTCGTGAATGAACTGCGGCTTCAGTATATCACTATATAACTAGCGCGAGAGATATGCTGGGATCATAACATAAGTAGAATTCAAGAGTGAAAGAGCTATACGCTGACAGTTGTTAGCGAAAATACTACTACAATTCATGAATAACGGATAAGTGTGAGTACATAAAGTGACCTCATCGGTCAAAAGTCACCACCTGGAGGATTTCAGAACATTTCACACGATTTTTATTCGCTTTATATGCCGTCGGAGCATTATCCCAAGAAATCAGTCGAGATGCGTATGGATTTAGATACACTCTCGCAGGTTGCTTTGAGTCAAACGGAGCTTGGTCATATAAGTCAACCCATTGGATCAGAAATTGGATATTGTAAGAATATCCCTCTCACTGTTGAGGAGTTAGTTGCACCAATGGCAAACAACTCGGATATTTTTCCTCACGTTCTACCTCTATCTGGTAGGTACTATACCTATACATATTGCATGCACATGTAGATATCGATATCTATGTATATATACATCTGTAATTTCTTTGCATCGCAAACAGTTAGCCAGCCGTCGCACTAGTAGCTTATGCAATTTTAAATCATTGGTGAACTTTCCTTAAGTTATAATGACAGGGGAGTGAAGTTGAATTTAACTGTTGATGCAATGCTTATCAAATCGCGCTCAGTTGATCATCATTGATCCTCTGGTACTACAGTACTAGGTTGCTGTGTGTGGTATATGCACCGTAAGACCTGCCAGTACTACATCATAGCATAGGTGTTGTGTTCAATTTGAATTACCCGCGAAATTTAAGTGAAAACTCATTGTAGTACACAGGCTTATGCAACATTCTAGTCACATTCAAGTGGTTACCTACCGCTCCTCATTATTTTGAACTGTAGAATTGGTTAGGGAGTACTCCCTGTATTTTTCATTTTCCATTTTTTCTTTGTTTTTTGTTGTTGTTGCTTCGTGTACATTTTCGACAGTGTATTTATGTATAGATGCAAGATAGTACACGTGACTGCTTGGGCTAACGAGCACTATACATATTGGGAGTAACGAATCGAATAGTGCCGGTGTTCTAAAGTTGGTTTCATAGTAAATTAGAATGTCACATATCGCAACACTGGTGTGCATGGCTATAGAGTATAATGACAGGCCATCATTTAAAATTGTCAAGATATTGTTACACGTTGTTGGCAAATTAAAGATTTTGGGGTAAGACATTTTCAATGGAATGTTTGTCAGTGTATGGGATGCATATGAGTAGATATTGCCGATTGGAGAAATGAAAGAAAACGGAAGATTAAAATGAAAGGGGAAAAATAGCTGACCTTGTTCAAAAAAGTATTCATTACTGCCCACTCTATGCGTTGCACCCACATATTATTTCGAAACGTATGAGTTACTCATAGGCACATGTTAGTTTATAATTTGTCGGTGTAGGCTATATTGGATGACATTTAGCAAGTGTTAAACAAAAATATACTTGGTAAAGTTGATGTCATACGTAATGCCCTGTCGTGGGTGGCACTTTCCGTTTACAACTTTAATCATGTCTTGGATGAGTCGGTTATAAGTTGTACACGTGCGCTTCATATTTGTCTTTGTTGGACTCCTTTGAGCGATTACAGTTTACTAATTTCTCTAGCCATTCGGATTTTATTTTTCCCTACTCCGGATCGCACTTCTGTGGAGGTTTTATCCAAAGTCCCCCTCATTTTTGCGATTGTTTGCTTAAATATTTTGAGGATTTTTTGTGCCACGACTCTGAATACCACGTGAGTGAAGCAACAGCGCTAAATTGACTTTGCATTTTCTTCTTAAGTTGAATCAATTTTTTCTTTCTTTGTTATTGATGTACTATTTTTTTCCTCTCTCTCTCTCCTTTTTTTTTTTTTTTTTTTTTTGGAACTGTGTCTTTGTGTCCGATGGGTATATCATAATCGTGAATGACACTAGTTACACCGCATATAGGCCACGGAAACTCTCACTGTTAGCCTGCAACGAAGGACTCAGTCAGTGACTTTGATAGGTGTTTACGCTCGATAGAAAATACTGTTGTCATGGCCTTAGCTTCAAGCAAACCATCAAAACTGCTGCGTTTTAATGAGACTTGCTAGCAACTTCGAAAAATACGTCACGCTTTTAGAGGTTATTGACAATTTAGTTCGTGGCACCATACGCATGTAGCAGTAACATAAATCAGTGTAATGTGTTTGTGTGCATGTGTTTCACTGATAACCTTCCATCAGTCAGTTCCTGTAGCCATATCCACATGCTTAACAACACAGATGCTGCTAACTATTCCCTACCCAAGCACGCATGCGCGCGCAGGAATCCGTCCGTCCCAGGTCTGCTGCAAAAACGTCGCAAAACAGGTGTGGTTGTTACATACAGAGTTAGAATTTTCCTACCTATGAATAGGCTATCTCGGAAAGAAGAGACTTTCCAAGTCTTCATAAATGGAACAATTTTGGAATTAAGGAGGTACATTCGTTTGTTTTTTTTTCTCTCTCTCTATGTATTTCATGTTAACACAATGTATTCTTACTACTGAGGCGGGCAGACAAAGCACCAAATTCTTTATGATGTGTGATACACATTATTATGTGAGGAGGAGGATCATTGTTACATCAATTAGTACAGTTGTCTATTTTCACATGTTTCGAAGTGGTTGCCTCTAATCCTTAACAATTCTTGTGTTTTCTCCTTTCTTTCCAGATAACATGGAAGAATACGAGTTTAAGCCTCAGGTCACAGAGGGTGGGTTCATCGACACAAACCACAATATGAACACCTACCAAACCGTTCCGCCAACTGCTATATCCCCAGCAGGTACAGCTCAGAGTGTATCGCCAGTGCCCAGTGCGAGTCCTGACAACAGGTGTTCTCCTCACTCAGGAGGATGGTGGCAGAGTTCGTCGACACCCATGGCAACGGATAGACCTATCACATCCTTAACTGACACAATAGGTGGGATTATCACCAGTTCAAGCAGTTTAATAAACGAGACACCATGTAGCCAATCTATAGTCGGCGGAAGTCCCGTACCTCCCATGCCTACAGACGCCTTTACCCCCACGTCAACGTGTTACGACTCAATTACAACAACCGACATCTCCGCGTCGCAGCTGCCATCTTTTTCGTGTTGCTATACGCTACCAACGACGGTCTCGATGGAGTCATCGCCAGCAGCTTTTGAAACGATGCCTCAGAACATTAATCTCCATCAATCTCAATTGATCAGTACCACTAACATTCCTTGTACGCAATTCGACTCTCCGATTAAGCTCGAGGTAATGAGGTATAGCTGGCCGAGCAACTCTGCCGATCTCAGTGGTCCAGGCTTTGGTCGTCCCGTCCTCCAGCCGGATGATCTCGAAATAAGCCAACCACCCGTCTCAGGAGCACAGCAGTTGCCACAAACAGCTGCTGTGAGTAGGCACCAAGGCATCGGTGACAACCTCATGATGCAAATTACTCCCGGGGCCGAAGTGATCCGTCAACCTTACCAAGTGGTTCCTAGTAGTGTAGGAAAATCGTCGACTTCGAAACCGAGGAAGTATCCCCAGAAAGGCAAAACTCCACCCCACGAGAGACCGTACGCTTGCCCGGCCGAGAACTGCGACCGTCGGTTCTCTAGGAGCGATGAATTGACGAGACACATCCGGATACACACTGGCCACAAACCGTTTCAGTGCCGTATCTGTCTGCGAAACTTCAGTCGAAGTGATCACCTCACAACTCACATCCGCACACACACCGGCGAGAAACCGTTCCAGTGCGAGACCTGCGGAAGAAAGTTTGCCCGAAGTGACGAGAGGAAACGACACTCGAAAATCCATCTCCGTCAAAAAGTGAAGAAGGAAGCCGACCTCATGAAGAACGTCGGGTCTTGCAGCTATCAACAGTCGAGCCCAGAGTCTGTCAATCAACAGTCACAACGGATCACGTCGAATACTCCACCCCAGTTGTCTCCGTGCATGTCGAATCCTGCCTCCGTGCCTATATCGCCGCCTTTGACGACCTCCTAGAAGAGTTTCACAGTAAGCATATAAAACCTATTTGTGTTTTTTGAAGTCAGAGTTTGTTGCACTGTAAGACCTCTTAAAATGTTTGACAGTGCACATGCCCGGACATCAATTACCCCCCCTTTATTTAGGCGGGAAATGATGGCCGACCTGCATGAGCTTTGCTGTATCTTGTCGCGGGTCCGCAAGCTGCGCCCTGCTCCGGCGTCGGCATTACCGACCGGATGGGCTGCAGACTAGAAGGCGGCGACGAGAGTGTTTGTTTGTGTCTTATCCTGGTTGTTCATATTAGCATGATAGCCATATCGATACTATAAAAACCATGTGCTAATTGATCACATTGATCGTGGGAAGTCATTGCATATACCGTCAATAGAGTTGTGGTAAACAAGGGTACATATTAGCAAGGAATTAACGGAAGCTATAGTCGCCAGTAAAAGGTTTCACATGTTGACACAAAATGTGTTATTTTCCTTTCTGTAGTTAGAAACGTCACCGATAATTATCGATTATCGAACTATTACGTAACCAATGAAATATTGAAAATAATATGGAGGAACGTTCTACACTTTAAGGACACATTCATCATCCATCGAAATATTTATTTTCAAACAGGAGATTGTCCTTCAGTTTTTGAGTTCGTTCACATTTATTTATGTTGATTGTTAATTCTTTTTTTTTTTTGGTTGTCACGGGCTGGTCCTGTGTTGGGTAAAGTTCGTACCGATATTTCGCATTGCCGTTCCATCGATAACGGTTCCGTTACGGTCTACAATTATTTATGTATTGTGTCCAGTGACGACGCTCTATGAAAACTTGTATTCAGTCGTGAAAAAGATGACGTTTCTTATTATAATGTAGCTGGTTCCGAAAGACAAAAGGATAAAATGTGATAGACCCTAGTGATCACCACTTAACACTCCCACTGCACAAGCCATCACGAACAACACAGACAGACTATTTGTAAAAAGATATTTAGAATGTAGAATCCTATATAACCAGCTTCTTTTTATATATCTATAATATCACAATGAAACCGCCAGACCAGGATAGTGTAGAGTTTATAGTAAATACGCGATATTTAGAGATGAGAAAAAAATTCATTTATAATATTTATACTTCCTTATGCAGCTTGGCTGATAGCACATTCATTGTTTTATAACTAATTTGTAATTCCTACTATCATTATCGTTATTATAATCATTAAATGGTACTTTTCGTCTGTTTTCACTCAATCGCTTGTAAATATCTTTTGAAAAAGAAAGAATTCTTGCCATATCTATATGTACAGAGGACAGCCTCATAAACAAGTTTAGCAGCATGCATGTCATGAGAGAATACTATTTTTTTTTCTTAAGTTAAGATGTGTTTTCTACAGTAAGCTATTTGCAAATATTTATTTGTCAACGGAAAATGGTTATACCATTGTTTACTTACAAACTTTTTTTCGTATAATTCAAAGTAACACTCGTCAGTATACGCAATTATACAAAATGTCACTTCGTATGAAAACGTAAAAGATTAAATTCACTTGCCCGGTTGCAACTGTCATAAATTTACAATCTCAAAAATTATTACAACAAAATGAGAGAAAAAAAAACGAATATTTATTTTCTTACTGTTATTTCGTATGATTGTTTTCACGTCACATTTAGCATACACAAATTATTCTTATTTTTTAAGTGGCGTATTAGCCCTTGCCGAGTTCATTAGTTATTATAAAGAGTCATGTCCGACACTGGAATGATACTAGAAATGTCGACAACATTTAAAAAAATCCCCATGCGATTGTGTTGTCGTCGTTTTGACATTAAACAGTAAACCGACTCTAAAGTACCGTAATTTTGTGAAAAGTGCAATTTCTTAACCTAAAGAATAACACAAAAACAATGGTTGACGGAAGAAGAGTAAAATATTGCCAGTTATAACCAGAAAGATAGCAGGATAAAGAACTACCTATAAATTTGGTATATTAGCATGCAAGAAAGATGGCCTTCTTGAAATGTGTTGAACTGATTATGACATATTTTTCTTCTTTAACATGCAAATCATATTTTTGTAATTTTGAAGAATGCGACAGCCTTTTTAACTGACAAAAAGGATTGAAAAAAAAACAACAAACTGAAATACGTTTAAACACCACAGGAACATTTAGTCATAACAAATTGCTATACTTTCAGCTTCTTGTATAGCTACGTATATAGCTTAACCACATGTGCCTTTTATTTTTCTTGCAATTCAATTCATTCATTTTGGTTAAGCGACTTTGAAACCTGCTGGAGCGTGTACCAAAATTTATACTAAATTATAATCAATTCCCCCTAAAAGGGATAAAGCGGGAAAGCATTTCCTGTTTTTTACTAAATACCTAAATTATTTATTTCTATTTTTTTTTTTTTTTTGCGCCTTGCGAACTTTGCTGAAAAAGTTTGAATATGTGCGGTTGTATGTTCACACACACAAAAGAACGTCCGCATTTTTCAATAGACCCTTTGTAAACATAATTCAACTACAGAAGGGAAAAATCACGATAAATGTCTGCACCTTATTTCTAAATACGTACTGTGTAAAGAAATGTTTTAGAAATTATGTTAGAAGAGGAGGGGAGAAATCTTGGAAAATGTTAAGTAAAATGGTTTGTGACCAAAGAATAAGTTACTATGCTTCTTGTTTGTCACTTGTATACCTTGTATTTAACATAACATACTTTACACGAAATGTTACCAACCAGTTTGTATACGTGGTAACCAGTCTGTATCTATCTATCTAAATATATATATACATATATCTATATATGTATAGTAATATTCCAAGATTTTTTGCAATGACGTAACTTAATCGTCTATTTAAAATAACAAAAAAACATCGCATTGTCTCCTAGGTGGTTGAAGCTGGTTGATCCGCAAAGAAATAATTGAATTTATCAGGTTTAAAATGTTTCTTTAAAAAGAAATTAGATCATGAGGAATTACGGATTGAAGACGATAAGGCATTACATATCGTCATTATAGGTTATAAGAAATGAAGCGTTTAATTGATTGTAAAAACCGTTGACGGTAAACAACTGTTGTTGAAGTAAGAGAAAAATAAAACAGAAGTCACTTCTGCTGGAGAAATAACATAAAGTCTTTCATTCTCATTGTTAGTACTTTGAATCTAACGTACTACCCAGCATCCCTTTTTCACCACTCACATCCATCCCCCCCCCCCACCTCCTACCTGTACACCATCCTCTCTCATGTGCACACGTTCACGCACCTAAGTAGTCCCTCACCATTTTGGCCCGATAGTTGCGAAGCGGGTCATACCGATTTCAGGGCAGTTAAGTCTTTCCTTCAACATGCCACGTCGAGGCGCAGGGAAGAAACCCCGTAGAAAACATTATAGTGTTAAACTATCAGTATAGTCCCAACGATGCTTCATAGGCCTGTATATTATTACTGATGTGTAATAAGGGTTGCAAGCATATTAAACTCGCCGGCAGAGACGCGGGGGTGACTGCAAGCTCCCGCATTAAGAATCATGTAGTTTTCTTCAGTATGTATATACATATGTGTATCATGACAAGGATGATACAGATGGGTATTTTTACATCCCACACAAATGGAAAATGTAAGCTTTGCATACTAATGATGATATTTGACATTTGTGGGGTTTCTTCTTTTCTCTCTCTCCTATTATTTTCTTGAGGGTGTGAGGGTAAGAAAATAGGGCGTATATTATTGTATATAAACGCCCATCAGTCGCCAGTACAATTAACACGATTGTTGTTCGGGTCGGGATGATACGCCTTCCTTCGAATATAAACTACTGTTGAGTCACCGAAGTAAGCCCACGTATGTAACTTGACAATATGAGAAGAGCAATACAAATTAGAAATGGAGAAAAAGAAAACAATTTTTCCTCTGGAATTTCGCACAGCCCACTTACCCTTTCACTATATATACATACATTTTTTTTTTCTAGTCGTGCGTTCCAGTTCTACCGAACAGTTGAGAAATGTGAATAAACATACTCAATGTTCACACTCCACTAGGAAGCAAAAATGACTCCTCCCAGATTAGACGGCAAATTAAATCGTGTTACTTCCGGTCATTCATGAAGCCTCTTTCACACTTTGCATTTTCTTTCTGAAACTGGCAAATACATATTGTCAAAGAAAAGAAACTATATCTGAGATCGAGTATTTATCTGACATTGCAACATCTGTGATCTTTGTTGAGAGATCTCTCAAAACACACCTGTTTAAAGGGTGAACCCTTTTAAGCGCTCACTGATTGTTGTTATATTTCCAGCTAATTTCTCTTCCGGTCATGCAAAACATACAAGTTACTAAGATTCATTCCCGTAGATTCAAGAGTGACATTCGCTTATAACATATGATTAAATATATTTTCAGATAACAACAGATAAAAAGCAACCAAGTGTGTCTCTTTATTGAAATTCTTTTATTATGTGCCCCTTTTCAACCTTTCAGTTGTCATGCATAACTTACCCTTCCTACCCGCATACGGGAAGGTTTTATTTAAGGGCTGCAAAGTCTTTGATACTTGTATACATCAGTACCAAGCTTTAGAAAGAAAGTTAACACACACATCGGAACGAAGTGGTTGTTATTTTTGCAACAAGGACTGGGCCCTTTTATGTTTTTTTTTTTTTTTGGTTCCCGGGTTGTGTCCCCGAAATGCAGTTATTTATTCAGTTCGGATAGGACGATCCTTTAAAACTTGTCTCCCCGTTGAAGAAATGAAAAATCAATTCTACAGATTTCGAAATGAGTTGTTATTTAAGAATGTTTTCCCTGGGGTTTTCTTGGAGCTTAGCTGACATTACGTTTTTTTTTATTACACCCCTAACATTTCTACTGATTTTACAATCCCTTTATCCACGTAAGTGCATGTTCATATCTACATGGACCACGTTATTCACTATATGGGTTGGACTGTATGTTATATCCCCGACAGGGGGCATAACAGGTAGCATAGCAGGTTACACAACTGTTCAACCGTCTTCCGAGTGAACAATGTTTCGCATTTGTTTCTGCATATAAGATTATAAAATATAAACAATTCTAATGAACTTGCTGTGTACTACAAAAACCTCTGAATGAACTTCTATTCTCACTTGTGTCCAACGGTTCAAACTATTCCCCTCTTATTATTCTTTTTAAAGTTTTTGGTTACAGCGGAGGATTCATGGTTTCTTTCTTTCCTTCACTCTCTTCCACCAAACAAAATGACAGGAAACAAGATTTTGTAAGAAGGTAGTGGGTTGATATGATTACAAGATGGATTTAATATGATGGTTTATTAATTGCTGTCACCACAAATTAGAAACTTTCATCGTTCGATTTAACTAACCATCACATGATCTGGTCGAGATAACGACTCAGTAACCTCTTCCAGCCATCTTCATCCCACTCACATTTCTCAACCTCTTGGAGCCATCTTCATCCCACTCAGTGTGCATCTCCCATGCGCTTTTCTCCGTTGACACGTAGGAGACATTTAGTAGGAAGGAAGTAACAAACAAACAAACAAACAAACAAGGACCATGTCCTGTGCCAATGTCATGTGTTATCTCTCAACAGTTATAATCCTCTGACTTTTAAAGTGATAATTTCTGGAGAAATCACAAATTTCAACATTTGCAGCTTTCCGTCTGGTAACATTCTAAACATTTTTGGGAACCATGAAACCATCTACAAATGCTTGTCTGCCTGTTGGTGATTCCCTTGACATTGTAAGCTTCATATCGACTCAGTAAGCAAGTGCACATTCGGGAGGAAGAATGACGACGGCTATACCTGCATTAAAGTAAGTATTGCCTTCATTTGTAAATTTCTTTAAATGCTACATCAATCCACATTTTATGGCTCTCTCTCTCTTTTCGATATCCTTTGATGCATATATATATATATATCCGAACCTTTTAGACTCAAAGAGAAAGGTAATTCTGAAATTACTATGTACAAAAACATAAAAGAAACACGTAAACTATGACTAGCAACATAATCTGTAAAGGAGTAAAGCATATTTTTTTCGATGGGCAATACTTCGGCTATTATCATTTTTAAGGATTTCCACACGATGTATATAATCTGTTTCGCCTGTATTTGTTGAAATTTCCGGAGGGGTTCTTCCCGTTTCATCCTTCCCCTCCCCCTCCTTCAGTCGGAGTTCTGGATCCGTCATATAGTTGACTATATGTGTTGCTTTTCGCAACTTCCTTTCCTCCTCATCCTTTTTGTTTAATTGTTTTTTTTTATGTTAACTTTTCCGTTGTTTCCCCATAGGAAGTCAAGACGTGTTTCTTCCTTCGCCCACCTCCACAGATTTGGCCACAATTTCGCGAAAAAAAAAAATACAAATTCAATTCAAAACTTGTTTGAAGGATATCTTTTACTGCGTTTGAAGCCATGACAAAGGTAGAAAGAGCAGTTATAAACAGTTGTAAAATTCCTACAAACAGTCCTGAAAAGTACTAAAATTTATTTCCTCACCAACGAACCTAGCTCATATTTATGAAATAATTAGATATCTACAGATAGATAGATAGATCTATCTATCTAATCTATCTATCTATCTATCTATCTATCTATCTATCTATCTATCTATCTATCTATCTATCTGTCTGTCTGTCTGTCTGTCTGTCTGTCTGTCTGTCTGTCTGTCTGTCTGTCTGTCTGTCTGTCTGTCTGTCTATCTATCTATCTATCTATCTGTCTGTCTGTCTGTCTGTCTGTCTGTCTGTCTATCTATCTATCTATCTATATATATATATATATATATATATATATATATATATATATATATATGTCCATATATCTATATGTCTATATATCAATATGTCTATATGTCTATATATCTATATGTCTATATATCTATATGTCTATATATCTATCTATCTATATATATATATCTCGTCTCCCACCCTCTACCTCCCCTCCCCCCTCATGACTTCTCCGCAAACTCAGTCGGACGGCTCATTAGAGTAGAGTACCGGCATAAATTATTAAAATACCGCAATCAATACGTGATATCGGCGCACTCGTGTAATTTCCTTATCGTGTCATTTTTCTTCACGTGTCCAGTTTATGCCGAGCAGTGTGTCTTTCTCTGCAATGTATATTATTCACGGTGAGAAGTAATTACGTAATTATAATGCACATAATCACATATCACATAATTGCCTCGTTCAATGACTGTTCTGAAGTATTCTGCTTGTAAACTGTCAATCAGTCGATCAGTTATCGATGATTTAAATTTATTGAATTACCTATCATTCGTTCAGTGTGTGTGACTAAACGTTGCAGAGTCGTTTTAAAATAGATTGGTAGCTTCAGGATTTTCACGTACCGTATATTGCTTTTCTTTTCTTCTTCTTTTTTTTTTGTGGAATATTTATTTCTTATTAAAAACCTGATTACCACTCACCAATCATGGTTGTTATTTTTTCTTTGTTATTTTAAATGAATTCTAATGATTTACTTGTCTAATCACTGATGGCGTAAATTTTACACACCTACTTTTTTCTCAAAAAAAAAAAAAAGGATGTGAGTTTCAAAGGGTTGCAAATGTTTCCAACAAAAGCCAAATCTTATGATTCTCTCTGTTTTTTGGGGGTTTTTTTTGTAATGTATTCTCTTTAATTGTATAAAAGGAAGGAAGGAATCATTCAGGACTGAAGGCGGAGAAACGAAAAGAGTTTAAGTAATCATTTTTATAACAGTCATTTTGTGTATCTTTTGAGGAAATTTAAAACACTAATTTAACTTTTGAATGAATTATGGTTTTTTTTTCTCTCGTTTTGGTTCCAAGAATATAGTATTTGCAATTCCATAATCATCACCTTTGAATAAGACATACCTCATGATAAAACACATTTCTGCGTTTAGTGTAAGACATTTGTGTTGGTATATGTAAAAGAATTTTTTTCATAATTGAGGGACATGAAGTGAATTAATCTTACTTTTTTTTTCTTGCCGATATTTCTATTCAACGTTTTTCTGTATGGAGGAAGTAACTCTTAAAGCAGGATGCGCTGTTTGAGGAAAAAAAATAGCCTTGTCATTAATTTCCATCATTTTGTTCCATTTTATTCCAATCTGGAAATTAAATACAGGTTTCATTTCTTTCAGGGGGAACTTTATTAATAGGAGTGATAATTACAGTACAAAGAAGAGTGGTTTATTTTTTCGGATAAAAAGTTAACGGAACAGGGCCCTGTGCTAAATGTACGGCACTTCCGTGCAGATACCCACAACGAAACGCCTATGTAAACGCGTTTCCTTTGGAAATTAGGCTATAATTGGACAAACAGACCATGGTATGGTAATTTTTGTATCATTTTAGAACTGTAAGAAGTAGTCAGTCTTTTAGTGCACTTTCGAAAACGCAGAAATAACTGCCCATCCTGCTTTAACTGTACGTTGTAAACGAGGAAGGTTTTTTTTCTTTTCTTTACTAATGCATGCACATGTTGTAATACTACAATTATTTGTTTTTATTACTTAGGTTACGTAAAAACTGTTGATGGTGCGAATATTAAGATATATTTTTGAAATAGATATTAACCCAATTTATATCAATTGTGCACACAAAACTAAGCTAAGAAGAAAAGAAATTTGCACAATTGAACGAATAATTTGCTAATTTCAGTATACAGAGAAGGTCATAAGACAACTGACTTCAGAAGTTCAATGAAAAGCTTGAACTATAAAGTTGGATTGAACACCAAACTCATGCAAGTGACGCAGGCCTTTTGAAAGATATAGTTCAATTATTATTAAAGAATATGAGACTGATGTAATTTTTATCGCAGTTTCAAGTCACAGGATGCAGTAGACACGGCAAATACATTTTCCAGCAGAAACCACAAAATGACCCTTAAAATATGATTCGGCTTACTTATATAAATGTAAATTTGTGCATCAAATAAAAATACAAGTAAGCAAGTACAACACTTAAAGACCTCGTTCTTACAGCACCTTTAAAGTACATGTGACATGGAAAAAATACATTTCGGAATACTGACCGAATTAATCATTAAAAAGCTTTGAAAAATGGGACAATTTCATTAAAAACTGGCCACCTTACAAATAAATTTCTATTTTACAAGTGCATCATAAATAAACATTTAGTCAAATATGCAAATTTGTGATGTTATATGATATGCAAGTTGGTATCCTTTGTTTACTAACACTTTATTGCATGAGCATTTGAGAATTTAATACACCGCGAGAATTTTGATATTACTTGCCAATGTGAAACGCCGTAATTAAGGCAACTTTGCAACGCTCCACATCATCAGTTTGTATTTTCATGAAATTTAGAAAATCGAAAAACTCCAAAATGGGAATAGATATACAAACAATTTCATCGGGACTCTCATTCATTGGTTCATTCTTAAACATCTGAATGAAGCCAGCTCATTTCTAGATCACATTTCACTAACATGGTCTTTAAAGGTTGTGTGACATGAAAATCATATTTTGGAATATTGGCTGTATTAAGCACTACAAATGTTAAAAATATTCACAAATTCCATAAAAGTCCATCGAATTTGACGATTTCATGGGTAAATTCTTGTCATATATGTGCATCATGAATGAGCATTATGTAACGATGCACCTTTGTTAAAAGCATGGTATGTCTTACGTTATCCTTTGTTTATTTAACCTTTGTTTCAATGACAATTGAGAATTTTGTATGCAAAATGTTGTTTGAGTACCAAAGATTACTGCAATACACATACGATTTAACATATAGGTTTCTGTACAAAATGTTGTAGTACTACAGGTATTTGTTACTACTAATTTATTTATGTCTGCTGGAAAGGAAGACAATTTTCGCTTTTATTTAACGAGTGGAAACTATGCTGAAGAAAATGATGGAAAAAAACGAAGAAGAGCTTATATTTGACAGGAGGCACAATAAACTGCCAGCTCTAAACACCCGATCTTGGGCTCTCTGGAGAAACGTATCAACACTATATTAATAACTGAAGTTTACATATGTAGGCAAGCAACGCGGGATACGCTATCTCCAACAACAATGTTGTATGCACCCATAACAAAAACTACTTTTAGAAAAATTGACCATTGGTTACATTTTTAAGGCCATCAACATTAGCAAGTTTGAGAGAATTATATCTTTTTAACATTAAAAGTTTAATTTGTAGCTTAAGAATATATTTGAAATTGATGCCGCAGAGTTTGGGTTTAATAATCTGTATTGCAGGATAATCTTAGTTTCCAAAATAAGAAAAAAACAATTACATATTAGGTAAACTGTAAATATGTTACCATTTATAGGATGGGTCACATTTTTTTTCTTCTGTATGGATAGATTGTCTTTTTTATCTCATTGGCTGTCTTTACACTTAAGTTACACAACCGAAAGATGAAGTTGAAATCTGAAAAAAAAAAATGGCAAATCCATGCAGCTACAAGAGATCTATTGTTACGACTCGGTTTATTTTTATCAGCGACAAAATAATGAAAAAGTAAAAGGAAATCTGCCGCCTTACTTTTAAAAGCAGTAACAGTCAGATTTACTAAATATACAAAAATAATAAATTGAAACCATCATATTCAGGTGATCTGTTCCTTTTCTTGATTTTTTTGTTTGGGTTGTTATTTCACTTTTTACTAAAATAAATTGTAGAAATGAGCCAACTTAAAAATAAAAATTATCTTCTTCCAAGAATATTTTAAAATTTCTTTTAATAATTAATTTCTGTATTTTTGTGTTTAGAATTTTGGATAAAAATGTTAAGTTGAAGAAATTAAAAACAGAAAAAGATATAACTTGCCTTCTGATTCGCCGACCTATATTTAAATTGGGGCTAATAAAAAATAATGTAAAAAATGATTGCATAGACTTGCTTTGTGAGGATTTCCCCTATCCCCTCCCCCCCCCCACCTCCCCATGCACTGCCATTCCATACGTTTCTAAGATACGAAACATCACACACAAAAATATCCGATTGCAGAGAATTTCAGTGCATGTGAGTACCTATTTGCACTTAAATATGTCTATACCTATACGGTTCTATGACGAAAATTTCTTTAGTGGAGTTGACCCTGTCTTCATTAAGATCCTTTCGCCATCGAGGGTCCAGTAATATGTTCTCTCAACCCCTTCCCATCACCGTAGTCGAATAATAGGGACATCACTATAATAGTTATATCGAACAAAAGATTCAAAGTTTTATAGACCATTGAAGCAATATGAGAAGATATTCATCTGATAACTTAGGCATAATTTGATTTAAATTTTGCCGAACATCAACAAACCCACAACCCCTTCCCTAATGCACTTCCTTGACGTATGCCGTTTCTTTCTTCTTTTTTTTCCGTGTTTTCAAGAACGGTGTCGTTGCTGACACTTCCACCGATTGAGTCAGCATATGTTTACTACAGCACAGTACGATACGATGTTATAATGATGAAATAATCACAAAAACACCTAATAGAAAAGTTACTCTGTGGCTCTATAACATCAGATACATTAAATATTTTATTGGAGTTGGGAGCTGGAATGTCTCGTGACGTATTAAAAAAAGGAGTATTACTAACAGAAACATATCATCACTGAAAATTAATAGTGAAATCTATCGTAACCTTTAATACAACGTGCCTTCTAATTTCGGGAAGAAGATTTCTTGGAATCTTGGGCGGAAATCATCAAATAATGATATTTTCCGTTCGACCTGATCGTGCAGCTAGTCTTGTGGGGAGAAGAAGAAAAGGAAGGTCTTCATTGTTCGAAAGATACGTTATTTACGTATGATATTACGCAATAGTACATACATATCAATAAAATATATCTGTTTAGTGAAATGTTAGGATAATACGGCATTTTCCTTCCTGTACAGGTGTTTTTAACACTGCAGCAAAACTTTTAATTTTGATAAGATAGGCAGTCCTATTTTAAATGGAAAAAAGTAAAATTAAATTTGCAAGGAGAGCAAAATTTTAACAATCTGACAAAAGATGAACAAAGTTCAAAAGTTCTGTTATTTTGTTTTTTATTACGGAAATATTATCATTTAAAAGTAAAACATCCAAATTGAAGTTGATAAAAGTAAAAGCTGTGACGTAATAGATACTGAGAAGAGGTTTTTATCTTAATTGGTAAATGTCAAAATGACATTTTGCACTTTCGAAATCATACAAGTTTGTCCTCAAATTCACCTCCCGAGTAAAAGTGCATTCTCCCAAACACTATAGTCAAAACATGTAATACATATGTTACCAGACTTTCAGGCTTTATTCAACCTCTGATCTTTGAAAACTAGATCTGGATCTATGTGACTATTGAAGGTATTTTTTCAAAAACTAAAACCTAACTATACGAGTTTTTTTTATAATAGTTATTTTTGTTTAATTTTTAATCTACCGACAGAATGTGTATAATGCCAACTTTCGACATTCCTGATTTGTGTGTTCATACTTCTGTTTAGCTCAGTGTTCAAAGACGTCACTAATTTCGTAATTCAGCGTGGGTAATACTGCACTCCTCTAAAAGTGTGTTACAATTAACTTCGTCTCCTTCTGAGCAACAAAACATCTTGACATTCGTTTTAAACTTCATGCAAAGTGAGCGTTACTTTGCAAGTTCTAAAGTAGCAGCACTGAAATTACACCAAGATCATCGAAGGAACTTCGTTCCTAAAAGTTTGACATGATTTTGAAAACAAAAACAAACAAAGGTGGTGGTTAACTGGAGAGGGAGGTACCGTTTTTTTTTACGTTGTTGGGTGTTAATAGTGTAAACCTCGCTACAGCCAAGAATTTAAAGGTGAACGTGTTGAGTGACCGGAGCCGTGAGGGTGTGACCAGGATGCGGAAGAGGAGTGGGGATGGAGGATCTCTTTACAGCCTATATAAACATCTCAATCTCTAAACATCTCTTTTTATAAACATGTTAAAAGAAAAAAAGATAAATCGCTGTAAAAACTCTCACAAATAAATTCCTGGTTGTGGTGTTCAACGAAAAATATACAAATACTGTCGTTATTACATACAGTATTGAGGATATTCGAAAAAATGCAAATTTGTGAAGATTCAAATGAAGTATGAAAGTAGTGATACCAATAAAATGTGATATGATTTTCTTTTGTAGATGTTGGCATGACTAATGTATTGCATTTTAAAAAAGTTTAAAAAATCGGTTAAAAAATCAGAGAAAAATAAATAACTCTCTGAGATTGTCGTTGTTTTATTTCAACGAGGATCTGGAAAACTGATAAAAAAAAAAAATTGTCAAGATCACGTGACATGCATAAAAATTATCCTTTTTCGCAGACCAATGCTGAAATATGTACGAGTGTCCTTACAAGGCGGTAGTCAGCGTATTGCTTCAACGGACTGGAGTAACTAAACTCATATTAATTAAATTAAACCATTCTCTTAAGTTCCCCGTCAAGTTTTCTTACAACTGTTGCATGGTAGAAATTCTAAGTAAAGCCGCAATAAATGTACGTGAAAGATATCTCTTAGTGTTCGAGACCACAGTGACTGCTCGAGTCCAAGACAAAAATCGAGTCCTATGGATCCGAGTCCAAGACCGAGACTTTGAATCCAAGTTCTAGTCAAGACCGAGTCTAGCAACTCCGAGCCTAAGTTGATTCAACGAGGCCGAATATAAGGTAATCTTTCAAATTATTATTTTACAGCATGAATATTGTTTTGACTTAGCAACAGACACTATACACTTCGATATCAACCAACAGAAGTGTCACAAATATGTCTGTCACCCTCCAAGTCAAACTGTCAGGTACTCAAAGTACTGCATGACAAGCAAATTCACCATAGGCCGTGACAGTAATCAGAAAAAGGCTTAAATTTGTTGATGATGATGGTCGCTGAAACTAGTATCCTAGAACTTAAAGGCACACCAAACAAGCTATTGATAGTGCTCCTTCTTTGCGGATTTATGCCACATTAATTCAAACGTAGTATCTCCGCGATATACTCAACCGCAAATAACCGTTCTGTAAACATTACAATAACTGCATTGTCGAGGAACAGATTTAAAGAGATTTACCTGAAACACAGATTGAAATTTTATATTTCATCTTCATGAAAGGAAACCATTTTCAAAAGCTTGTTCTTTACATTTGGAAGTACACATGAATTTTTTAACAAAACTCTATTTTTTCTTAATTCCTGTGAAAATGTGAAATTTGTTGATACCAGAACATAGCACATACAGGTATCAAAAAATTAAATACGTTTTGCATTTCTCAATAAGCTGAACAAGAGCCGTCACGTGATCCTTATTTTACAACATCTTAGGCTCAATTCACAGTAAATTTTTTTTTTTTCAACTGAGGTTAATGTTTAAGGTTTAACACGGCACTTCAGTTTCAAAGAACAGTGTTACACATAACATTTTGTAACCTTGAAGCAACTCAATTCTTCCTTGACGAAAGCAGTTTTTGTTTCAACAGCAATATGTTGAATTATGACTAAGATATTGGTGTTGGTATGAACTGCCTGCCACAAAGAAACAAAAAATGCTCTTTTTCTTTTCGACTTAGTTTTGAGTATCTATATAGAAATAAATAAAAGCAACATAAGGCCTGATTGTACGTGTTCTGCACTTTAGGCTGTGAACGTGCTATATAAAGTGTGCATTTATTTGAACTTTTTTTCCTTCTGAGCCCCTACCCCCTCCCAAAACAATATACGCCCTCACAATGGTCTGATGCATTTGTAAGTAAATGAATGATCATGTTCACTGTGAATAAAACAGTTTATTCACAAACTGATATGCTCACTATTCAAGTACATGCATGGGGTGTGTCCCCATCTCCAAAAGAGAGGGGGACTTTTCACAATTTACAAATCGCCCCCCTGGGGGAGGGTTCTAAGTGGTGACCTCTCTCCTTTGAAAAAAAAAAAATTGCAAGGTGTCTATATGGCAAATGTTGTGATATGTGGTCAAAATTTACCTTTTTAAAATGTAGTGTCAATTTCGCATTCTATGTTATATTGTTTACACATAATGCATTAAAATTTGGAATCCTCTCATCGTCATGTCCCAACAAAAAATCATGGATTGTATTGGCTGATGTTCAGTGGGTATTCTGAAAACTTAAAACATTGAAAAATTCCTTAAAAATATCTTTTTTTACTGTGTCCAACCTAATGTATAATAGGTTATTTTTCATCTGGGTTTATATTCTTTTCTGACTCCGAAAAAAAGTTGTAAATACTATGATCAAAATGACAAGATGTAAGTTACTGACAATATTAATTAGTGAGGTCATAGGACGCAATCTAGCCTCGTAGTTGTAGGTAAAAAACTGGTTGAATAAATGGTAAGTGGCTCACCACATGTTCATATAGGAAGCTGTTAGTACACTACACTGCAGGTACAGGGAATGATATATGACTAGCATTACGTTCATATGTATTTAACTCGTAGAGTTGACTGTGGCAGTCTACTAGCTGGGGCCTGTGCGTGAGAGAACACATGTCATAAGTTACAAGGAACGCTGCAAATGACAAATGTGATAGTCCATTCCTTAGTCCATTTGTCAACTGAAAACATGATATGGTCACCTCATGACTACAACCTTAGAGTATAAGGCAGTAAACCTGACGATGTACACCGACGGTGGCCAAACTTTGGGACACGTCCCACAATGTGGGACACCTGAAAATTTGGGTGGAACGCCTAGCTTTTAGATCGAAAAGAATAAAAATAAGATAAATAGGCTAAAATAAAAAATAAAAAAAATGTTCAGTTCTGCTGAGACACACTCGAAATTTGCGACAAGTACACACCACTTTTAAATTTTGGAAAAAAAAACTCTCACCGGGTGACTTTTATTTGTCGGAATCAGTGTAAATTGTACGGGTGGGACGTTTCAGATGTCCGGTATTTTAGTGGGACGCCAGGCGGGACGTTTCAGATTTTTTTCATTTTAGTGAGACGCCAGCGAAAGAGTTTGGAGACCCCTGATGTAGACTTTTGAAGTCAAGAAGTGTACTCAATATTATGTATTTTAACCATTCATCGCAGTTTTAGGTTTGATCATTTTGAAAAATGAGGGTGACGCGTCCCCCGTCGCTCCTCCCCCCCCCCCATGATCCACCCCCGTGGGTACATGTAACATTTGGAGTACTTGTCGAACGAATCATTGAAACATTAAATCCACAATTTGTATTAAATTCCTTCAACGTTGACCGTTTTAGAAACAAAATTCTGTTTTGCAATTGCATCATGAATAAACATATGACAAATACGCAAAATTGTGACGTCAAGAGAGTGACTCACGTGATATGCATTACATGTCATTTGTTTCTTGACCTTTATTTCAAGGAGAATTGATAACTTAATTTTTCATTTTAGCAGCATGCATATATAATCTTCTTTTAAAATATTGATATCACTCACCAATGTGAAACCCAGTAATGAAGAAACAATAAATATAGGCCTAAGATAACAAATACCTGACACTGTGCAACACTACACATCATCTTTTTTGCATTTTCATCAAACATATTCCAACTAATTGTCATTCAGGGTTTCACTCTTCAACTTCTGAGTGAAGTCAGCGTTTTTTGTGCGCATGTCACTTCGTCTCTAAAGGATGAGAGGCTATTCGCAGAAACTTTGAAAAGAATTTGCGAATATCTGCAAACGTAGGCTACACACAATTAGTGTTACAGATGGTAGCGTAATATGCGCTATAGTAGGCACCATGAGTTACAAAGACCGTAACCTGACCAAATGACAGTGACGTTTCCTGACGATGATGAACGCAAACATATTCCAACTTCAACGTCTGAGTCAATTTCGTATGTAGAGAAAAATGACTAATAAAGAGGAATGATTGCGCTTTTCCCACAATATCGTAAGTAACTCTAAAACTTCACTGTTAATAAATGCTTGTTTGAATGTTTGTAATGCAATTCACCTCTTACAACAGAACAGCCACCAATGTACCTTGACACGTTTATAATCCAAACTTGTCTGGACAGTAACAAAGTCATACCTCAGGAGACATTGTGTTGATGTCGCCTTACATCTACCCTAAACGACGCAAGATTTTGTTTTAATAATATGGACTTAAACTGCATTTTTGTTGTGATACGGCATGGAGCTATTCCAGCGAAGGTACCACTGAATCTCATATGTAACCGTAGGACCATTTTAAGTTTAATATGTGGTACCCTATTTAAGTCGTTGACATACTGACTTGCATGCATCACCGGTGCTATTTCTTCTGTTTTTTTTTTAGGTGTGCATGTAGGGGGTGGTGGGACGACAGGGGCAGGGAATCTGGATCAGGGGAAAGAATTACTCAGCTTGATGGTATAAGTGTGCGAGTATTCTATTTATGCAAGACGAACATTCGAATTGAAGATATTGTGAATTCCTCAGCGATGTCGAACGCTTAAGTTGTAAGTTGCCATTTCGTCAACGAAATGAAGATTACCCCTGACTCACACGATACAGATGATGAAATTCTGGGAGAGCTTAGTAAGAGGTGAAGGGTGGGAGTATCTGTTTATGCTGTCACTTCCACTTTTTCTTCCACTTTTTTTTTGACGATACATACACTCTTTTCAGTATGGTGCACTTTCTAATATCTTTCCTCAGCAACACTAATTAATTATTGAAAGATACAATACCGTACAACATACATACATACACGGTGGCTCGGTCGGCGGGATTTACATTACTACGTGAAGTGGAAAGATTAATATGAAAGTGAAACAGTACAGTACACACTGAGTATGTAGATGAATGTCACATTCACTGGTCGTGTGGGGGAGCGAGATATACGAGGATGGGTGTAACTGTAGTAACCTCTTGCATGATTATTATACCATTCAGCCTTATGTGGGAGTATATGTAAACTGGCAATATTGCAGTTTACAACGCACATATTACGCACTCCGCATATTTAGCAACGTACCAGTGCCTTCGACTGAAGTCCTTAGCATATAGTACAAATAGAAGATAAAAAAGAAGTGAGTGTATTCTGGTATAAAACTGTGGGCGATATATACAGTCAACGATCGGTAAAAGTAAGATCGAAGCTATGTTGATGAACATGGCACTGGAAAAGTTTTCCATGACTCAATGAGCAATGTGTACTGTTAACAACATGTAAGATATTCTGCGGTACGTCTTCATCCCGTGCTATTTCACGCAACCCAGCCGTCCATCTCTTTTCCCATCCATCCATTAATTTGCCTGTTCGTGATTCCTTTGTTCTTTTTATTCATACATTCAGCCAGTCATTCAGCCACTAAGTCAGTATGAGGTCAGTCGGTTTGTCATTCAGTTGGTCAGTCAGTCAATCGAGTCAGTAAGCCTGTCAGTTGGTCAATAGCTCTTTCCTGTAAGCATTCATTCATTCATCAATGAATTCATGTATTCATTCATTCATCAATTGATACAATTGCCTATCAACTTATTCATCCATTAAACAATCCATTCATCCATATTCATATATCAATCCACTCATTTTTCCATGAACTGATCCATCCATTGATCTACACCGACCTACCAATATTAACAGAAACAACAAAATATATGTATGAAACAGTGAGCTACAATAGATACATTCAAATTGCAACAAAGGACCACACATCTACATAAGTCTGTCCACCCGTCCCTTCATCGGTTCGTCATTCATCCATTCGTTCATTCCATTTCCAATTGCTTCTCTCATCTCTTCAGTCAGTTCATTGATGGCTCGTTTCTTCATACATTCATTTATAAATTTATTTATTCATCCAACTGCGCAACTACCCATCTAGTTGAAGTGTCCATCCATAACTCAATCCATTCATCCATCTAGATATGTCTATCCACTCATCCATCAACGAATCCATCCATTGATATGCACAAATCTATCGATATTAATAGAAACAACGAAATATACATATATCTAACAATGAGCTCATATAGATACCGTCGAATTACGAACAATGTTTGTCATCAACTGTTTTCCCAGGATACCATATGTACGACCGTCTCTATGACAGTGCAGTTCTGTTGCTAACATATGCTGAGGAGAGGCCACGCGTAGCTGTAATTGAATCCTCTGAAGGGGTTCCCTTCCACAATGACATTCTTAACCGACCAATATGGCCCATTAAATCGTCATTACTATCTTATGGTAGTAGATGACACTGGGGCATCACCGTTGCATCATAAGCTATTAATAGTTGATACCGTAAGCCGTGTAAACAGGGTAGACAGATATTTGTCTCCTGCATTCTTCAAACACCTGGCGACTTATGGGATCGGCATCGTGAACCCATGAGCATGCGCACTTGAGGCAACAGTTAGACTAGCTATGAGGCGAGTTCTATTTTTAATACAGGACATCATCTCTGTGGATGCCAACGAGATGGGTGAACATAGCAACCCTTCACCTATCTAAGGAAGATGACTACATAACGAATACTTTAATAAGCTCTGCATGCTGTTTCAACGTCAATATACAGTAAGGAAGATCATCTGGAAAACTACGGAGTGGACCGACAATAATAGTTGCGTAACCAAGGATTACATCCTTTCTATACCAGTGTCAGATGCGAACATGAGGGGGAAAAAACATGCTTGAATGATCTAATTAGAATAAAGGGAACTGTGAAAAAAAAAGGGTGCAAGAGGTGAATTGGGGGCCTTTGACATAGTAGACTAGGCAAGCACAGTCATCTAGCTGGCACGAGTACAACGTCGATTTCTGAGAACAATATATTTTGACATTTCAAGCCAGGTGTTTGGTAGTCAAAGGTTTGTTAATAGAGGTACATAACATTTGGCCTCACAATACGATCAAAGCTAAAAAGTATGTCAAATGTGTGGTTGATGAGGACTCGTTGCTACCAAATACTAGATACCATGGTGGTCCTTTGACTATATGAAATTTGCTATCATTTGAGGCTTAACTTTATTAGACACTGTCGCGTGATTCATTTGAAGGTAAAAGTTGGTGATTTTTTCTTCTTTTTTGTTTGTGATTTCTTTAATCACTGGAGATGAAACATGCTAACGTATTATCGACTGTCTTAAGGGCATGTTCTACTGAAAATTGGAGGGGCTCTGAAAGGAAAGAGAATAATTTTCCACTGCATACAAATCAACCCCATGACAAATATTTTGTTCCTAACTCAAGATATTGCTGTTTGAAGAAAGACTTCTCTAGTCACAGTCAAGCAAGATTCCCGGTTGCCTCAAGGTTAACAAAAGGACATGCAATAGTGGCAAATTATTTAAAGAAATCTTTGTTTTTCTTTGAAACAGAAGCTCCCATTTGACCTTGAACTTGACAATAGTAAAAACCTAGATTTGGTGTATTGTAGATTTTACCTCAACACATTGTGGAAATTAAGGTTACTTCCCTTACACTATTGTGATTCTTCTGAGGCAGTCAAGATTGTAAGCACTACAAAGGATATTCATGCAATTGTGTCTGGGTGACATCACAAATTCAACATTACGCAATGTGACATTTTAAAATAAAATACTTAAAGAAATCATGACTTTCGAAACAAACACGTCATTAAGTTTTTAGTTACGAGTAAATAAGAGAAATTATTTCTAACTGTTATGAAATATCAAGTCCCCTCAGTGGCCAATCTCTCTTTAAGTTTATCAGCTAGCCTTCTCTCACCATACATTGTCCATAAGTTGTAGTTTTTGTCAGTTTGTAAAACAAATTGAACAGCTTTCTATTGATATATTATTCTAGTTAGCCTCCGCTGAAGAAGGCTTGAAACAATAAATAACCAATGTTGGTTTGAGCTTTATGTTCAGGCTCATTGCTATAAACAGTATGTCTACTCTCGATCTATACTCTTATGTATGCATACGTGGCTATATCATTGTGAACGGTAATCATATTTAAAAGAAAATCTGAGCAGCGAAATGTCGATGTCTATAAGCATCACATTTGGTATAAAGGTTAAAAGCATTGTAATAATTTCACCCACAGTATGATATCCATAATCAAGTTGGTCTATTTCTCACAACATAAAATTACCATTTCATTTTTTTTTTCGGGGTGTGTGTGAGTATGTGTGTGTGTGTGTGTATGTGTGTGTGTGTGTGTGTGTGGGGTAAGCTGTCACTTTAAAATGAAGGAGAGCCTTGAAAACGATATCGTCATTATCGTTGAAAATTCGAGAAATAAACAAAGATATTTCTTTCGATATCGAGTTTTCAGCACCTCCAGCAATCTCCGAATATATTAGAAAGAAAGGGTTAGAAATAATGGTATGGATACAGATTATCTTTCCTTATATTACCTAATTGCAAAGGATGAAAGATATATATCACAAAAAGTCCTGTCGGTTCTCAATCATTTCAACTATATATATTCTTTTGTAGTTGAACAATGTCAATTGGGACTCCTCCAATAATCGGTAATTAAAACGCACTTATATAGGTCCTATTGTCTAGCTTGCTTTTGCTGTATTATAACGTACATTGTATTCATTGTGCGAGTGTTGCTCTTTTTTTTTTTTGAAAGGACAATAAACGTATACGAAAAGAAAGCAATAGCCTATACAAATTGATCTCTGGTATTGTCAATTGTCCTTTGTGTATGCATGGGGGGCTACTTTTTGATTCTATTTCTACTTTTTCAAAATTTCTTTGGAGAAGGTCTTTGAACTATAAATACGATCCCTTTACATCTGACCTCTGTGATGGATTCACACTCCAATAAAATTAAACTAATAACCGTTTTTTTTTTTTTTGTATTGTTTTATGGTCTTTTTTCTCTTCTGTTAGGAGCTTATTAAGATCACAAAGAACTCTTTTTTGTCATTTGTTATAAGCAATTGTAAAATCGCATTTTATTACAAAGAATAGCGCAAGACCTCTCTCGGTGGTGGCAATTGTTATTTCGACTGTAATTTTTTGCAACAAATAATACAAAAGAAGTTTTGCGCATCAAACTTGAACTTTATAAAAAAAAGAACAAAAATCACAATCACAAACTTCTGTTAATAGGCTTCGCGTGTGAAAATTTCTTACTCTGTACTGAGTACCATTGCATTGCCGAACAAAGAGAACAAAAGTTTATCCCCTAGTTGTGAACCTTTGATGATTTTTTTTAATTCATCTTCTTCTTTTTTATCACTTCATGTACATAGTACTTCATCCGAGAAGTTTCCTTAGAAAATTCGTTTTTTATTTCTAATTGACAGATTTTTGATTGTGACAGACACAAAAAACAAAAAAAAAACAAAAAAAAAAAATAGGCGGTGAAAGATGGTGGAGTTTGTCTAGGGCACCATGGTTCTTTGCATGAAGATTATTACAACTGCAACCCTGAAGTCTAAACCAAGATACTGCTACAAGATTAAAAGTCCATCCGTAGTCCATCCCAAAGTGTTTGGGCCCCAATTTGTCCCCAAGGATGCTTGTCAACAAAAGATACTCCACTACCATAGTACTACTCTCCAAAACGCTTCACTTTTTAACATACCTTTTGCATGAAAACAATCGCTTTCAAAGATTTAATATTTCATGGCCTACATGGCCCATTGTGAAGTTGGACTCACAAATATTGAAAAGTGCAAAAGGTTCCTCTACCAAAGTGCTAATGTTACAAATCTTCCACATTGTAAAACATAATCTGCGGAAAAAGAAACATTTTGCATAATTGAATGAAAATTGCCCATAAGGTCCATGTTGGACTTTGGACAGGGAAGTCCTGAACACTCTAAATTACCACTATTATAGTTCTCATCGGAAAAACTCTCCATATTGTAACATGAAAGTCTGTAGGAAAAGAAGCTTTTTGCAAGATGTCAGAAAATGGTTCAAATGACCCATTTGAACTATGAACCCGAAAATCTCCACAGTACCACTGCCAGTGCATTAATGAGACATATCCCCAACATTATAACATAAAACCTGTAAGAAAAGAAATATTTGGCATAGTTTCATAAGATGGCCCATATGGTTCATTTAAAACCTCAGACCCCCTACCCAACGACCCTTAATAGCAAATGGTAAAACTACCTTAGCACTTATCTGGCAAACACTTCTCATTGTAACATATATACTCCGTTGGAAAAGAAGCCACGAAGCCTTTCCCATGATTTAATTAATAAATTATAGCCAATATGTACCACTGATTCTGATACTGGACCAATTAATAATGGATCTCTCTAATTTATCACTACCGTAGTGATAATGTGACATGCTTTCCAGATTATAATGTAAATTATGAAGAAAGAGACGCATTTTTCATGATTTCGTACAATGGTACATATGGTCCGTTTCTGACCATGAACCCTCATGTACTGAACATCCCACCGTTACCACTATACCGTAGCACTAATGTGACAGACCTTCCTCTTTGTAGAGTAAAATCTGCAGAAAAAGAAACTCATTGCATGACCTCATAAAGTGGCTCAAACGGCCCAGTTCGAACCTTGCACCACCAAAATGAAAAACATTAAAATGGAACTACTTCCACAGCACTGATGTGGCAACCCCCCCCCCCCCCCCATTGTTTCCCTTGCTGATGAAAAAAAAACAGTGACAACATTCACAACAATATGCTAGTGAGGAATGTATGAATGAGTTGGTCACAAGAAGTTTGTCCTTACTGAGAGAGAGTACCATCTTTGAGGACAGTGATTGGCCATTTGTGTCATATGTGTGTGTGTGTGCAAGTGGAGTGTGCACAATGCATAGTTAGTGTATGGTAATTGATCATATCTGGATTTTTTTTTTGTATTTTTTACTGTGTTACCTGATCTAAATACATCTTAAAAGTCTTTTGTCCCAGGTAATATTTTTAGTATTTTTTATCAGTCTCATTTAGTGGTGAAGACAGAGCAATCTGTCTCTATCTGAGTTATACTTGGTTACCAGGTCAATGGACGACGCATGGATACACTGGGCATCTACACTGTAGTATTACAAATGTAATATTTTGCATGTAATTGACCCAACAAACGGATGGTACCGGTATGTTATAAAGGCTCAAAGATAGGCAATAATAGATTACATTGGTACTGAAGAACGTAATCACCCTTATACACGTATAGCCTGTATTTGATTAGTCACATCTTAAAATCAGAGATTCTAAGATTTGTTATTACTCACGCTACTTATATGACCTATATCTTCAATATTTCATTTAACTAAAAAAAAAATGTTAAAGGTATTCCCGCTTTTTTTAAGGTAATCCCTCTTGGTATGAAAAATCACGTTGTATGTCTTTCACGTTTCGCTGTCGTGGGAAGGAGGGGGGTGCATACTATTCTATCTAAGCTGAGCTCCAAAGAGCGTACCATAAACTTTTGGCCGAAAACACCTCCCAGATCAACGGAAATGGCAATTCGTTTTGGCTTATTAACACCACACCAATCCCTACAAATAAATTGAGCTTAAATACGTTTCAAGTAAATTTAAGTGTATGGGTAAAAGTATGATTGCCCAAATGAGACCAAATACCACCCCTCCCCGTCCGGTGGTGGAGCCTGGGTTCACTATTCTCTGCAGTAATCGGACACCTCATGTTTCATGGTATTTATGACTTTCCATATGTATGTATAACATATACTATGTGCAAAAACCGGTACGGATGTGTATGCTCTGTTCTCTGAATTAGCTTCCACAAATGCCCTGTAACAAAATCGATTGACCCCCCTTCAAAACAAAGAAAGATTTAGGTGTATTAAATGAAAGCATGGAAGACCACTGACCATCGAGATTTTACAATGTGATCTATTTTTCTTTTGTTTCACTTTAGTATATTCATAAAGGTTTATTTTAGTGGCATCGCCATTTTTTCGGTAATTATTAATGACTTATTGTATAGAATATTCAATACACACATCACTTATTTTTATCTCGCTATCTGCTATATGAATTCGTAGTAATACTCTCTTTTGAATACCAACATAGCTATATCTCTTTGTCAGCTGTCTGTTCAATAACTTCAGTAATATCACTCATGTAGACCTCATGACGAAAAAATCCAGTGCGATGTTTTTATAGATTCTATGAAGAGAAAATATTCCAGCCACAGTTGAGGGATTTTTTGATGGAACAACATCATTTGTCACTCTAAGCAATTCAAACCCCAAACCAAAATGTTGTTCATAACCCAAGATGCTGATGTTTGAAGAGAAACTGTAACGGTCAAGAAAGATTTCCCGTTAAGTCAAGGTTAATTAAAAACCGTTATGTAACACCGACAAATTACTGCAAAAAGTTCCAATGTACCACAGTGAAAAAGATATATCTTCAAAAGTTTTGTAACCCCCAAACGGGAAACTTTGTAAAAGATAGAATTTTTACCAATACCGGCATGCAGAAACGTCCTCTATTTTTATGAAATTTCAATCTTATTCACTGGAAAAATTCGTTAGGTATCGTTTATATAATACATCTCACTGATATGCAATGTCAGTTAGAAGGTAACACCATACTGTTTGCTGATAACATGCACAAACGTTTCGTTTTAAAAAATGGTGATGTATAACGTCCTTCTTTTGCAGACAAAAGTTTTTTATTTAACCTTGACTCAACCGGTGATGAATTCCTTCTGTCTGTCTGCCTATTTGTCTGTTTGTTTTTTTTTTTGGCTTCGTTTATCCGGCCAACGGCAGGCACATTTTGACTCTAATATAAGATCACGTAATGTGTTTCTTTTCCCAAACCATTTCCAGACCTATTTTAGCAGACTTTAAAGTAAAACGTATCCTTTTCATTTATTTCATACAATACACAACCAAAGCATATCTTTGTTTCTTTTGAGTTATCTTATCTTGTAACAGTAATACTCTCTACGCTACAAACACAAACATAAAAGGAACCATTCATCATGTCGATGTTGGTGGTCCACGTGCCCCTAACAATGGTGCATTTTTTTTTTCAGATTAAAAATATCTCATCGAAACTGGTGTAGCATTTCTTGCCAACGTCACTTTGTCGTCAATATCTATTAATCTGTTCCTCCAATGCTCGGAAAAACACATCTGACATAATTGGTGCCAGTCTCAGATTTGCCAATTGATTGAAATACGCAAACATTACATCATTATCTACTTATATTATTGCTAAAGGCAAGCTATCTATGAATTTGACAGAACTTGTAAGTAAATACTAATCGTTTGTCAAGAACTATTATGGTTTTATAATACAATATTTATTTCCAAATATCCACGACTTCTTCTTGCGTAATCTGAACCTTCGGTTAAACAGTTGCACCGATTCATACGTTTGTCATGCAGAAGTTTAAGATCATTACTTGACGCGTGCTTCAATTCCCTTTACACAATATGAGAGCGAACAAAAGTGAAAACTAAAGCACGGAATCAAGAAAGCTATGGAATTGAATAATTCATTAGGTCCTTAATATTCATGTGGCTTTGTGTTTAAAATTAGCCATGAATGGAAAGATCTTCAATCAGCTGTTTTCATTCACAAACCCAAAGACGCGCGTAAATAACTACGTAGAAGAAACTCTAAATTTAATTTTGACTCGGTTTCTACGCACTTTAGAAAGGTAATCAAAGTCCCGCACTCTGATTGGATAGTCCTTTGGTTACAGGAACTTCCGTGACGTGTGCAAATTCCGTGTTGCTGTGGCGCTCGCTTTGCAATAAAATTGGCAATTTTTATTGTCTTTAAGCAGAAATTTCATAGATATTTAGAGTTGCCCACTGAGAGTTACCGGGATCAGACGGATGTACTTTCAATAGACATACATTTTCATCTTTCTTTTAAATTAAAAGATTGACTGGAACGTTACAAACTTGCCAAGTAATATTCCCAAATTCATACCCAGCAAATTGAGCTTCTTTAGCAGTCCGCGTCACTTTTAACAATTTTTCAACCATCGAGTATCACCAGGGCAACGTACGTCATCTTACGTAGATGGTTTGTTCTATAGACGCGCATGTTCAAACAATACTTTTTCTTGACACGTTATTCTTGAAAGGTTGTTTAGTCTACGTTTGAAATTGATATGGAAAATCATGGAGGTGAAAGGTTGTTAGTGGCTGATGAGCATACGCGTTACATGTTGACAAACAAGTCGAGAGAAAAAAATATCGCTTTAAATTAGAATCATGGCATCATTTTCCGTTTTCCAGGAGAAAGATCTGGAGAATAAATCCTCGTTTAACACACACATATAGAAAGGGAAGAATGACCTACTTGGCTAACAATTAACGGACAAGACAAGAAGGTTTGATATCTACATTAGCGAGTACGGTTTTACCATGTCATTGACGAAGGGGCTTCTATTAAAGCCTTCATGATTAGTATAGTAAGACTCAGGTGGTCTTTCTATGTTGCTAGTGACGCAAAGACATTAACAAGAACTCTTGAGAGAATCTCTTAATGACGTTAGTCTTCGGGTTTAGCCTAACCCTGCAGGAAGTGTGACACTCGGACACAAAAGTTTGGCTCTTTAAAAAAAAAAAGCTCTTTAAAAAAATAAAAGAAGCAGACTGAATTAAAGAAAGAAAAAGCAGAATCTGGGAAAGAGAGAGAAAAGGGAAAATAACGGAAACAGAAAAAAGGGAACAAAACAAAGGGAAAGAAAGCAGGTCTTTTGACAAAGATTTTAATTTATCTTGATCCGATAATTCCTATGACGTCATTGTTTACGTCATGTACAAGACAATATCGTGAACTAAACACTTTCTTTTTATAGGGTGCATATGCTGAGCAAATTAAGCGATGTCCACTTTCACAGGGGATATCGTAAATAATATATGTTTTTGTAGTTATAAATTTTAATCCTTTAATGAGTCATCAATCTGTATTCAGAGTGAACTAGACATCGTAAGATGTTTTGAGCTCGTATATTAATTTGATGGAACAGAATTGGTGGAAATTATTCGAACACGAAAAAGCAAATAGATGATTTAATGACAACTTTCAAACAAACAAATTCATCGATTAAAATGTTTCGTACACTTAGATGGTTTAAAATTTACTATTATAGTTACTGAGTAACAAAAACTAGAATTTACAAAATATATAAATCATCATGTGAGCTAAAGTTGTGATGTGTGTGTGTGTGTGTGTGATTTAAAAGAAGTGGTGTATAAAGGTATTATTTCGCGTCTCTAAATATATTGGTGGCTATTTTAGTATTATTATCGTTTTCTTTTGTAGTGAAATATGCACCTCTCCTTACACCTCCCTTTTAATTTACCCTGTTGGTTTCCAAACCGATGGACCCCTGTGAATTTATTGTAACAAAGAGCAACCTGAGTTTTCAGTTGTTGTCAACATATCGATGATAAAAAGATTAGAATAAAAAATACATCATGTTTAGTTATCTACGGAAACAAAGTCCCCGCTTACCAATTTAAATTTTATTGAACGATACCAACCACAGTCTAACAGTCTTATCCAAATTAGGCTTTGAAATTTCGCTCTGACTTTGGGATAACGTTCACAATTCCTCCCCCATCCTCCACATCCTTATGTTTAGTGGTTGTAAGTGTAATTTAATTATCGTCATCAATGAAGCTGGGGTTGTGTATTGAGTTGACGCCATGTCATACATAAGTGTTCTGTTAGATATGTCGTAAAAAGTTGAAGTACGGATAAAAAGAAAACACATGCATACTATTCTTTATCGATGAACGTATCCCTCGTTTTTTTACATCAAAACCATTAGTGTCTGCTAAACGAGGCCAATTTCACCTAAAGTAAAAGATCTACCTATCAGGAATGAATCACTTCATGGCTATCTTTTCATATTTACATATCATATGCAATATTGATCGAATGAACATCTCGATGATGATCACTCTGACGATGATGATGATAATTGTAATGATGATGAAGATGAAGCATGATAATTGTACTGTGATGATACTGATGCTTAGAATCATGATGGTAATTACGATGATTATTATAATTATAATGCTCAACATCATAATGATCACGATGACCATACTAAATGACGATCATGATAATGGTGATGGTAATCTTGGTAATGATAATGATGATATCAATGATTAAAATGATGATGAAAACAACCCTAATTATAATAATGATAGTAACCAAGATCATAATGATGATGATTATAGTCACTATGATGATAATAATAGTGCCCGTGATAATCATAATGCTAAACATTATGATGATCATGATGAAAGTAATGATGATGATGGTTATGTTGATGAGGAGTGGGAGAAATTAAACGATAAACAAGAAGGTTTTGAGGAGGATTGGAAGAAAATGATGATTACAACCATAAACCTCACAAATTCAAGATATTTATAATAATGATACACATTAACTAATAACACGCTTGTATCCAATCCGCAGAGTGTTCTTTCCGCTTTAATGCATTCTGCACAAGTCCATTAATCCAAATTCCGGTATGTCCGAATCAAACTTTGTCCGTATTAAAAAATTGTCCTCTCCTGTGTTTTGTAGTACATTTAACGAACCCCACTCATTTTTAGCTCAATCTAAATCTTTTAGCTCAATCGTTGTTTTCCTAATGACAAGCTGATTGCAATGCATGTGTGTCTGAAGTGGTCAGCATATTAGTCAACGACCAATATAGTTGACCTCGCCCCTTCGTTAATCTTTGATGTAAAGTACACCCCTGTAACATGTTTGGTCAATTGATGCTGAGACTAATAACTCGCCTAATAGGAATTCAAATAGCAATATTCCCTTCACATATGTTCAATAATCAGGCCCACTCGCTTTTTTTTCAATGGAGTTATTTTCTGATTATATTTTCAAATAATGGATCAATTAGCAAACTGATTAATTCCTTTGACCACTTCTTTATGACCTGCTTAAAGTGTTGCAAATTAATGTGACTTATTACTAGCCCACACCGCGTTGGAGTAAATATCAAATAAATATTGAATCGGTGTTTGACCGTTAAGTCATAAATCAAGTATCCTCGAAACATATAGAACAAGAGGGTATATATATATATATATATATATATATATATATATATATATATATATATATATATATATATATATATATATATATATATATATATATATCCTACCACCCTCTTATTTCATGGGAATTCTGAGAACAAACTCATTCATGTTAAGCAGGTCGTTGTAACTCATTCAGATGTTGTAAATTATGTGCACTATTGATGAGAGTGAGTGCACTTGTCTTTTTCTTTGATAGCTGTAGCTACCTTTTATAGCTTTGGTTTTATTATTCACCTTGCTTTTTCCACCCATTCAAGACCTATTTTTGGATTTTTCCTTTTTGTCATTTATGTACTTGAAATTTTAAACGACGTGTGCTATAATTGCCAAATTTGCAATTTGACCTTTGCATATATACAATGCTACTATTTCCGATTTTCAGACAGTTTTGTAATGAATATTTTCGACAAGTTTGAACCATCATTTGATTTCAATGGACGTCCAAGTTGTTGGTATTCATTTTACCTTTTCATTAGTCCCTGTGTAAAGCTAGTTGAGCCGAACTTTCGGAAACCAATACCGAAATATGAGTACAATTTAACTGACTTCAGCGTTTTAAAATATTAATACGTTTTAAAATATTAATACGATATATATATATATATCAAGTATATATATATATATATATATATATATATATATATATATATATATATATATATATATATATATATATATGTGTGTGTTGGTTGCCTGTGATGCTTACTTCTACTTGTAACAAACGAAAATCATTTTCGTATATCTTCAAAGTTTCCTTTGGCTGCATTTCTATCAAATTCTACATCCGTTGTCGAGTTAAAAGGAAGACGGATGTTTCATTTAGATTGGAAATCGTTCTTTGAAACAAATTTCCCATTAATCATAGATCTCTTCCGCATTTCAAGTGACGCTACGAGTGTGTGTACACGCATCTACAGAGTTATTTTCCTTTTTAGAATCTATTGTCTTGTGACTTCTTTTTTTTTTCTTTATTTCCTTTTTTCTAAGTTACTGCTAAAATCTTTGCACCAAAATTTTCTTACTAATCCAGACTGGGAAAATGCTAAAAATAAACTTAACAGTTTGTGTCCGGTTTTGTGCTGTTACATGTCACTTCATCGAATCTGTATTTTCCTTCTAGCGGAAACTCGGTTTGTGAGATTAATCTAATCTAAGCAGAAAAAGGGGGAAAAGATAGGAAGTACATGGGCAGCTATAAACTGGCACTATTAGGCTCAGAAAGCGAGTCGTTACAGCGTTACGCGTTTACTGTATAAATTAACGGTCGGTCTCTCGGGTATGTTCAGGGAGTCATTTTGTATTTTTTTCGTAGGATTTGTCTTAGGGTAATTCTGAAAGTAAAGAAAAGGGAAAATGACATTACGAGGAAACACAAACAGCGGATTTTTTTTCTCCTATTCAACTTTAGTTAATACCAACTGAGAGTGCTTCCTGATGTGTGTATATCTATTTCATTGGATGATGTTTGCAAATTATGAAAAATACATGGAGCGAAAAGATTCAAAACGTTTCTAATACGTCGATTTAATTTTTTTTAAATGTCAAAAAGGGGTATTGGCGGTTTTGAGCAAACGTCAGGAGGAAGGAGGAGGGGAGGAGGAGGAGGAGGAGGAGGAGGAGGAGGAGGAGGAGGAGGAGGAGGAGGAGGAGGAGGAGGAGGAGGGAGGGGAGGAGGAGGAGGAGGAGGAGGAGGAGGAGGAGGAGGAGAGGAGGAGGAGGAGGAGGAGGGAGGCGGAGGAGGAGGAGGAGGAGGAGGAGGAGGAGGAGGAGGAGGAGAGGAGGGGAGGAGGAGGAGGCGGAGGGGAGGAGGAGGAGGAGGAGAGGAGGAGGAGGAGGAGGAGGAGGAGGAGGAGGAGGGAGGAGGAGGAGGAGGAGGAGGAGAGGAGAGGAGGAGGAGGGGAGGAGGAGGAGAGGCGGAGGAGGAGGAGGCGGAGGAGGAGGAGGAGGGGAGGAGGAGGAGGAGGAGGCGGGGAGGAGGAGGAGGAGGAGGAGGAGGAGAGGAGGAGGAGGAGGAGGCGGAGGAGGAGGAGGAGGAGGAGGAGGAGGAGGAGGAGGAGGAGGAGGCGGAGGAGGAGGAGGAGGAGGAGGAGGAGGAGGAGGAGGAGGGGAGGAGGAGGAGGAGGGGAGGAGGAGGAGGAGGCGGGGAGGAGGAGGAGGAGGAGGGGGAGGGAGGAGGAGGAGGAGGGGAGGAGGAGGAGGAGGAGGAGGAGGAGGGGAGGAGGAGGAGGCGGAGGAGGAGGAGGAGGGGAGGAGGAGGAGGAGGAGGAGGAGGAGGCGGTTCTTCTTCTTCTTCTCTTCTTCTTCTTCTTCTTCTTCTTCTTCTTCTTCTTTTCTTCTCTTCTTCTTCTTCTTCTTCTATACTTCTGTATGTATATGATTATGTTTCATATGTCAACGTGAACCGTAGCTCTATTGTGATAAAAAGAAACATTACTTCGACCAGATTTTGAAAGCAGAAGCAATCAAAACAGAAAGAAGATATATGCACGCATGTGCATGCAAAGGGATGTATGTATCTTTCGACTTTCAACCAGTGACTTATTACTATTAATTTATACCTTTTTGACGGGAATTTCGACCCAAGATATGAGCCACTGTAACACCAACAACTATAAAAACTGTCATTAACATAAGGATCTGGGATCAGAGGCCTGTGTATCAGGAGTGCAGCGTGTGTTGTTGCTTTGTTTAGTTGGGTTGGTTATTTCAATTTCACAATGGCAATGTTTTTGTTTAACGACACACAGAAATATGGAAAGGTACAGGTCAAACACAGGAAACATCAATTAAATGAATGTTAAGTATATGCAGATGATACCAAAAGACGGGTATCCCTGAGACCCAGACTCACACATCACGTAACAGTCTAGCTTTTCCGGTGAATTTTGGGTAACGTCAAGTTTATTGTGGTTATTTTTTTATATTTTGCTTAATGTTTCTATCATTTTGGTTTCGCTTCGTCTGCATGGGTAAACTTTGTGTTTCACTCATGAGGCTGACATGAGTTGGATGCAGGTAACTTTTTGAAGTTTCTTCAGCGAACATCCTATTATTACTGTAAATATGGCGAGAAGTTAGGGTAAACGTATTAACTTTTTACGTCCTTCTTACCTGAGGTCAATCGCTTTTCAATATCTTGCAGGGCGTCTATTTGCATGCCGGTGTGGGTGGGTAAATGATATTGCAAGTTACGCCATTCATGGGGACGAGACGTGCTCCATCTACATTTTCTAAATGCTTGTCAACAGTGACTCATTTTACGTCATGACAAAAATAAATAAAAAATGAAAGTATAAGTGAAGCGCTTACTATACATAAAGAGAATAATAACGTGATAGGTGTTTCTAATGAATGCGTTCATTTTTAATTGACAATCCATAACATTTCCCTCGTTATCTCATTGACTGCCAAACTTTCAGTTTTTCTACTTCATACGTGATTTGTATTTTTCTTCAGTACTGGGCGACTAGATTTCTCATATTACAAAGACTTTCCAGAACCTTCGTAATTGCTCAGCGCTTCAGGTTAAAACTCTGTTTTCCTCCTCCCTACGGTAACCACTAGTGTCAGAAATTTGCTTACGCAGACACAAAATTATCGAATGGATATGAGGGTGGAAGGGTAGGCCTATTGCAACTGACTCATTGGCAGACAAGTATTTTAATCATTTCGTTCTATGGATCATATTGTAACTTTCTTTTATCCAAACCCTCGTTTGAGATTGGACCGACAAGGTTATGACAGTATATTGTCTTTTGCTCTGGGCAGCTTATCATCAAACCCATAGCAAAAAGAGACGCTGGAAGTGCGCCCTCACAATAACCCACCATTTTCATTCGAAAATAACCAATATGACGGCTGTAGCAACAATAGCAACAACTAAACTTATTTTCTATCCTAGTGAGATGAGTGATGATGTTGATGATGCAATATTACTGGATTTGTTTGAACAAAGCAGGGCAGACCAATATATTTTGGTACATTTTCGGCACAGGGGACGTTAATAATGCTAAATGATATTATTTGAAATTTGACCTAGAGAGGCACACTGACTTGCTCTGTCAAATTCTCTAAATTTTCATAAACCTGTCAAATTTCCTTCACAAAATAATGGAAAATGATCCCCATGCGTCACATGCAAAGAAAAATTAATTGAGTTTGTAATTAATTGTTCAATTTAGTTTTGTAAAATTCGTGTCCAGACACTTTTCACAGTAGTACTAATTTATATGCAAACAGCAAGCCTAAGTCAGGGTGAAAACCATTGCACGTAAAACTTGACTACTTATGCCTGTTATAAGCATTGGCATGTGTTTTGTAACCTTCAAAATCCTCACAAACTTGTGGACTTTAACCCAATGAGTACATTTAATTATGTAATCCGTTCTACTTTTTCTTTCAGACAGCTTTCACCATTTCTATTCCATTCAGTGAGATCATGCATGAAAAAAAAAAGAGTGCAAGAGTGCACAGATTTTAAACACAGACTTGTTGTTTTAAACACCCACGTGAATGTATGCTTTCCATATTTAACCTTACGTTTGCAACAAGGATATATATATATATATGTATATATATATATCTATATATATATATATATGTATTCCAATTTCTCGTAATACAACCACTGGTAGATGTGGCAAAACTATTACATTTATTATGTTACTGACTTTCAAACTTCAGATGAATGAACTACATAGAACGCCATACAGTTAATGTCATTGTTTAGTTTTCCTTCTTTTTGGTTTTTGTTTTGTGTTAGGGACTTTACGTACTTTCACTTTATCTTGAAATGACGTAGAAAATGTAAATTACTGCAACCATTGATAAAGTAGTAAAAGTTTGGAAATAGGGTCAAAACTGTAATTTGAACAATTTGACCTAATCTAGAATTACACAGTCCAACTGATAGTTGATCCAATGTGAGCAACATACAATCACTATCCTTATTAGTTGTTACAATGTAGCAATATCCCCAGTACTATCTAATTGTTGCTCCCAAAGTAGCAGTATCCCATCATTATTTATCAGTTGATCGTAGGCTCTGTAACAATATATCGTCACTACTTGCTAATTTCATTCCATGTGGCAATACATCGTCACTACTAATTAGTTGATCCCATGAAGCAATATCCCATTATTTCTCATTAGTTGACCCAATGTAGCAATCTACACTACTTACTATCACTTTTCATGAGTTGATCCTATGTAACAACATACCATCACTTCTTACTATTCGACTCAATATAGCAATATCCCATCACTACGTTAATGACGGAGTCAGTTTCAAGTCAAGAAAACGTGACTTATTGGCAAAATGTTAAGGCAGCGGTATTAAGCAGCGGAAATTTCAAATTTGTTTGGGCTTAGCTGGTCCATAAATTAAAATTCGTACCAATATAAGCATGAATGAACGTCCTAATGACAATGTATTCTAACATGGGCCACATATGGGTGAATCTATATGGGGCCCATAAGTCTTTGCACCCAAAATCTGTAAGGGGCACATATGGGCCAGTCCAGGTTACCTGGGCCCATTACAGATCTTGTGTGCTCAGACTTAGGGGCCCCATATGTTCGTCGATATGGGGCCATAAGGGACTCATGTTGGAATGTTACCTAGGAACCTTCTTTGCACAGTAAAAACCCGACTGGTTTCGACTGAGATGGGTTTTGTAAGTAGTTACTATGATGTGATTTCAAGTAGACATACATACAGTTTAGTAGTATACCACCACTGTAAGTGAAAGCTTGGTCTTATAGGTAAATGTCATGGTTTGGGCTTTCGTTTTCTTATTGTTTTCTCACATCATACGTATGTCATCAGATATTACTAACAAGTGTAAGAAACCATTTGTACAACCTAGTTCTGTTGTAATCCAGCTCTGGTACAATGACCAGAATATGGAAATACGTCTAATATGCATGGTACCGATAGTTTAGTGCACTGTGCCTACTCTGCCTACAAAGTTAACGTTTCGATACGGTTCCGCACATCGCGGGTGCTTACAATGCATAAGCGGCAGGTTCGTAGTTCAACTTACGAGTTACGATGGTTGAAGTTGCAAACAACGAGTAGTGAAGAAGAAAGCGGTGAGCTGAAATTTTGACTCAGTCAAATGCAAAAAATTCGAGTCAAGTCAATCCGGTTGCTGAGTCTAGTCCAAGTCGAGTCATTGCTGCTATGACTCGAGACCAAGTCGAGTCAATGACTCGGATCATTACAACTCTGAGATAAGTATGTAACTTTATTTCAGTCTTTTATCTTAAAAAATAAGTTTTCGGTAATTCAAATAGTTAAAAGACTGAAACTTATTAGTTGACTTCACCTAGCAATATACCATCTGTACTTTTCAGTCAGAATATTCGATCAGTATTAGTTGATGTACTCTATGTAACAACATCTCATTAGCATTTATAGTTGACCCCATGGTAGCAATTACTATCACTACCTATCATCCGAAGTTTAATTCTATTTTCGACATTTCGCATTTCGAAAATGCAAAAAAAGGAAAAAAAAAAACACCACGATTTTGAAAAGAAATTTTTAAGCACCAAAACCTCGTTAGGAATGAGAAGTATGTCTTTGTTACCTTTTGCATAATTGTGACAATGGAACGCAAAATTATCTTATCACGGTGAAGTTTTTATGAGTTTGTCGGTCTGTCTGTATTTCTCTTTAACCATCCCTTTCATCGTTGTGACATTCGGAGGGTCTTTCGCTTCACGTAATCCAGGTGAAAAGGTGAAAGCAAGCTAGTTTCTTTTTTAAGTATTTCAAAATGATTTGATAAAGTGAGTCACTAAAAAGAGGAAACTTGCTGAGGCAAACACCTCACTAGCTACATCTTGTAAGAAATGCAAGAAAAACGATACGTGAAAAAAGTAGGTAAATACAACGAGGAAATTAAGTTCCACTTGTGACTAACAAACGTGGAAAATTATGTAATGGAGGCGCTCTTGCGGATTATTCCTCCTACGTTTAAATCGTGGGTTGACCAAAATAATCCCAAGGATGGTTTACCTCCATTTTCCTCTGTTTGATCGTTATCCCTATCATCCAGCTTTTGTTAAACTTTTCACCCGCACTTTGTGTGTTTACAAGCTTTCAACAACCAGGCAGCATTGCGGAGGTGATTATGTAGGCGACGCTAGGGATCAATGCACAGTAGCGAAATTGCATACCAGGTAACTTCAACCATGCATGGGCGCCAAACGTTAATTAGGGAAACAAAAACAAGTCTTATAGACTTGTTTTAATTCTGCGAATTACCAAATTTAATCAGGGAAAGTTTGAAACCTAATCTTGTTTAATCCCAACCTGCTGTGGTCTAAACGATCAGAGGTCACGAAAGTTCATCAAGCAGTGTTACGATATGTTACAAAGATGGTAGCAGTGGTTACATCCCCCCCCCCCCCCCCGGAAGTCGAAAGGTAGTCGATGATTGTGTAACTACATAGTTTCTATTATGGTGTGTGTTTTAGAAGTGTTAAATGCATTACTATATTTGCATATACATGACAGTCAATTCGTAACAATTGCTGCACAGAAGCGACAAAAGGGATACTTGTCTAATCCTTATGACGATGTAATATGCAGGCACGTAGCCAGCCCATGTGGAGGGGTGGGTCTTTTTTCCAAGATGTGGGCCTATTTTCAAGTACGGAAGAGGCTGGTGCGTGCCGTAAGCATGCAGTTGCTATGGGTCAAAAATAGTAGACACAGGGGTGTAGCCAGGAATTTGTCAAGGGGGGGGGGGGTGCGAACTCGTGTAGACTATCTAAGCGGAGCGCCACCACCGGTTGGTGCGGAGCGTACAAGAAAATTCTGGGTTTTTCAAACCCCCATATGGCCGGAAATCGCCCTTCCCAAGTCTATTCAGTTGCATGAACCCAGCCTTGAAATATAGATCTCATGTCTACAATTTCTCAATTACTGAGAAAACAATTAGTCTGAAAAATGATGCAATGCCAAGATGAGCATTCAAAGAAACGTTTGGCTCTACAAACCACTCAGATAGTAGAAAACGGCCCTTCCTGGGTGCTTTACATGCATACATACATGCTTCCAACCCTGCATCCCCCCCCCCCCCCCCCCCCCACCTTGTTAGGCCTGCCGCATAAATTGAGGGAATTACACTATTTAGCGATATCGCGGGAAAAAAGCGAAAATGAGATCAAGCAGGGTCACCCTATTCGCCCTCCTTTCCCTGGATATGCCTATGCTCCTAGGTATTTCTGGCGTAAGTTCTTAAAAAAATACCACAATATGGCCAAGGGGGGGGGGGGCGGTCGCCTTTTTCACCCCCTCCTTGGCTACGCGCCTGAGTAGTGACTCTTTGGTAGTCGTGGCGGTTTGAACAAGGCTTAAAATTCACCGACTGCACCCGACTACACTTGAACATATTTAATCGGGCCCGGCGACAGTTTACGACACAACTGAACTCTAGTCGTGGAACCGGTCACACCTCCACGACCACAGCAGACGCGGTGGGTGGTCGCCTTCGTGTCACAGGTTGTCATGGCAGTGTGTCCCGAGCTTTGTATTGTATCTAGTTCAATGATATCCACGACCACAATGACGTAATCATGCATGAGCGTTTTGGAACTTATTATCTCATCACCACACATAGTGTATGTATGTGGTGATGAGATATTGTGGTCAGTTTGGGCCTGTATACATTTTATGATGTAAGTGGAAAGGTTTTATCTTCCTGCTAAAAGTGAAATTCGGCCTCAATATGTCAAGATAAAAAATATTTCATAGCTGACCATTTAAACACAGGGCTAACAAAATGGACCTCCCTCAAGTTGGGGTGGGTCGTTCGAACGCTCCGACCCCCCCCCCCCCCCTGCTACGGGACTGATATAGATGCATTTTGTGTGAGTGTGTGTGCGTGTGAAGTAAGTTCCGTCAAACAGTAATTCTCTTGTAAGCCCTAAGTATACATGAACAGATATACATGCATACACATGCATATAAACATCCATCGATTTTTTACACAATTCACACAAACACGTACGTAACCATATTCATGAAAATTGGTGACGTAGGAGCATCTTCATGGGAGGCTGAGGCTCCCTTACGTGATAGCTAAACTGTGAGAATACTATCTAAGAGTGTCACTGTCACATGTGAAAGGAGCGTACCAGAAAATGTATGGATAAGAATACCGGCCCCTAGATGGTCGAAAATCGCCTGTCTAGGTTTCGCAGGCGCCCTTCCACTCCTGCACCCCCTCCCCCACTCCCATCTCGAAAATCCCAGTCAAGGTGCCAATGTCCATGAATGAATTATTTACTACATCTGTTTTTGTTTGCTTGCTTGTTTTTTGCCATAAGGAGTTAACAAGGATTGTCACTGCAGCCACACTACCGCCCCAATATTGGGTCACACAATGAATTAGGCTACCCATATGACATCATATGACACCGTAAGACCACGTGATCGAATAGCTGATAAAATGGCATTTCAAGAAGTATTAAACGTTTGACGTGTTTCAGTGATCAATTATTGTAGTCACGCTGCCTCCGGTATAACACGTGACTTAAAACATGATAATGAATAAGAAGAACAATAAACACTCCATTTCCTTCCCTATGACGTAGACTGATTGTTTTGTCATTAAGATATGAAATTGTAGTAACTCTTTGCTTACATAACGTCGGTCGAGCACTGTGCATGCGTGAGTATGTATTACTGAATATATATATATATATGAATAGGTGTCCTGGGAAATTCCCACACCGGTTTCCCCCTTATATGTAGCCTATAGTTAAGAAGCCTATGTATTTCTTTTATGTGTGGGAGCCCTGCACGATGGTAGGGTCTGCCGGGTTGTTTTACGTAGAAACTTTAGAATGGTGTCATATGTGAAAGGTACATAGTTAAAATAATTTTGACATCACTACCAAAGGAATTACAGACACCTTTTTACCTCTCCCTTTCTCCAAGAGAGACTAGAATTTCCAATCACCCCACCCCCTCGTGATTACGTCAGAAGTTTAAGCAAACAACAAGTACATAAGAATTTATGAAAAGTTACTGACTAAAATGACCTCTAAAATCACCAAAAGTTCTATGGAGACAAAACCTCTACCCCCCCCCCCCGTTTTTTCGTTCACGTATTCCGAAAAGTTCCTCAGAGCACAATCTTCTATGTGTCTCGTTTCAAAAGGTGAAGGTCACTTAGAAGCACTACGTTGAAGCCCGAGCCCACGAAATAAGTCATTCCACATGGCATATAATGATATTCCTATCAAGAGTAAAACAGGAAATTCGAATGTTGAAGAAACAAGTTATGAACGTGAAAGTAATTCGCAATCACTTTGTACTCCTCTTGTGTAATTCTCTTTCCTCGCCATGTGTGTTTCTATGTGAAGTTATAACTTAGACAAGACGTCCACGCTCCTACTGGATGGTCGTTGAATGTCTGTCTTCAAGGCTCCATAACCCTTAGCGAACCCCTAACCTAAAATCCCTAACGCTGTCTCGTGACTAGCCCTGCCACCAGCTTCTTTGTTTTATTCTTAAGTCAAACGATAAGTTTGGCAGAAACGGGTCCTAAGGTAAATATGCTGGGCTAATCACAACGTGTAGAAAACCCCGCACCTTAAAAGTCAACCATATACAAGACACTCATCCATCCCAGACCCCTACATGTCTTCATCCTCTCATGATATTGGGAGCTGAAGATTGAAGGTGACCGGAAAATCACTATAATCAGTGCAGTAACTTGAGTATAACGATTGTATATGACGTCACATAACCATAATGGTATGAGTAAGCCTATCCATAATGCATTTCTGAAAGTGAATGAATGTACCGTGAATTGAGGATGATTGTACTAAGAACATGGAACTTTTCTAAAGATGTGAAACTTCACCTCGACCCGATCGAAGTAAATTGGTTCATCTGTTTTGTCTCCGTCAGCAACTTTCAGTTTCTTTTTCAAGAAAAGCTGCATTTGCCTTTTGTCATTTTCTTTTCAGTTGCTGAAATGGGTCTAATAATTTAATGGTCTCTGGGAAATTCATCAACGCAAAACCCTTTGATGCTACACAATGGTTATTTACCCTTGCAATACATTGTGTTTATGCTATAAACATTGTGCGTCCCCATCTTCCTGAACAACTGTACTCAGGTTACGTAATACGAAAATGACCTCACTTAATTGTACAATGGTTTCAGGGGTACGCTTAAATATCGTTCTTTAATGTACTTTAAAAAATGGAGGGGGCGGGGGAGGGGTGGCTGCTGATTACCGTTTGTGAAGCACGTAGGCATCTTGGGACACGTGTGCGGTATCTTTCTACAGAGGGAACGAAAATCAAGAGCGCCGTAGATTGACCACATTTGCACTTTGCGAATTCTTTGGCGATCGGTTTCTCTAGGCCCAAGTACAATACCCGTTCCTGCATGCTGCGGTAATGCCACAACAATTTGCAAAACTGGTAAGGGGGTGGGGTTGCCGTCAAATATGAGTGAGTATTCTCAAACGATCTACAGTAACGTTGTCTAGTGGAGTGCAAATAGACCTACATATATATTGCATTGCTCTGTGTTATTTCAACTGCATTTTTAAAGTGTAAACTATCCTGTTGAGACTGCTCCAGCGGCAACATTTATCCGCAATTGAATTCAAAACATCCACTCTTTTTCAATTAACTAATTAATTAGTTGCTCTGTAAATTTGGGACCGTAAATACAGCTTAAGTGGAGTAGTTTTTACATATTTAAAATAAGTGTGACATTCCAGTTTTCAATGTGACAAAGAGCTCTCTGCAATTTTTCGATATGAGCAATAAATATGCAACAAGACGGAATAGTTTTCATTTCGTAATGTTTTACAGTCTCTTGTATTGACCTGCATTTAGGACTCTCGAGGGAAGTATAAATCTATCTTATATGTTCACAGTTAAATGGAAACAGGGCGTTGGCAATGCACTAACATGACATACCGACAAAGAAAACTAGCTTTAATCATTGTTAAGTCATTTACTCTATCCAATAAACATCAGCAATAGCTTCACATCTTGAAAACATTATGCATAAGATCATTTACGAAAGACTCATCATTGGAATTTTTAAAAGTTTGGAAGAACAAATCATTCTTGAGCGACAAATAACTGAATTTGTATCTGTGAGAACTTATTTCTTGAAAAGAGGAGTCACCATCCATTCTTATTTTGATAATGTATCGTTCTGTGTCCACAAATGTTGGTTTTAAACGTAGTATTATTTTCTATAAAACAATCTCCTTATTTCGCTTTAGCCATGCAGCCGCAAGGATGTTTCTCTTCACTTCCTGTAGGCAAAGCCTTAATAAGGGGGTGTAGGTCAACGAGCTTACCATGTCAAACTTAAAGAAATTGATGGCGCTCGTTGTCAATCCTTCTACTGCCTTAAAATCAATTCTGTCACATCACCGACTTTTTGCACTTACTCAACTGTCTGTTGTGAAAGGTGAATTTCACTTTGCATATGTGACACAGGTAATGTCAGGGGGAGTGTTAACAAGTTGAGGCCATTCTTAAAGAACCGTGTTGACAGGCCGATCTTCCACTGAACGAATCAGTAACGTTCAATCGAACATTGAGAGTAATTTTACACTCTCTAAAATGAGGTGTTCATCCTTGCAAATGACATTACACAGTCATACAGGTCACCCTCCCCCACGTTTCACGATTACTGACTTCCGCATAAAAGTATATATGTATACACACACACACATTTATATATATATGTATATATATCCTGCTATATGTAGTGAAGGGTTGTATAGCGTACACAAAGAAAGACAGAATATATAAATATGTTAGCATGTAATTTGGCCACTAAAGCAGAGATGAAGGTAAAATGTTATAAATATCATTGTTTCAACTAAGACTTAACAATCAGGTCATTCATAGACACCATATATATATAGGTGAATTGCAATTAGATTAATTTCATTGTTCTTGTATTCTTTCGAGCAGACACGTGTAGAACCATCTGTGAACGTGCGAGTGCATACGCATGTGATTTTTGTTTTAAAAGAGTACTACCAACAAAGTGTGCCCTCCCTGAGGATATCCTAGTTATTTATGATTGTCGAGGTTACTCGTTGCTAGCGACTTGGTAAACAGATATATACTGCAATTCATCAAAGAGAAAAGTGACAGGACTATATAAATGATATACTACCCATGAAACGATACTGTCGCTTTTATGGGATGTCAACAATGTTATTAACAAGTCAGCCTGAATCTTCTCGATATTTTCAGCGTAGGGAAAAGTCACTGCAACAGACTCGGCGAGGGTGCAGAGGAGAGGCATTCTATCTGGTCTTAAATTAATCTGTTTAAATTTTATCCTATAGAAAGTCGTTTCAGTATTGTGTTATATTGGGCAAGATTCCCTTGGTTTAAGTAGTGCGTCCAGGCAGGTGATAATTTATGCAAAATCGAAATTCTATGTAAATCACTGGGGGGGGGGGGGAAGCAATATAGCGTCGCAACGTTCCAGAAAGTGGGGGCATGTAGTGGGGTGGATCGAGGGGAGGAGAAAAGCGGTAATGAAATATTTAACAAGGAGAAATACATGTTGAAGGAGGTGTATTGTGCAGTGAGATATAGCTCTTTAACCGATCTGGCAGGCAAACAGTGTTCCAGTGTTTGATTAAATATGAAGACAAGGTTTCATTTGAAAATGTTTATAAACGGAGGAATTTCGCCATCGAAACTTGAAATCAGTGAAAGACAATTTGACTTAATGCGCTGGCAAAATATGTGCTTTTACAGAAATGCAGCAAACTATGGAACCAAAGTATCAAAACATGGCGACCAGGATATAGGACAGAAAACAAAATGGCGAAGACAGCGATATCTCTGAAAAGAAATTGATTTTGTCAGACATATCGCTTTAATCATTATGTAACTTTAATAGACTGACAGTTCAGCGAAAAGCTACAGTTATATAAATGAAGCAATAACGCAGGTAACTGAAGCTGTTACCCCACAGATAACTCCAACTACGAGAAATGAACAGCCTTTGTGAGAGAGTTTGTTTGGTGAGGGTCGGTTCGAAGGGAAACGTACTTTATTCCCAACATGTACGGGAAGTGTTAAACCAGAATTGTATAATGTGATTGTTATTGAGCTGGCGATTCGAACTAAAAATTTCAACTGAATGCATGTATATTACAACTTGAAAAAACTTCGAGAATTCGAGCTAAATTTGAGTGAAATTTCTATACTTGTGTAAAATCCCAGTTTTGAAATTATATTAAGAACGTGTTACGTCATTCTATTGTGTAATGTAAGTCTGTAAAAGTTTCACACAAATTAGTTTTTTTTTTTATATTTGATGAATTCATAATGTGACTTACAAATATAGACTTTGATAGTACATAGACTTAAAATCATGTTTGGAGGACAAAAACAGCCGGCCATATCTACCGTTACGCCTATGCACCCAATCCACTATCTAAAATAACAAAAGGAGAAATAGTTGAAGATTTTATGAATGTGTGCCATGTATGACGTCACATCTGTTTGTTTCCAGGTAAAATAAATCATAATTGTACCCTTTACGACACACTCTGGGTATATGCTTTTTTGCGTCGTGTTTTTCTTTCATTTTTTTCTCTTTTTTTACGACGTTTGATACGGGTGGGGCTATCGGTAGGCCTATTCTGACCGATGCCTGGTTACCAAGCAATTCGAGGGGCTCTTCTCAGTTTTATTTTTTGGTTGCCTGTGAAATTTTTTAATTTTGAATGTCTCTAAGAGTGGACGTTGAGAAATCCTTCTGAGAGAGAATTATTTACATCAAGAGGAAGGGAGGAGTAGCTGGAAGGGAGATCTTAAGTTTCAAATGATGCTTGCAAAAAGAAAGAAGAAAAGTAATGGTAAGATTTAGAAAGTTTGGACATTTGAAAAAAAAAAAGAAAGATTGGACGATACAACGTTTCCTTCAAGTCAGTGATTTCGAATCTGCAACGGGCCTTCAAAATTCTTCTCAAACGTTGAAAAACCACCCTTTGCTGTTTGTTTACATTCTTAAATCTTAAATGTTCCTATATAGCAGGCACGTAGTCAAGGGGAAGGGGAGCTGAGGAGGGAGAGCCCTCTGTTTTCTTCTCCTTCCTCCCAGAATTTTTGCTTTGAGAAACAAACATATCAACATTATGTAACATGTGCCGATGGCCCCTCTAACATCGCTATCGCCCAGGAATGCTTCCGAACGTTTGATCGATGGCAAAGCAGCTACACGATGATCCTGATGATCAGAGTCACATAAGCCCTACAATCTGATTAAATGGTTTTAATTTCGTTGGAAAACACCGGCGCTTCCAACCTGACGACTTAAATCTTTCGATATTTATTTCAGGCTGGCAAAGTCGTTAAGAAGTAAGTTTGAACTATGTGATTCGCTGAACAATTGAAACAGACGAAGAGTGACCTCGTCAAGGCAGATAAATACTAAGGAGAAGAAGCTCAAACCGTCTCCTCCATAAGCCAGCCATCTTTCCTTAACAATCAGTCTGTTAGGATTTTGTCCTTACATATACATTCTTGTCTGAAGCTGTAAAATTCACAGAAGCAACCTCATGGCTTTTGAACTCTGGGCTGTGGCAAATTCACAAAGCCCAAGAGGGAACATTTCCTAACAAAGACCAATCTTTAGACCTACGTTCACCTTGTTATTGCTATGGTGACGTCATCTTGCCAATCGTCTCCTTAGAAACGGGGTCAATTATTTACACAATCTTGACCGTAACATATTTTTCCTAAGGTGGATAAACAAACAATTATATCTAAAAAAGCCGAATTCTGAATTTCACATCAGCTGAAGAAAATTACTAGGATTTGGAAAACCTTTGCATACCTTTAAATGACGTCACAGGCCTCGTTCGCATGGCAAGGCTAAAGGTGATTTGCAAACTAAAAATTCCTTAAACCAAGAGTAACGGGAACCTTTAAAAATCAGAAAAAAAAAAATTCAGGTTGAGTCTCAACGGCCTTACGACTGGCGTTTTCCTAACATTTGCTTTTAACCAGTATTAATTGCCTACACACTACACAGCATGGCTGGTATAATTGCCGTAAATATTTAAGCTTCTTAGTGAAAATAGAATAAACGTTTTCGTTATGTACACAGTTTAATTGTGCAATGGAAATCTTGAAATATCATTTACTGAACGGTTCCTTTAAAGTATCAATTCCTGTCCTATTGTGATTTCTTCTGTAACTGAAGAGAGCACACCTCAAAGTGAACCTGAAGTAAAAGATACTAAATTGATGAACCAGAACCTGAAAGCTCAGGACACTCTCGGTGAGCCAACACATACGTATCGACCATCGACAATATATTCAACTCTGATGCTCAGACACCTTTTACCGGGATATCTTAGCGAATCTGCAGGACAGGTGTCGTTACAAACAGATGAATACTTCTCCGTTGTAAATCTATCCTCGGCAAAATGTTCTATCTAAAGGATTGTCGTTTTGCCCTACCCCTAAAAGAGTTGACAGGCTAGACTTGAAACAAGATCGTGAAGCTCTTTTCTGTCGTCTTCGTCTGAAACGTCACTTTGTTGAGAGTGAAACACTAGATTCACCTGATGCAGTGTCACTAAAATTTACACCAAAGTCAAATTGGACTCCATCACCCAATAAGACTCTTACTGCTCGGTTGTGGAACAGGAAGTCATGACAACCCCAAACAAAGATTTCTTTAGAAATACATCTGCTAGTGAAAATCAAGCCATGAGTGGACTGAAGGAAAATAATAACGTCATCATAAAGCAAGTGGACAAGGGTTCGTGCGTGGTGGTCATGGATCGAGAGAGTTATGCCAATGAAGCCTACAGACAGCTGGATGATCCTCTTGTTTACCGGAAACTCACGACTGACCCCCCCCCCCTCCCTCCAACCTATGTTCAGGACAGTTGAGCTGACCTCGCCCTCCTAAAGAAGAACGGCACAATTTCAGATGATATGTACAATTTCGCTCTACCAGTGAATACACAACTGGCTCGGTTTTACCTTTTGCCGAAGATCCATAAAGCGGGGTTCCGGGCAGACAGGTGATCTCAGGGAGCGGCTCTCCAACTGAGGGAATTTCTGAACTTGTTGTTGTTTATTCAACCTCTGGTATCCTCAATTCCATCGTATGTGGTGAAGGACACTAATGACTTCCTTGAGAAAATTCGTGCAATAGGTCCTTTGACTCCTAATCCTCTGTTGGTGACGGTTGATGTATCAGTTTTATATACAAGTATTCCACATACAGATGGGATCAGGAATCACACGTTTTCTTGAGACACAACCCCTTCCTCTGGAACCAATTAATGCAATATCAGCCCCTGTTCCACCAATCCGAATTCATGGGTAATGCCGTCCCTAACCTACCAGATTTAAGTTTTCGAAACCCACCCAACCTTCGCAACACTCTCGTGCGCTCAAGTTAAGACTCTTGCTAATGAATCCCAATGAATTCCAATGAATCCCAATTTGAGTTGTCAACCCTGTTGTAATAAACGTTGCCAACTTTGTAACATTATATTGTGTACTAATTCACAGCCGTGCAAATGGTAACGTTTTTCCCTTAAAATCTAATAGAGGCTCCTGCAATGCTACTTTTTGCATTTATTGCATCATCAGTCCTTATTGTAATACTCAGTACGTGGGAGTCTCCCTCAAACTCCACTCTCGGCTAAAGCAACACAAATCCTCGTTACGTTCTTTTTGTAAACAAAGCTCTTAGAATCGCAATGATTGTTGGCGTCTCTATGATCACCTTGCCACCCAAACCATGAACAATTTCAAATTCACCATTTTAGAGGTCCTTGATAGCGAACACGGCGTACGTAACAAAGAAACCAGCTGGGTTTGGAAGCTTGACACAATCTTTCCAAAGGGATCTAACATCAATGACGGGTTTCATGCCCAAGTTCGAAAATCCAGGTTCAACCACAAATGACCATTGTGCTTGCCACGCTTCGATTGCATTAGGATTCGACAACTTCTTACGATCTCCTTTTCTTCTACCTTTCTGTGTTTTCGTGTTTTTTAGTTCATTTGCTCTTCGTCTAAACTGACGAAGGACCCCGTGAGGTCCGAAAATTTAAGATATATTACACCATTTTCTTTGTATGTCATTTGTCTGATTTTGGTGTGATGCCTCATTTACTGAACTATATATATATATATATATATATATATATATATATATATATATATATATATATATATATATATATATATATATATATATATATATATATATATATCAAAGAGACAGAAACGCCAAAAAATATACAAATATAAATATATTCAGCGAAGGAACCAATAGGAGCAAATCTATGGCGAGTGATCGAATTGGAAACTGCAGGGATAGAAATCTTACGAAAATATAACCCCAGGTGTACTGGACACCGAGTCTGTCCAGTTATTATTTCATCAAACAAGAGTTGAGCTTATTGCATGAAGCTTCCGGCCACTGCATAGTAACAAACAGTGACATAAAAAAAAATCCTTACATAAAATATTTACATAATAATACTCAACTGACAAACTTCGGTGCACACTTAAATTTACATTATGAACGGTACAAAAGCAACCTCTACTCAATTGCATACAAGCGTGAATACTACATGTTATGTAAGAAATACAGACAAGAGTGCGAAGGAAGGGGGGAGCAAATCAGTTATTGATTGGAAAGAAATTTCAGACTTGAAAACTTTTTAAGCTTTTTTGTGGTTAACAATGTTGAAAACGAAACCAATGAGTTCTAAATTTTGGTGCGATAGATAGTAAAAGTTCTCAAACCGTGAGTGCTAACATTTTGGGTGATATCGGATAGATTCATGTTGACGAACTTTCTAAGGTATCTTTTTTTCAGCGAAGACCCAGTGAAGGGACGGGGTAATTAGTCCCATCGAGGATAAGGAGGGATCACGCCGGACTCGAGACGGGTTTTACGAGGGTTGACCAAGAGGGGGTTGGAAGAGTAAACAATTTCTTTATCGTGCAGTTGTAGATTTGCTTTAGATTTAGTTACTCAAACAAATTTCACACTCTACTTGTATCAGTTATCAGATCAGAAAATGTATTCATCGTTGGTACCAAGTTTAAGGTGGAAGTACACGCATTTACATAAATCTATTTAAAACCTTATCATCGCAAGTCAAAAATATCCTTTTCCAATTTTGCATCAACTTATGCATTTTACTTTTCTTCGTTTTCCTGTTCGAGTGTTTCACTGTTACCCGTGCCTTAGTTTAATATGTACCTGTATGTAGTTCACTCACATCCGAAGTCATAACTTATATTACGATTCATTTTAAAACAAATCGGCAGAATATATACGTCACGACAGGGTGGTCTTAATGAGCCGTATAATTAGACATTAATTAAACGAGACATTTCAGGACGCAAATCATTTAGTATCATCAAGGTTTGCTGTTAACGTTTTTTTTCCCTGATTAAACTCTTCTTTTTCGTTACTAAAATATTCCTGAACAGTTCTAGTTTAAACCTTAAAAAAATCTTTCTTAGACAAATCACCAAAAGTAAAGTTGATTCACAAAGATTGGTTGACGCTATTACTGTACACTTCGACGTAACAAGGCAGTTTACTAATGTTATTTGAGAGCTGTAGACTATGTAAGTATGACGTCACATATAGCTTTCCCTGACGTGCGTCTACGCGCCGACGTTATTGTTTTTTGTGTTGAAAATCTAAGAGGTCATACATACGAGAGAATTATACAGGAAACCTCATCATTGCCATGGTAACAGTTTTCGCTTCGGCATTGCAGTTGAGGGCGCAAATACAAAATACTGCAGTACGTGTGAAACGAGACCTGATCAGGAAAATGGAAACTCCTGTAAATTAATGTAATATAATTTGTTGTACGTGGTTTGTCTGCTATACTTTTTGAAGGCGAAGATATGGACGATTTTAAAATCTAAAGAAGTAAATGACTTGGAGACAAAGCTGGAAGAAATTTAGAACAAATGTTGGCACACACATTCAATTACGGTACAATTTTGGTTGCTTGAATGTGCTGTGAACGTGAAATCTTCTGTAATCATCATACTGTTAATAATACGAACAAAAAAAAATAAATAAAAAAGTAACACGATTAAAGGCCAATTGTAAAGTCATATTAATCTGTAGAGTAAAAATGCACACTTAAATTTGCAGAAAATGAAACAGAGAAATAAATAAGAATTACAAATATTGTCTGGAAATTAATTGCCAGAACATTTCTGTATTTCCTTTGTAAATTTACATCTTACAATTTAAATTTTTGAACAGTGTAATATTGACATATGTAGTGATGTAAGATTGGCAAAGTATCAGTTATTACGTGCTTTTATGTGGTTAATATCTTTATTAATTTTCCCTTACGGTCTTTTATTTTTATTCTTTTTACTTTTATGTTTGTTCAAAAAGAGGAATGGGTGGGCTCAGGTTGACTAACTCCTGAATTAAAATATTGGCCCACTGTATAGAACTGCCATATCTACGCGCATAGTATTAAAGGAAAATAACACGCCCTCTCATAAGACTAACGATCAGAACATAAATCAAAAGATAGACGACCTACTTTATGCATCAACTCCTCCCCCCCCCCCCTGAGCCCCCTATCACCCTCCCCAGTGAGTCTCTTGATTTACCTCAGTCAATTGTTGTAACGTTGAAAAAGCGGCAAGCTCAGTAATCCGAACATTGGCAACATCATGACCCATCTTGTTGTGTGGCGTCAGCCAACGGAGTACCATATGGATTTATCTTAAAGGGGAAAACAAGAAAGCGAAGAAAAAAAATAGAAAGTGACAAGTATCCTGGGTTAGTTTTGTAACTGCCTTTCAAAGACACATACCATCCATGTAACGTTTGGTAACCTGCATATATATTTCACTTGGAAACTAAAGGTCATGTACGCATATGTACGTTAAACAAATAAGTGAGGTACTCAATGCCTTTGATGTTGATTTGGTCCTTCTTTGCGAACATGCACAACGTTGCCTTTGTCCGATTGGTTTAAAGAAACTAAATCAATTGCTTACCTTGGTCCATTGTTTTTAGACATACAAATAATTTCATCAATGAGATTTTGAAATAGCTCTCAAACCCCATACAATAGCAGGTCTCAAAAGGGTTAGCAGTGGGAATCTAAAAGAACCTTCCTTGACCTTTCATTAAAATAAAATTGCTGATTTGAATCTTTTTTAGACTGAACAACATACCGCTCTCACATTGTTTAAAAAATTATTTGGTGAACGTGATAACGACACCAGTGAGCAGACTGACCCGAACTCAATCCCCAACTCCGCCATGCAACGGGTCTACCCCCCCCCCCAAAAAAAAAATCATCTTTACAATGTGTGGGAGCGAGAGTGAGTTTAAAAATGAAATTGATTTTGGGGCAAGAATCCACTTTTCCCTTCAAATACACTGAAAAGATGTACATCAACTGAACTTTATCGTTGTGGATGTGGAGATCGATTGTCTTGTTTATATGTAGACATACAGATAGGATTATAAGTTAATTGTAGCTTCCCCTCTCACAGTACACCATTGATAGCATTGCAGACGTTCGTGACAAAAATGGATGACATTCGTCACTCTTTCTCACAGGCGACGTCATTTGAAAATTACGAAAATTGAAAATAACGTCAATTGGAAACTTCGAAAAGTTTAATGTAGTTACGGAGCTGAAATTGCAATTGATATTTTTTTCTTTTCTAAAATTGATGGGAACGTTCCAGTCTCTCTATATACATAATATTTCTGTTACACATTATGTAACACCGATACAAATAAATATGACAATGTTTACAAAGAGGCGATAATTGAAAAAAGTAGCCTAGGGTTGTCACCGGTAGGACGGTTAAAGACAGATTTTAGCTCCCTTCCCGTGAATTTGTGGCAATAAATGTTAATTTCATGTGAACATTTCATTTTAGGGTACGTCGCTAGATCGTCGTTAAGGAGTATTTGACCCTCTACGACCCTCTACGTCCCCTATTCTACAGTACATATACATCCATCCTAGCATGTAGTAATGTTATAGATGATTGTGTACATAACAGTAACTCTACTTAAGTTTTGTGGGACCTTAAAAATATTTGTTTAGTGCAAAGACAAATTCATGGTCTTAGTATATCTCAAAGCAATAAAACTCGGGCTTTTTAATGTTTCAGTTTGAAAAATTGTATAAGACAGCGCCTAATTCCGTTCGCCTGTCAATGGAAGGAAGCCTTCTCTGGTACAAAGGAGTAAATAACACCTCCCTGGTGATACTCATGTGTATGTGCAGGTACAAAAATGTATACACTGTAAGGCTATTCTGTTAAAATGAATAATAGTAAACAACCAAAACAGTGAAAGGAAAAAGAAGAAGTAAATAGAGTAGTTAATGCGTATGTACAATTTCTGGTAATGGTTTTACTAGTTTGGGTTTGTTTATCACGAAGAAAGTTTCCTACCTCGTCATAAGCTGTCGATCTTGTAGACTAAGCGGCAAAAAATCAGTAGGGTGGCATAACACTCTTAACGTGCAAGAACTATAACACATCGAGGGAAAGGGACACCGTTTTCAAAAAGGATGTAAAAAAAATAACAACTTCGAACTACGTTGAATTCAGCGAATTGTGTTAAGGTACAAAATATCCTAAAGCGATTGAGAATAGGCCTATAGTCAGTATAGAAACATATTTTGTGCCTGAATGTTAGGCTTTATTCAGATGTTCTGTAAAGGGGTTTGTATGTTTTCTAGTGGAAATACTTTGCATGTAATCGATTAAGGAGGTTAAAAAAGTGAGAAGAAAATACACTACATGTATCTACCGTACTTTAGACGGAATTCACACCCGTGAGCACTGAGCAGATAAGATGAGATTTTCTTTAACTTTCAGTAGAGTTCATTTATAAAGAAGTAAGTCCATTTTTCAGTTTCCGGCAGTAGACATGTATGGAGTAAACATTAATTTAATGCAATTATGTTATCAATAAAAGAATATCGCAACACTGGTTTATTTCATATCACATACGTGGGCCAGAGAGCTGTCTTCTAGCTACCTGCGTGGGTTCAGTACATAATATGACTGGGCGTACATATACTTCCATTTTTCTTATTTTTTCATACTTGTAAACAGGATAAAGACATGCAGGCAGACAACTTGGTAATTATCCAATATTGTTTTGTAACACTTCTAAGTCAGTCATGTGTGAATATGTCGAAACAGAAACCATACCACTCTATATTTCTTGCCCTTTGCTATCGGAATGACTCCAGATGGATACATAATAAAGTTCGGTATCCTATAGGTGTTGTAACGCTCACCAAAATTTAACTCTATTGATAGGCATGGTAAGCTCTATATCTCTTATGAGACGTCAAGTTAGTAAGACGTTTTCTTTTCAGGATGGACTTAACTTTTCATATATTTTGCACCACGTGAGTATCTATTGTTAACATAAAACTCGACTTTCCGCACTGCAGGGGCGGGGAGGGGGGGGGGGCAAACCTATTTCATGCTCTCTCATAACACAAAACCCACCAGATTACACTACAGACAGTACAATCAAACATGGACATAAGATGCACTTGAAAATACATTACTTAAAGGGAAAAGGGTGTTTCCGTCTTGCATAAATAAATCATGAATTTCTAACCATCTTTGCGGACACAGAATGGTAGATTTTTCAAAATATGGATAGACTGTGAAATTCTCTTCCTGAAAAACAGTGTCTTACAGATAGAAATTCAATTATTTATTACTCAAGAGTAATTTGTTCACCCAAACTTTCAAATATTCAAATAATGCATCTTCCGTAACTCATCTTATGCACGTTTGTTTTGAAGAGATGAAACTTTTGTTTATTGATGAGCCTGGATGATTTAACAATGATTAAAGCTATTCTCTGTGTATGCCATGGTGTTTCATTGAATTTCCTTTTTCCCCTTTAATATAAAGTGAAAGGTTTTTTGACATTGCTAACAGTCATGCTGGGAGGGAAGGGGGATAGGAGATTTGGGGAACTATATCATAATCACAACAGGAAAAATCCTCAAACATAACAAAGAAGCAGTCAAACAAATATATGGAATGTAAGAAACCCAAGACTGATCAGGTTTGAATCCCAAATTATGGAATACCCTCGTCAGCCATACAATCCAGAAATTGTTCTTTAGTTGTTTGCAAGAGGGTTAAATAAGAGTACAGACTAATAACACTACAGGTGGGAGAAAGAGTGGCCTCGGTCCCATACAGTTCGGGCAGGTTTGACAACCTATGTTAAAAACAGGAAGTAACAAACCTATAACTTCGCCTGTATTGTATCTTTGATTTCTTAAGTATAATTTTTCTTTAATTTCTAAAGTACATTTCCCCATGTTTTTTTTTTTTTGCTGGTCTCTTTTGTGACCGCTGAAGGTTCTCAGAGAGTAGTTCCATCCGAATGGCTGATTTTTCTTCATGCTGTCGTCTTGATATGTAGCATTTTCTTAATTTTAAAGGGGCTCATTGAGTTGATATCAGTAAAGATTGCGGTGATTTTGAAGTATACAAACACACGACAATACTCACAATTAGCATAATTAATCAAGTTTCACATCCAATAGTTATATGAAAACTGTCAATTTGTTCGAATTTTTGACCGTTACTTACTCTGATTGTGTGCATGTGAATGTACTAATGTGAAAATGTCTGGTCACAAAGTTTCAAAAACCAAATTTAATTGTTGGTTACTCACTCATTAATGTTCCAACGTATGTAAAACTTTGGGATCCTTTTAGTTTGACATTAGTATGTGAAGGAAATTTGACCGGTGTAGAAAAATTGAGTGAATTTCACAAAACAACTCAATGAGCCTCTTTAAGAAAATAAGGGCAAAGAAAAATTACAAAACAATACAATACAAAACAATACAAAAAACCGTTTTATACATGAAAAGGTCCTCGATTTCGATAAACTTGGTTCTTATTAATATCTTCAGTCACTCAACTAAGTCATTGTTTTCCTTCTTTCTTCTTTGTTGTTGAATGAGGTCGTGTTTGGTGTAAACAAAGAGGAACAATATCTTCCCTTATCTTCCTCTTCCTTTTTTTACGACTGTCTTTTTTTCTCTTTTGTTTAATGTTTGTTCACATTGTAGTATAAATTGTTACCGATATCAATGGAATTATTTGGGTAATTTTCCAGTCTCTTTGTTGATCAATAATAATTGAAGGAAAGTGGGAGTGCAAATTAATGATACAGTTGTTTATTTTAAATTTATTTTTTGTTGTACTTCCACATCTTTGTAAACAAACAGAGTAGTGGAGTGTTTACTTTTTAAGCAACATAAAGAAATTAGATCCCAACTGAATAAACCAGTCAGAATTATTTTCTTACAATATTTTTTTCTTTTTTTTATCTGGTGCACCACCATTTGAGGAATCACATCCTGGTAGCATATACATGTCCCCACGTTTGATTTCATTAATGAATATCTGGCAACAGCAGAGTTCCACCGTTACCATGTGCAGAAATCAATTAAAAAAATAGCTGACTTTCTACATTTCTTGTGATAATGAACGAATCATATACCCAAAGTGGGAGGTTATGTTATTCACATAGACCAAGAGGTTGCAAAAGCGAATGGTGACTTTTAACAAATACCATTTCAAGGATATTAACCACAAAACAAATAACATTTTAGATAAAAGTAATGTCTTCGAGAGGAAATTTGATATATATCAATGATAAACCACACACTGCGTTCGGTAAATTTTGCATATCAAAATAATCACATTTACGAACACTAAAATAAGGTTTGAAGCATCCGTTGTGACATTGAAAATTATCTTTAATTCGAAATTGTGATATATATATATATATATATTATGTTGTATATAACATACACAAAACGTACCCGGTCTGTGTCCGTATTCACTGATGAACTATTCTTTTCCTTACGAATTTAATTTCTATAGGCAATACAAAGAGTTGCGTTCCTTACAATTAAAAAAAGTTCCACGAATAGTTTACACAGTTGTCGAATAATTGTCGCACACCAAAGAGACGATGCTTCAGAAACAAAGAATACATGAAGCAAAATTTGTAAATAAACAAGAGTGCGCCCAGTGACTTTAGTCCTCTATTGGTCTTCTGCTACTTTCATACATACCATAGGTTTTTTTTATGAAAACATGGAAAATAGGAAAAAACGGTGACATGTTCGAGGGATAACTGTGAAATAGATCAAAGTAACGAGTTCTCCACTTTTGTTTTCGTTGACATTTGCATATGTAGTTTAAAGAAAGTTAAACAGGTGTGGCATGCACCTACGGTATACCACTAAGTTAATATAGAAAGAAACGGAGACAAAACGCACAAATGTGCAAACAGTTTTCAAAAATGTGATGTATTGTAAGCTATTTCAATTTCACTCATGTTTGTATTCAATTAGCAAAGAAACACTTGCTATTATAATCTTTCTTATTTTCAACCCGGTCATCAAAGAAATATGAATTATAGAAATCCTGCTTTACGTATTTCACGGTCATATCATGACGTAATAACGCCCCAAAACGCGAGTAGAGCGCTCCAATTAACTGTAATGACATCACCCGAACTACGTCACGTCATCATTGCCGTATAGTGATCTCGAGGAGGCTTTATTGAATATGAACAATGAAATAATAAGACTAACATGGTTAAGTGAAAACTTAACCTATACTGGTATAGCTGTTCTCATACGTGAGTAGGTTCCTGCGATCAAATGTTGCTGGTAGGTGCGTCTGTGTTGTGACTCATAATGGCAGGAACAACAACCACTTAGATATATCTAGTACATTAAAACAGTGTCGATGAGTTAGAGTATGGATGTAAGCATAACGTACCACATGGTAATTGAGGGTCAAGGGGATGGGTTAGAAGATTGAAACATAGGACTGGGGTCAGGAACAGAATTGGTCGGACTCAGGCCACCCCATAGTGATGCTCCAACCTATACGACAGAAATCTTAAACATACTTAAGCACCTAACAATTTATAGGACCGGTGCTTGGTATAAAAAAAATAGCTTGTAACGATCAAAGCTTCTGAATAAAGGTGCACATGTCCCGAAAAGAGCAATAGGATTCGAATAATTTTATTGAAAAATGATATTAGAGCTGCAACACCTAAATCACGTCAATGGTAGACTCCAGGGAAAAGCAGAATATGATTGAATTACTATGTAATATCCTGGTGCGCCACTGTCGATACAAAATATCCCACCAGTAAATCATTGTCACTACTATGCAAATGAGAAATAGTTCAGCAGGAAACGAGCTTTTCACTGCAATTTCTTGAATCTCCAGTTGTTCAAAGTTTGCATGTCGGGCCCGTGGACAGGATTTTGCCGGGAGGGGGGCAGGGACACACGGTATGGAAAGAAAAATGAGGGGCTGAGTGCCGACAGGACTGCCTAGCGGAACGACACCATCGTTTGGCGCTTGCCATACAAGAAAATTTATTCCTTTAATACCTCGATCACCATAGAGAGATATAGAGAGGGGAAAAATGGCCTGAAATGACACTTTCAGGGTGTTTTAAGCTGCCATGATATAACCATTACATATCTACAATTTCTCAATTAACGAGAAGAAAGTTAATCCATGAAAAAACGGTAATACATATCAGACCGGTTGAGATGATACAAGAATCATAATCAACCATATACATCTCCTTTGATTTATTTAGCCTGTCCCCATAATCATCTTCTACATATCTGTTACATTTTTCCAAAGCGCCATCCATTGATTTGTATGGAAAAGCAGTTAACTGGCCAAACTGCTAAAAAATATGACAAAAAAAATTTTAAAAAATGTGACCAAAAAATATGACAAAAATATGACAAATTGGCCACTTTTTGAAGATAGCCGTACTGACCGTACTGATACCTTCAGTGGACTTCCCTTTTCACCGACCAATGAGCTGACGGGCTTTAGGGATGGTCGACTGTTCATGATTGGACACCCTCCTCCCCCCCCCCCCTCTCCCCCAAAGATTATTAAATTATTGTGCATTGCACAGATCAAGAATTCGTTCAGCCTCACCTTGGACATTCTTCCAGAGGGCCCAGCTACTTTGAACAATCAACAATATGTGGGTGAACATATCTTTAGCTCCCCTCCAGTGTATAAGGAAAAACAAATTGAGTTGAGCTAACATTTTTAACTTCTTGATGTTTACATATTTAGTGACAAAATTTACACTTTCGGTGATATGGATCTCTTATGTAATCGGTTTACACTCTGTAGCGGGGGGGGGGGGGGGGGGGAGCAATCAAACTAACGATGAAAAAGAACCGTACAAGGACTTAACTTGCATTAACCGGTGGCTGAGATTTTTTCCAGGGATGGTAAAGACATGGAAATTTCCCCCAAAATGGTTCAAGGTCACACGATGGAGGGGGGTCTGGCTTGATCTTGAAATTCAGAAACATCAGAGGGTCTGAGTCTGTTTATGAGAATGGCTTCTGATATGATGGAAATGAAAATTCATCGCCGCCCTGCGGCGGGGTATAAGGGGGGGGTGTTCTCTACCCTTTGGAAATTTTTTGACTATGCAGGGTGGACTACACTGCAAAACAGTGGTATATTTGATGAAAGATTTCGACTCAATGTAACTTCAGAAATTCCTGTTTTTTGTTGTTGATTTTTTTTTTACTTATGATTTCAAGATTTTCATTTTGCTTGGTGAAATATTCGTTTTTAAACCCCGCCTGAATCAGACCTAATTCAGAATGACATTATCATGGAACGAAGCATAGTTTTGAGGATACTGATTTTTTCCAATTGCTTGGTGTAGTGTCTTAATTCAGAATGGCAATGTGACAAACCTGTTGCATAGTTTAAATAGTGCCCTCAGTATGTCATTACAGCAAAAACAATGTCAAAAAGATCCTGATTCTAAAGTATTTAGTCAGAATTGCTAGGCACAAATATTGGCCGACACCGTGTACCCATAATCGGTCCAACACAGGGAAACCCAGAGACATAAATGGCGAAACTGAATGATGTTGGAATAGCATTCATGTTGACAATTATAATAGCGGACATCTTTCATGACCTGTATGTTATGATTTGGGTTACTTCTCTTCTCAGTTTCAGGTTACAAAGAAGTGCCCTCCATGCAGTGGTAGTTATATTGGGTTAGCATACCCCCCCCCCCCCATATTTATTGTGCCATTGATTTACACACAAGTAAAGTGTTCTTCGAAGCCTTCCAAACGTTTTCTCCATGCATGAGCTACCACTCTATGAAAAGCTGACATTTTGACCATTCATGGCACTTCCAATTTTCCTTAGGTGACTAGATTTTGAGATAGTAATCAACAAATTTTTCTACCAGAGTGAAAAGGCACCGTGCGATTATTCCTTCACCCAGCCTGAATTTTTTAAAAGGTCATAACATCGTCAAATAACATTTTTGACTCTTTTTTTTGTGCACCCCATACCTCGATATCTAAGTCAAGTAAATCCCAACATATTTGTTAAAATGTCCCCCAAGATCGATTTTTACGGGCTTTCACCTACTTTATCACTTTCGGAGAGAGGAATGAAGGTCCAAAATTCTGTCTCCAGAATGCTTTTCAACTGAATGGCGGCTGGGCCACTAGTGTCGGACAGTACAGATAACTAATAAATATAGGCCTACAAATTTCATAAAACCTGAAAATGTGAAAGGCAGGAAATAATGTCATGTTAATAATGGCAACAATGTCATGTCACAATGGACGACGCTATGGTATCTTATTAAGGGGCCAGTTATCACCGAGGGGGGGGGGGGTATTCTTAACTACCAGGTAAACTCAAACCACTTATGTGGCGCAATGATAATTTGGATCTTTGGAAGTATTATATGAGCTAGACTGAGATAAGAATTTTTTTAACTTTATTAACTTAATTTTTAAATTTTCATTTTTTCTCTACATTATCGTCGTCCTGACAAACTTGGGAGGGCGAGGATGAGACGCCTCCCCACACCCACCTTGGTCGCACGGCCCCGTATATGAATGATCTGTTCTAAATCTTCCATTGTATGAAACCTATTTCTGTAAAGCGTTCAAGCACTGCAACAGCTGTCATTCGTTGGTTGTAGCTTTACATGGATCGTACATGGCATCATTCTATATCAAAATAGGTTACAAGTTTTGCCGGATCTCGAAGTACCTGCGCCCTCCTTGTTGCATGTGTGAATTGGTCATGTCGTCGAACTTTCTTTCCATCAGCCACTACCACCTTGAAGTAAATGTCACTCCAGAGCTGTGTAACTGTTTTTTTTTTTTTTTTTTTCGTATTTGCGGTGTCACGTTTGAAAACGGTACCCTTCCAAATATGGATAGCAATCAGAAGATGATTCATATTTTTCTCGTGTATTCTGTATTTTTTTTATGAGGTTTCATGTTTGGGAATCTCCAAGTTTGGAATGTATTTAAGCAATGAAGACATGTTATTTTGAATAGCCTAGTGGATGGATCCTCGAACCAGTGTGATGTTTAGAGAGTACTAGGGAAAAGGGATGTAGAGCTTGAATACTGTACTCATTGAGCTTAAACAAAATACTTTCATGAAGGTTAATGAGTACCAAAAGTGTGACGAAAGACGTTCGATCTAGGGCTCCAAAAGGGGTCGATGGGGTCCTATTTGTAAGGGAGAAGAGGGAATCGAATAAAAATGAACCACTCGAGCTCCACTCCACTAACCCCCCCCCCCCTCCCCGTCTCGTGTGCGGGCGTGTATCAAACCAGCTTGCCAAGTTTAACGTTCATATTTGTGATGATTGTATCGTAATCAGGTTCGTCGATTGTCGTCAGCAAAAAAAAAAAAATGAAACAAATGAAAAAATTACATGGTATTGAAACTACAATTGTAAACTTTGCTTTTTTTTATAAGAGTGGATGTATGTTATTACCCAAATCACTCATCCCGTAAAGTAGTCAGAATTTAATTCCATTGTACTACGATTACTAATGACAGACGAATTGCTGTCCCTGCATATAGTCATGTAGAGAAAATGAGGGCGCTATTTAATACGGTTTATTTGACGAGTGGGAGGATGTCTCTTTAATTAAACGAAAGTGAAATCAATTAGACTTACAGCAACGGAAAATGCCTTAGTATCAGGCCATCTAGATTAATATCACTGATTGTTAATTAAGGTAACATAATTGTTGATTCGAGTAACCGATTGCTGATTTGAACAGCTGTAATTTGTAGTAAGTAAGTTTGTGATGAGCCCCGGGTGCTTAATGACTAAATTCTTCATTTTTAGGTTGGTGTTTGCTTGTTTGTTTCAGATTAATAAGTACTTCACTTCTGTTTTTTCAGTTTCCATATAACAGTTATAATGTAATTCTGACCACATCTTAATTTGTTTGTTTTTTTTTTTATTTTGACACTATGCAAAGATGCAAATTCTTTGGTCGTTGGCGCATGGAAATACAAATTGTTTCATTGTCATTCAAAGACATATGTTAGTTGGTGAACATTTTGTAAGCACTGGAGAAATGAGAGTAAGGTGGTTTAAGGTATCAGGACTATAAAGACAAAAAAAAAATGAAAAAAAAAGTGTGGAGAATGACGTCCTGCGACGAGTACTGAGAGACACATTGGTGTTGGTACGCATTTGTTGGTGTGACAAAATTCGAATATACAAGTGATGACAGGTAGATTACATATACACTACAACCGAAATCTATCGAAATTGTAACATTGGCGCCACTAGCCGTCAGATTTGAGTAGCGTTGAGTCGAATTGAGTGCAGTTTGTGGCCTGTTACCCACTCGATTGCCACGAGACTGGCGTTTCCATTTTGAAAATCACGTTCAGGAGGTTAAAGTGGAACCCCCCCCCCCCCACATGTGGACTTTTTGTGGACATTCAAATTGCAATATTTTGGAAAGTAAACAATATATTTAAGTGAAATTTGAAGTGATGGTGATCACCAAATGTTAGTCTCTTATTTAACATTGTGAAAAGACCGGCCATTCTTTCTGTGGATGCACTATGGGTTGCGTTCTCGTGCATGGCTCGCACTTAACCCCATGGGCCGTGCATTATCTCCTCTTTAAATGCCCGGTCCAACTTTGATTGACATTTAATTAGCATGTACAACCTACATTCTCCTATATCTGTTAAACCTTAGTTTATTTTGATCACACTGTCCATATTCATATAGTTAACCATAGTCGCCGGGTAGGTGATCCTGTCACAGTCCCCGTAGAAGTGCTGACCAATCAGAGAAACAGAGAGTGGACTGGGAGGAGAGAAACTAGCTAATGGGAAACATAGCCACACTAGGGATCTACTTGAGTTTTTTGTTGGAAATTTCAAGTCGCACGCAAGTACCTCTATAACTCATTTTTTGGAATATATCCTTTCTCATTACTCAATTTTCTTCCAAGACAAGAAATTGCCAACATTTCCATGAATAATTCGCATTTTAATGCTACATATTTTCCAAGATTGTTTTGTGTCGAGTCACTGAAGCACGAAGAATGCCAGAGTCACGTTTCACAAAAATGCCAACTTTATGTCTCTGAGTTGTGCTGTGTTGGACTGAATATAATAGTGTACTTTCCAAGCTCGGATAAATACTATTTGACCACGCCTTTTTTCGATTTTGCTTTTGCGGTGACAGATGGTACATAATTGGGGAAATGGCCCGTCAATATTTCAAAACATCACTGTCCAACCACATTGTCATTTTGAATTAGGCATACTCAGATAAAATCTGAAAATGAATATTACACCTTCAGTGCATAACAAAATGAAAAAAAATTACTTCCAAAACAGAAATTCCTGGAAATATATTGAGTTCAAATCTAGTATCAAATACAACACCATTTAGCATGTACTCCAACCTGCATAATCCAAACATTTTCAAAGGGGGGGGGGGGGACATCAACCGCTCAGACCCATCACCAAGGATGGCAATCAGTCATCAGATCCATCATATCACAACTTCACATACAGGCTCAGACCAGCTTATGCAATCTCTATGACACCCTCACTTTCAAGATCAAGCCAGAAAGACCCATGTAAACTTGAAAAAAAAGAGAAATTTTTCATAATTTGCCCTCCTGGAAAAAACTCCTACCACGCCACTGCGTAAGTAGAAACCAGTCCGTGTTGCTGTTCATTTCTACTCGCCAAGAATGATGCAAATTTAGCAAAAATTGGACAAGGCCCCAGACTGAGCATCATCATTAAATTTGCTCGAAAGTGCTCCTAAAATGACTACATTATACTGAAAGGCCAATAAAAAGTAAAACAGAAGCAGAACCTAATAGGCATATGTAATAAATATACCATCTCTGTGTTACAAATCATAACACTAAACATGACTGAGATGATGTAGTGGCAGTAGTGATCACGGACAGAGGAGACTACAAACTTACTTCTTCCGAAGGACACATTTGGCAAACGGTATATATATTGTACTTACGACAACTTATTCGGAAGTGAAAAACGTCAACCCGTTTGAAAAATGTTTGGTGACGTTTCAGATATTCTTTGTGTCATATTTCTGGATGACCCATTCCACTCATATGTAGGGTGACATCACAGAAATACATACGTTTTGTGGTTGACATACCCGATTTAGAAGTTCTTAATCACCATCGGTTAAATTTAGGATGTTTAAGCAACTTTTGGATATGTTACCCTGTATGCTAGGTTTCTTTGTGGATTGACTATTGAACCTGAGTTGTTGCACATGGTGTGCAAATAGAGTCAACTGAAGCAATTTTGGAGAGGTTAAAGCCTTTTAAGTAGGCCAGACAACAGTATTGAGCAGAGGCCCATCTGCTCATATTAGCTGTACTACGTCAAATTAAATTGTTGAAGCTCGAAATCTACTCAAATTTACATTGCGGAAAATTTAAGATGCCATTAAAGGTCAGTGTATCAGCTTTCCACATGTGGCAGCTTATGCCTGTTGGAAACTTACAAAGATTTACAGACCCACATTGCTTTTGTGATAATTTAGTGTGCACGCCACCATAGGCTCGACTAAGGCCAATCAATGAGGTTATCTCACCTATACGTTTACGGGGAACTTCCTCTTAAGTTGTCAAGTCAAATAAAGGCAAAAAGTGTCCCGGTGGGTTTAGAACTATGCGATAGACTGCTAAATCTAGCTTGTCTATCAAGTTATCTTCGTTCAGTAACTTCAAAGGATTTCGGTGATTATTGTAGGCTAAAGTTGCAACTTTTTCTTCTCAAGCGCATGAATTTTGTTGTTCACAACATATCTTTCTTTTTTTTTTCCCTCTGCTGCGTATGTTACAAAGTAGTGTCATGTTACACGTCAGGAACATTGTAAAATATCAAAGGAGGTCAAAGATTACTTTGTTTCTAATGAAAGCCTATATTGAATATTCTTTGGAAATGATGAAATTAAAATAAACAAATGGGTAGTAGTTATATTACGTTAAGTTACCACAGTTATCACAGTTGATTTCTAGTGTCGGTATTGACGGTGACGAACGAATCCAGAATCTGAAGTTCTAATAAGTGTTCACATAAACTATGTTTGCTGAGGAGAAACGTGCTCTCTAAAAGTTACAGGGTAACTTTAGTATTTTTTAGAGTGTGATACACAATAGGTGATATGTGCAATGGCCGCTGACTAGCTGTTGATATAGCAAATCATTGATCACAATTGTTAAGGTTGTGCTGTGCAGTTTAGCATCACCTATCGTTCAATGAATTAAAGAGGGAACAAAGTGAAAGGCAATTTTGGTGCTTAAAGAAAATGTAACATGATTAACACGTTTTAAAAAATTGACGAAATATATCGATAAAAATGTTGAGAATAGTCACAATTTCCATCAAACATTGACCCCACTTTACAAAAACTTTCTGTTTTATAATTGCATCAGCAAAGATAACCTGAATATGTAAATTTGTGACGTCAGGGGAGAGACACATATGATATGTCTTTTGTTATCCTTTGTTTACTTAACCTTTATTTCGAGGACAATTGAGAAGTTTATATGTCCAGAATGTTTTATTTTGTAAGAATGTATTATCTTCATTAAAAATATTGATATCACTTACCAATGTGCAATCCAGTAACAAAGTAATTAAGAAACAATATATGTAGGTCTACCAAAGGAAATACTGACACCGCACAACACTCTACATCAACGGATTTGCAATTTCATCAACCTTTGACCTTTAATACATGTAAACAAAATTCAAACAGATTGTCAGTTCAGGAATTGTAACGTCTGAATGAAGCCAGAGCTCTATAATACAAAGTGCAGCCTCCTTATTGTTCTCATGGGCGTCAACAGGTGGGGGACGGGGGGGGGGGACATGTCCCCTCCACTTTCAAAAGTATAGGGGATATCATATCATTTGTCCCACCCACTTTTCAAATCAGTTATTTAAAAAAAATCACATGCGTATGCTCGATTTTCTTTCACAATTGCTGAGCTGATTCAAATAGAATCAACTTAAGGATCATTATCAATAAATTGCACTGGAAATTAGAACAGCGCTTAGCCCTTTATCCCCCTTCCTCAGTCCGATATTCACTCTCCCCTCTCCGTCTGAGACCTCTGATAAAACTTGTGCGATGTTTGAACGATGTTTTAGAGTGTTTTGTGGAAGCACCCTTCTCGCAAAATGGAATTCCAATTGCCCTACACTGTGAATTAGAGAAAACAACGACGCATTTCAACTTCAAGTAATTAAGGCTACATGTATTCGCCGGATATGGTAGATCTTTATTGTCGGCTAGGCGCTACACACGCTGTGCGTGCCTTTTTCTGATTATTATTAAAGTATCTGGGCACATAACAACTGACGTCTCGCACCTACATGCATGTATTATATATACTACCTAACTCATCCCGGAGGTGACGGCGCCACTGTTTCAATATTTTGTTTGAGATGGACGCTGTGTAATTCGTCTCCCTTGATTGGTATCAGAACGGCATCTTTCTACCAGTACTTTCTGTCGGAAATTAGTTTTGTGAGACAAAATTTCTCCTCACAGATCTGGTTCTGATGTAACTAAAAACGGCTCAGGAAGGCCGTCTCTTGCAATCTAGGGGGTCTTGCGTACCCAAAATTTTTGGTACGCTACGCGCCAACCAATGGTGGCGCTCCGCTTAGATAGTATAGTGTCCCCCTCACTTTCTGAAACTTGCTGACGTCCATGATTTTTCTAGTTGAAACGTTGATGCCACCAACCATAATGACACAAAGCAAAAGTCAGTAGAACCCAGGCAAACAACATTAACCAATAAAACAACAACAACAATACACTTAATAGGAACAATTAATATAACAACATTAACGGCAACAACAATATTAGCAACAGCGCTGCGCTTAACATCACCAATTAATAGGACATAAGTTCCTCTAACCTGGGATTTGCAACCAATCTGTGGGACTCGTCGGCTGGATTGATTTTACGTTTGGCACAGCTGTCGCTAGTAATAGACCAATAGAGAATTGTGTGACCAGGATCATGAAATTCTGTCGTACGCGACAGATAAGTGTTTTTACGTTGAAGTTCATCGAATCCTACATTTGATTATAAGCTATAATTGGAACGGTTGTAATTCTCTAACTATATTGACACACTTGTTCTGCCCGTCTGGTTACATATAGAAGTTCAAATATCATCATGTATGTATGTAGATGAATGTATGTAATCCAACATTAATGACACTTAGAATACAGTAGGCCATTCTTTTATACTAAAGACAATGTTCAGTTTGAACAAGCTTTCATGTTCAGTATGAACAAGCAGCCATTATGGAACAATATGTGGAGACAATTCAATTTTGCTTTTTTATAAGCCAAAAGTCTTCTTGGAAACCTCAATTGCAGGTATGTAAACTTCACTAGTCACATATTACCACGCGATATACTAATCAATTAGCAAAGATATTACCACTTGCTGGTATACAATATTGGTAATAAACTTCTTTGTTATTCTCAGGATGGTTATCCTTCTTGTCGAGGTTTTGTCGAGGTTTTGTCGAGGCCCTTGCCCGTTACTGTGGGCTCCTAAGGGGAAATGCTTAAGGGGAAAAAACACATTTTCACAGAGGATCCCGTCTTGTTGTTAAAAACTAGTGGGCCCAAGGACGATTACTGACAAATTTGATCTAATTGAAAACACTAGGAAGGATAAATCCATATTTGCAGATAGTTTATGAAATTAGCACTTATATTGACGGGGAAGGGGAGAGATAAGGGAGGATTTATTGATACTGAGACCCTCGACTTGAAGTACAAGGCTTTACATTTCTGCACCTTGTTTTGTACTTTAACATAATATGTGATAAACAAAACACACGTGCAGACGAACGTCTAAACTTCTTCACGTAGAGTAGCCCTTGTTGGCATTTATAAGCCTAGCACCTGCATGAGTCACCTACCAACAATGTGGGGCGACGTTTGTTACCATCATCACCCCTTGAGAAAAAATGAGCCACAACATCTCTCTTTTATGAAAATGTGGGGGGCATTTGATATTGTTTCCCCACCTATTCAAATGTGGGAGCGGACGTGTCCCCTCGCCCCCCCTCCCCATGATTGATGTCCATGACCGGTAGTCTATCGTGGTATGGACAGCTTAAAATTTAACAACTTAACCTACTGTTTCCTTGTTTTTGGTAGCCTCCAAATATTTACTTGTAACTGTTTCGTATTCTTTATTTACTATGTACAAACATACGAGGAAGAAATTGCTGGAATTGAAAATAGAATTTAATAGACGAAATTCGTAAGTACTAATTGCTTAGTCTGATACTTATTGTTCATAATTTAAATTTGTTTAAAATATTTACCCAAATTCCCGGCGTTATGAGGCCATTGCTTGCTCAATTTTTTTTCTTTCTAAAGTCACTATTGCTGATATTATGAATTTTTCTATAATGAAAATTTACTTAGAGCTCGTTGATTGAAATTCAAGTTCAATAGCAACCAAAGTATGGAACGTTGTTTTTGATGTACTTTGATGAACTCCCTGCAGTGATTAAGATTGGTTGATTGATTTAAGTATTGCAAGTTTTTGGAGGTATGGAAGGGGGGGAGGGGTTGTTCAGTTCCCTCCGTATGTTGTAATTGACTGAGGATACCCACAAAATTTGAGTCAATGTACTTTTGGAATCTTTCCCAATCAAACATTGGAAAAAACTCGACCGGTCATCGCTTTAAAGAGAAACCTGTAATGTTCATTTCAATGAATGGTGAATGAATGTGTATACTATCTGATGATAGTTCTGGCAGCTCTGCTTCGGAACTTAGGATGGGCGGCGCCATCTTGGGCAGCAGATAAAATCAGATGCCGTGCGTCCTTTCCAGAAACGATAGATACACAATAAATTGAGAGTACATGGAAGCAAATATCAATAATTTGCCTCGTTGGCTACCAAGCTAAATCTATAAACTAACATGATCTCTGAAAATTGTATACAGCCTGACTGGCAGCTGGATCAGTGATCATTCACGGTGCTTTAATAATTTTCCCTACCATATTTGGCATAAATATTATTCGAGAAATATTTAAGTGACAATTTAATACTTTTTTAAAGGAAGGAACATAGTTTGATATTCACAAAGGGGAACTCATATCCCACATCAATATGAAGTCATATTACACATCAATATGAATTCATATTCCACGTCAATATGAACTCATATCCCACATCAATATGAATTCATATTCCACATCAATATGAATTCATATTCCACATCAATATGAACTCATATCACACATCAATATGAACTCATATCCCACATCAATATGAACTCATATTCCACATCAATATGAATTCATATCACACATCAGTATGAGTTCATATTCCACATCAATATGAACTCATATCCCACATCAATATGAATTCATATTCCACATCAATATGAACTCATATCACACATCAATATGAACTCATATCCCACATCAATATGAATTCATATTCCACATCAATATGAACTCATATCCCACATCAATATGAATTCATATTCAACATCAATATGAACTCATATCCCACATCAATATGAATTCATATTCCACATCAATATGAACTCATATCCCACATCAATATGAATTCATATTCCACATCAATATGAACTCATATCCCACATCAATATGTTGTTAATAATTCAACAGATTTGCTCTTTTGAAGACAGCCAGCTTTGGCCAGGAAAGATTTCCATGTATGCATGTCATCTTATACCTACAAATTTCTTAAAATGCGATGTACCAATTTATATCGACATACACTAAACATTTACGTAAACCTTCTTAAATATTCGCTTTAACTTAAACTGAAATTAAAAGGGATATTTCAGAAAGTTAAAGTGGATATTACAAGAATTTAAAGTGGACATTTGAAAAGTTAAATGGGTGTTTAAGAAAGTTTAATTGGATATTTATAAGAAAGTTGAAGTGAACATTCAACAAATGGAAAGTGGATATTTAAAGAAGGTAAAGTGGACTTCTAGGAAAGTTAAAGTGGATATTAAAAAGCTAAAGTGAATATTTAAGAAAGTTAAAGGGGATATTAAAGAAGATAAAGTGTTTTTTCAAGGAAGTATTTAAAAAGTTAACGTGAATATTTAAAGAAGTTAGAGCAGATATTTAAGACGTTAAAGTGGATAGTTAATGTGGACATTTAAAAAGTTGAAGTGCTAAAGCGGCTATGTAAGAAGTTTAGTGAATATGTAAGGAAGTTAAAGTAGATATTTAAGAAGTTATAGTGAATGTTTAGGAAATATTTAAGAAGTAAAAGTGAATATTTAAGGACGTTCAAGTGAATATTTAGTGACATTAATGTGGCTCTTTTAATATATAAGTTATATATATAAGTTACTTGTCCCTCCCGAATAGAACATGCTTTTTACAAATGCGTACCAAGAGGGTTGTCGGGGGTGTGATACGGAGGACCGAATGTTGCCAAAGACTGGGAATCCAGAGCGGCGAAGTCACCGGAAAACTCAGAGATTTTAAGCATTTAAAATGGCTTCTGTGTGGCTATTTTGACCCCTGATTGGAATTTTCCCGGACGTTTCTTGTTTCACTCACTGACTTAATTGTGTGTGCAATTTTCTGTTTTTCTGGGTTGAACTCCAACCCCACCCCTGTTTGGTACGTCCAGTAACATACAAAGAGGGAGGCCATTGGGTCATGGCCCCCCTCACATTCCCCATTTTTTTAAATACTGCATATCTTGCTGAAAATATCAGAAATAAGCGGGAATTGACATGATTAGTATCAATATAGGCCTACTATATGTACACAGGTAAACTTGAGGGAATAAAATTTCTCTCACCTCCATGCGCAAACTAATTGAACTCATCCTCAAAAGGAATTGCTTTGAGTTTAATAAAAAGTTTTACCGTCAAAAATTGGCTGCGCCATGGGTAGTCAAGCTTCACCAGATATCTGTGATATATTTATGCACAAAATCGAGAAACAGATTATCCCAACGGATCCTAAAATGGCTTCGTTACAGAGACGACATCCTTTTGCTGTATGATGGCACAGCCACAGAGCTCGAGAAACTAGTGGGGAGGATGAATGAAATTCATCATCTCCTCGTGTTCACAGTAGAAATATCTAACTCTGAGGTCACCTACCTAGATCTGAGAATCTTCAAAGGTCCTAAGTTTCACTCTACTGGTTTCCTAGATACGAAAATCTACACCAAACCTACTGAAACTTATCGATACCTCGATAGAAACTCTGCACATCCACTTGCCACCTTTAAAGGCTTTATTAAAGGAGAAGTGCTGCGTTATGTACGTCTCTGTAACAATGAGACCGACTTCATCCATAAAAGAGATGGATTTAAAGAGAAACTTATACTGCGAAACTATGGGGAAGAAGAATTTGCCACGGCCACTAGAGGCATTTCTCTCGAAAACCGTGAGCACTGTCTTACCACCAAACCCAAAGAAAGGGAACCACCTCTAGTCTTCAGACTGACGTATACACCCCATATCAAAACCCAGCACCTGAAAGAGGCCATTCGGAAACACTGGTATTTAATTTCAGAGCATCCGATTTTATCCAAGCTGTTTCGGAACGAACCGATTCTTGCCTATAAAAGGACCCAAATCTAAAAGATTTAGTTGTCAAATCAAGGTTTCAAAGTAATGAAGAATCGTTCGACAGTCAGGACTCGCACGAAGATCAACTGAATGCGCTCATAGCTGCACTCTGAGCTTATACTCATTTACGAGCACTAAAGAACACGCATTCCTAAAATAAAATTATACACACTTATGCCTAAAATATAAAATATTAAAAGGCTTACTGCTGATGATGCTCCTCCACATTTGAGTATGAGAGAAGAAACCGGTCTAGTTGGTCATAAGAACCACTACTCTGTCATATCACCGTTTAAAAGTATGTCATTTCTACTACCTAAAAGTATGTCATTTATAAATGCTGGAAATGTTTCACCAAGGGTACATGCAACAAGTTCATGTTATACCCGGGTGTTTCACCTAAAAAATTTCCCTTCGGGTTCTGCGTCGCTCGTTGCGTTAGATAGTGTTCAACCGCCTACCCCCATTTCTCATTTTTTCTTTGATTATAATCTAACAGACTGTGATACTGCAGGCTTGATCTGACATACCATAGTCCTGACAGCATGCGGTATACTTAGTTACACATATATACTTAGGCCTGTGCAGAAATAAACATGAGCATATATATGAACCGTTTGATTTAGCGTTTAGTCTGGTCAGTTCCCTGCTTGATTTCTTGGTTAAACCATTGATACTGCTAACGGCAGTACGGCACAATGGCAAACCCAAGGAATGAAGGGGGCCGGGGGGGGGGGTCGTCAGTGGCTCTAGCTATGGAAAACATTCCGTCATAAAATACCGAAGGTGATGCAATAAGAGTACACCAATACTGTTCGGGAGAAGGGTAATCAATACCCCAAGAAAATGCTGAAAATATCGTTACCGGGAGCCTTCTTGCAGAGTCTGGGAAGGGCGATTTCCAGCGATCTAGACTAGAGGGAATATCTATCCAAAAACTTTCTTGTACGCTCCCCGCCAACCGATCGTGGCGCTACGCTCGGATCTTTCAATTGCAGTAATTCCGCCAGAGGCTACGGCCTCCCCCTCCACAAATTCCTGGGTACGCCACTAGGTACGTCGCTGGCTATTAAGAAATGGTTATCGCCAGTAAACGAGAAACATTCTACCGGGATAAGAGAGCATCTCTCTAGCAAACCAGCCATCCATGAAGCATACCCTCAACAGTAAAGAATGCAGGTTCTCGGACAGTAGCAACTTTTCCATACTAGCAACTCAGATTTTGAAATAAAAGTAAAAGACGCTCAAACCTTCCCTTAACACACAATTATAGCACCATGGATCTTGCTATACCCTTTCTGTATTTTGATGTATTTGTCTGTATATATTGCACCTCCCTATTTATGGACTATGAAATTTTCAAATTTTTTTATATACTTCTGCACCTGATGAGAAGAAGTGATTCTTCGAAAACGGCCGTGACAACAGTGGATTTAAAGAACACGTTTGTGTTGATTTGCTCTTTCATTTGGTTTTATATATGTGCAACTCTTCCAAAACTATACGTCACTTTCACTTAAAAAGTTGAATGTGATGCATACAACAAGTTCATGTTTTACCCGGACGCATACCTAAGAGAAATGTGTATGTCGGCGACGCCGCTTCATTACGTTTGATAGTGTTCATCCACCTTCCCAAAACTTGTTTTTATCTGAGATAGGTAGACATCTGCGAAGAAATGTTCTATTTAATGTATGACACCCTTATTGTCAGGAATGGTCTAGAAATCTGCTGATGATAAGGTAGTTACTCGAGTTCAGGGTTCCTATCTCTACATATAAACCCTTCTAGAGTTTTAGCTAAGGCACCATCTAACATTTTCTGACATACCGCTTGTTGACAAGCGAAAATTTTACAAAATTACCTACCGAAGTCCATTAGAGACTGTGTAGTACCTTATTTGATGCTACTAAGCGATAGCAATCAAGTAATAATTCGTGTTACCAAATCCGTTATAATGAACTACGAATTCAAAAAGCGGATTACTTATAACTAATTAGCTTTCATCATTCTTTCGATAGTGCTTATAATTGTCTCATAGGACAAAGAAAATGTTTACCTGCTCATGAAATAGCCTGTGGAGTGGGCCTGATGCTTCCATCATAGTATCTTTATCAGAGTCAAACAGTTTATCTTTGAAAAGTCCTACTGGGTTTGAATAAATAACTCTCTGGAATGGGATTGACAAACATGATACACTCCAGCAAATTTCTTTGGTTTTTCGTCTCATCACGAATTTCCTATCCTTAAATCACCGTACATTTACATGAGTGTACAAGCAAAATACGTTATTTCCAACATTCTCTACGTAAAGATTAATTTATTTTCCAGCATATTTCGCTAAACTGAAAATGAAATGAGAATTTGAACGAGGAATGGAAATCCGAATGACGCTCTTGGATTTCTGGAGCATTGAAGATAGGTATGGTACTCATTTGTAGGGAACACGGAGGTACAGATGAACTTGCCACGCCTTTCGCATGTCTCTTTTATAGAGATGAATTTATTGCAACCGATTCCTTTTTCTCTATACAAAAGTTCCAGAACGAGAAAATTGTACTTTGCATGAATTATGTTACAAAATACATTTGCAGTAATGGATATATTTCATAAATTGGTTACCAAGAAACGGATTACACTAATGGTCAACCTTAAGTGCCCCCCATCTTGCAGTGGGGGACTATGTTATAAGCAGAGGGATTATAAGGAAATTTCTGTACAAAGGCAAAGTAATCCAAAATCTGCTAAATTGATCTTTCTCTTTACTTATTAGATGTATTTCATTTTGTTCTTTTATTCACATGCATATGTAGTAAGTATTATATTAGTGTATTAATTCTGTACAACTTTCATCAATCAATGTATTAAAAAGAAATAGGGCATTTGTTCTACAGACGAAAGCCACATATTTTAAGCTACTATCTATGGGCACAGAATGATAGATTATTCAAAAGTAGGAAGGATAATGGTCTTCTTTCTAGAACAAACTTTCTCACAGATAGAAATTAAGTTTTTGTGGCTCTAGAATAATTTGTCCACCCCAAACTTTCAAAAATTCAAATGACGCATCTGCCAGAACTCATCTTATGCAAAACATTTTGAAGAGATTAAAGCTTTCATGGATGTTATTGATGAGCGTAAATGGTCTAAAAATGATTAAAAGTATGTTCTTTGTATGCCATGTTGCACATCCATATTGTAAACTTCCTATTTCCCTGTAAGTGTAACAATAAAGACTGTTCCTCAGTTTGTAGTTAACATTATAATATATACTCCAATTGATCATCCATTGTCCAGATCGGATTCGTCCCTGACAAATCTGGACAAAAGGAAACAAAATTTAAACTTAACAGAATGAGTCAACTTTCATGTCCATTAGGTACGAGAACTGTCAACATTTTTAAACCTTTTATCCTGGTTTGCACTGGCTGTGTGTGTATAAATTAGAATGTGAAAAAAGTTTCTGGTCGTGAAACCTCAAACACCAAATTGAACAATTATTTACTCACTAGGTGATCTTCACTTGTGTTCACTTGTGACACAGGAGAATCCTCTTAGTTTGACCATTTATGATCAGTATATGATGAAAACATGGTAGGTTTGGGAAAAAAGTGACTTTGACAAAACAATTCAAGAAGCCTTCTTAGGAATAACTGTGAATGATTGCTTTTATCAGGTATTTTTTCTTGATCTTTCAGTGAAAAATGAGACTATGGAACATTCTAAATTGAATACAGATGGAATGCACAACACTTATGCAATTTTTGCGATTTTGAACTTTCATCTTTCCTGCTATTTTGCACCTTTTCATAATCATAGTAAGGACAACATGAATAATCTTAGCCAGGCTGGCAACCTGGAGTACGAGAACCCACAGAGCATGGAAACCCAGTCAGGACTATTGATATTTAAAAAAAAAATGATTTTTTTTCTATCAATTTTTTTTGTTAAAGATTTGATTGTGAGGTCTTAACTCCTCTCATATAAAAAACTGCATTTTCTCTTTTAGTCTCAAACAACATCAACTTGTTCAGGCTGAGCAGGTAACAATAGTGACAATTAAAATGAATGAAGCTAGGCAACCAGGATGTTCGAGGTTCAATTAATGGCCAGGTCTCAATTAGGTGGGTTTTTTAGTAAAGGCGGTTTTCCCATCTGCACTAACTTAATAGTGAAAATAAACCAACTTTGATCTTAACATTGTTGAGTTGGTAGTCATTTGACATAATGCTATGATAAAGAAGCTACAGGCTTTTTCCACATCTATGATTGCTTAGCTGTTTAAATTTTCTCAAGACAGTTATTCTCCATGACAACATTGGAAGCAAAATTGTAAATGCTGTCAAAAGTTGCAAAGACTTCAAACTTTGCTCAGTGGTAGGAATTTTTTTTCAAAAACCAGAAATCAAATGACCTTGAGTTTTCTTGTCAATATTCATGGCAAACAAAGGACAGTACATACCAATTTTGAAGCTCAACAGCTTACTCTGTGTGAGATAACATGTCTACCTGATTAAAAATCATGATCGCTACTGACCTCACATGACCGTTGACTTCCATAAAAAATGACAGAGATCATGTCATCTGTTCATCATGAGCTACCAATGTCAACATTTAAAGATCCAGTAATATTCAATAGGTGTTTTGACTTTTAAGCTCTGGTGATCTCAAATGACCTTTGACCTCCTTGAAGATCACTAGAAGTCATCTACCTCCAGTAGGCAACCATCGCACTCACTTTGTACTTTATACTTGGAAGCGAGTAATAGCAGATCCACTCACACATGCCATGTTGTCCACTATTCCATCGTGATGTTGGGACCAAAGTAGTCCATTCTGACACAATAGTAAGATCGTGGGCAAGGAATCTCTTTACACCAAGCTATCTTGCTGTCTTCATCCTCCTGATTATGGGCCACATGGAGTTCTTGAAAGTAATCACAGTCCCTGCCTAATTGTGGATTGTAGGGAGGTGATATGAAATCTACGAATACAGCTGGCCCACCGACTGCTTCCACTCTGTGAATGTTTCCTTCAGATGGAGTTACCAAGCAGGGCTCAGAGTCAGTGGTGTACTCACTTTCAGACCTAAACTTCAGTTTTCTGACATCTTCAAAGCTGGGCTGCGAGTCAGCCGTGAGGAAATGAGGTATTTTCTCATCCCTGTTTTTTTCGAGGAGGTCGAAAGACTTGATCTTTACACGTCCATGGATGACTTTCAGCACCCCGTACATGGTAGGATGGTTGTGCATTGGCAGAACTGCATACTCCTTCAAAAGAAATGCACCAATGGCCAAGATGTCATCTTCAAACACCTCAACAAACCCTACTGGGGCACTGATTGCTTCCCAGCCATGAGACCGTTCAGGGTCTAGCTGCTTCAGTTGAGATTCTGTGATGCCAACATCCTCGATTTTGAGAACTGCGGCCACATCACGAACTTTTAATATTTTTGGGAGGAGCACTGACTTGTCATTGACGGATGACTTGAATGTGGACCAGGCGAGACGAGCAACTGTCTCTAGAGGCCTGCTCATCATGAACGCCCTTCAGGAGAGAAATGTACACATACGACAGTTAATGATCATGACATTGCAGTGATTTCAATAGTCAATGGGAAATTAACTCTGTTGAATTTCTGGTTAATTCTTTTACTGATTTTGGTTTTAAGAAACGGTACTACGGTGCTCCAACTACTAATGTGGTTTGGTAACACATGTTAGTGCAGTTACACTAACATGTATTTTAGATATTCTCATATTTTCATTAAAATATTTTAGACTCTATGCATTGGAGCTGACAAAAGTACCACAATAATTTGCTATACATTTTTTTATACTACTTTTCTGGACTTCAAGATACTACTACTAGTACTGTACTGTAGTCACTACTACAGTACAGTATTCAAGCCTTGTGTAACCCTGTGATATGTTTGGACCAGGGAGGTGTTGATAGCTGAAGATACATAGAAGACTTTTCTTTGATGCCTAACTAGTTGTTGAAAATGATCTCTTTTTTTCTGTTGTCCATTATGATTCAAATGGCTTAAAGGGAAATAAGGCGTGTGTTCCACAAAAAACAACCATATTTTTAAAACCCAATGTTTGTGGACAAAGAGTGGTAAATTATTCAAACTAAGGAAGAACAGAAGTCTTCTTTCCATGAAATTGGTTTCTCACCGATAGAAATTCAGTTATTTGTAACTCAACAATAATTTGTTCACACAAACTTTTCAAAATTCAAATGATGCATCTTCTACTAGGCCTACTCATCACATGCAAAATCTTTTGAGAAGATGAAGCTTTTGCAGATGTTTATTAGTGAGAGTGGATGGTATAACAATGATTAAAGCTACTTTCTTTGTATGTCGTGTTGGTATATTCTAAACGTCCTATTTCCCTTTAACAGGTGTAAGGAACTAAGTACAAGAAAGGCCCATCTCAAAGAGTAGGTCAGGAAATTTGCCCCTTCCTCCAGCTAATAACACCTTCCTGTTTGGACACATACTGTAGTATTTCAGTATTTTTCTATTTAGTAATCTTTTCACTTTGGTAAGCTCTGGGTTGATTCAGTGGTCAACAAATTCAACTGCTTAACAAAGTAAATCACTTCTACCTTTGGCAAAATCTTCAAACTGAAATCTTGAAATCCAGTGCATCCCGAATTCCTTTGTTCTATAGGTAAAAACCGGCCTTGAAATCTTTTTCTTGCTGCAGAACTTGTCAAATGTCAACGCCACAAAATAGCAGCAGCTACTAAAATAATTTCTTATCAAATAAGCATTCCAAGAGTCATTTAACTGTCCTTCACATATCTTTTTCCAACATAAATGACCTCAAATTTGTGTATACAGCTGTGTATTTTTTTGTGTGTACATGGGTTTTTATTTATGCACATAGTTTTAATGATGTAAAATAGAACTGTTGAAGCCTGAGCTTCTTGTAACTCCTAATTTGTATTCAAATATTAGGCTGATGATAGTGATTGCATGCATAGGCCAAAATAAAGATACTGACATTTCATGCCGAAAATCTTGGTAAGGTTTCTAAATGCACCATTCAGAAAATTTGGGAAAAAAAGTAGGTTTCAGTTGGTTAATTCTGCCATATGATTTCAAATTCTTCTAACATAACAAAAAATGTAAAATACCATAATGCAGACATTGACAGTTTTCATTCAAATCACCTGTGTGCTTCTTTGAACAACCCAGTGGGAGGTACACTATTTGAAAATTCAGTTAGTCAAAACGACTCAGGATCACTGATGTCCCAATGATGTGATCAGTTTGAAGGTTACTTGTAAATGTACAGTGCTTCCTTTCATCAAATACTAAAATTCCGATACCGACCAAGGAGCAACAACTTGAGTAGTATGTTTTCGATACAACAATGGGAGCTGAACTTTGCATATTCATTATGCAGACGCTCATAGTAGGAACCTCTAATTTTGAAATATGAGTTCTCTTTTTTACTGTTCTTATGCCAATCCTGTTGCTTTGTAAAGTAGTTACTGTCATTTTTGTTCATTGAAAGACATAGTCCATCCATGAACAACCTTGTCTGTACATTTCAAAGTGAAGAAAAAGTTAGGAAAAAACATAATCTTATAGTTCTGGTTTTTCAGTACACGTGCAATCATTTTAAGGCTTCAATTTTAGGGAAATCATTCAAGTTGTGACAACATACTGAAACTTGGCACAGTAACTCACTGGGGTGTCCAGAATATGGAATGGAGGGGTTGCCCAAAATTTGATCAGGGGAAAGCATGCCATTTTGGATAATTTCAAAATGGTTGATCCCAATTTGTGCTTTTTGTCACATATTTTAGCAAATATATCACCCTCAATGGGTAACTTGAGCAAATTCGACTGTTCTGCTACTAAGAAGGCTATCTCAATCTCAAAATGCAGAGAGATGCTAGGCTGGATGGCACAGGTACAGGGTGGAGGACAGGAAGGGGGGCAGAGGTCCATTAGTCAGAGAAGGTTGTCCAATGGGGGTTTCCTTTGAGAGTGTACGGAAGAATATGTATATACTTTTTTCTTTGACACTAATTAATAAATGTATGGAAACTACCCCTAGGGGAAAGAGGAAGTCATTCGGACATCAAAATGGCTGATCACCAATTTGTGACTTCTCTCACATATTGTAACAAGTACTGTATATACAACTCACTGGCTTACATGAGCTAATTTAAGTGCTCCATAAGCAAGAGGGGTACAGTATCTCTTGATTTCTGAAGGCAATGTCACAACTAGTCTTCAGAGCATATTTCTGTAGTTTGTTGGGTGGCTTTGATGGCAGTTGGCACAGTACTGTTTGTCCCATGGTATGGTGCATTCTGTAAGGCTATGCTTCCTACCATACCCTTTGCATGTAATGAAGAAGGTGATGGCATGTGGATGCATGTTTGCCATAGCATTGCTAATTGTGGCATTGGATGACTCTCTAGTGATCAGTTGAGATCTTCTAAGTTGCAAGTTACCCGGTCAACGTGGATTCCTTCGTTGAGTGCTCAGTGACTGAGTTGGTTGTTTTATCTGATAGTCATGTTCCATGCTGTTTCTCTTGAGCAGACAGCCATAGTTTGGTGAGATGTGCACATTGGGAGTTCCTGCCATTGTTTGTGATGATGATGTCATTTCTGTGGTTTAGTCTGACGTTGATGATGATGGCTTCTTGGTGGCTGGCTCTGATGGATTGTCTGGCTGATGTCGTTGCATGAAGCATTGGTGGTGGGCAATCTAAGGTGACTGGATACTGTATGGAGGTTTATGTTGGTGCGGGAGTAAGTGTTGCTAATGGTATTGATCAATGCAGCTGTTGATGGCAGTCCTTACATATGTAGTTGGAGTATTTCAGTACCGTTTTGAGGGTTGTTCAGGTGATTGGACTAGACTTCTCTTCCACTACAGTAGCTTTCAAGTTGCAATTTAATGAAGTATTGTGTGGTCCATGATTGGGAGTCTTAATAAAACAAAAAGATGAGGCTAGTCTAAATGAAGAGGGTTGGCTTCAGATGGTGAAGGCTGGTTTCTAATACAAGATAGCCTCTTCATGCTCCCTGAGGAGACCCCAATATATCCAATGGGGGGGGGGACATATACCCAACCACTTCCACTCTCCCCCCTTTTAAGTGAATGTTACATATTCACAAACATACGTGACAGAAAACACAACATTTGGTGGTCGGGCATTTTGCAAACCAAAATGTCAACTCCTTCCATGAGAATGTTCCCTCATATTTACTAACATTATCATCAAAGTGAACACAAACAAACATATTCTTCCTTTCAAAATCAGCGGAGACCCTCCGCGATGGAGGTGAGCATTCTCCAACTTGGGCATTTGCTCTTTGAACACCAACCCTCTCTGTGTCCCACCCACTCTGACACACACCCAGGCTGGCACAACCCTACATTTGATAATGAGACAGACCTCTTCGTTGTGAAACATTTATATTTCCTTAGGTTAAACTGTGAGAGTGATATTTGCTATGATAGCAAAACTCCAGGGTCAGATCTAAAATGGGAGCTTTCCCCTGTTCAGATTTTGGACAACCCTTCCATTCCATATTTCTGTCACCCTCAGGAGTCACCATGCCAAGTTTCAGTTATTGTCACAATTTGAAGGATTGTGTCTCTTAATTGGCGCACTACATGTGCATGTGAAACTGGTTCAAGACTGGATGCATGAAATTAGAAGCGGTGCAATATACATGGACTGTGGTGTACAGTCCTACTTGAGTGAGCAAAATTTTGGAGAAGAGTGGTACATCAATGAAAGAATGTGATTGCAGTGCACCTACCAGCACTGAATACAATCTCTTGACTCGGCCATTATTGTGAATATGTACAGGACTTTAATTATGTTACAATCATACAAATCCCCACCAAATATTGAAGGAGATACTGTATTATACCGGAAATTGAACCTTTATGTTATTCTTTTTGTATCGCAAATACAGCAGAACAGAAGTACAAACTACTGTAAATTTGCTGCATTAGCTCAGTGCATGACTTGCTTGCTGACTGCAGATAACAAGACCCTGATGGGCTCTGTGGTTCCTTGCACAGAGATTATTTTAACTGTAGTCTTTTAGTCCTAATCAAGAATAATCACATTTTATCACATTCAAGAAAGTTTTGACCCCATTTTGCCCCCTTTTTGCCAAATGTACTCCACTACCATACAGTAGTACTTATCTGAACTAGAAGGCAGCATGCAATGTTCATTATCAACCTGCTGAAAAAAGATACTGGCTATTGCAGAAACCAAAGAGGAATGTTAATGACCATCAATTATAACCTGTCTTCTCCCTCTGTTGACCTATATTTTCAAACAGGGAGTTAATGTCTAGCAAGCGGCCAAGCACTCTCTGACCTGACTGAACCCAGAGATGGAAGGTGATCGATATGAACACAGGTGGCTTGCTTATTCCAAGTGTAAACAATACATCCGAAAATGGATAAACTAACTATCTGGTGAGACGAATTACCTATTTCAATGATTGAGTAATACCCCTTCAGCAGCATGCTATAAATAATGAAAAAAAAAAAAGAATGACAATGTAGCCCTGTTTGTTACTAAGAATGCTGATCACCAAAAGGTACTGACTCCATAATACTAACATGGAAAACCGTCAATATTGTAACATATTTTGTAGAAAAAAACAATTGCTTTGCACAATAATTTATGGTCCATAAGGCCCATCATGAAGATGGACGCACAAATGTTGAACACTGCAAAGGGTTCCACTACCATAATGCTAATTTGACAAACCTTTCACATTATAAGGCAAAATATGTAGCAAAAGAAACATTTTGCATGATATAATGAAATGGTCCATATGGAGCTTATAGGACCAACTACAGTATTCTGAACAACCTGAAGGAACCACTACCATAGTAGTAATGTGACACAATTTCAACTTAATACCATACAATCTGTAGAAGAAGAGGTATTTTGCATGATTTCATAACATATAAGCCCCTTGGACCCCAAAATCCTGAACACCCAGGGTTCCACTACGACAATGCTAATTTGACAAACATTTCACATTGTACAGCAAAATATGCAGAAAAGAAACAATTTGCATGATTTCATGAAATGGGCCATATGGCCGATATAGGACCAATAATCCTGAACAACCTGAAGGAATCAGGACCATAGTAGTAATGTGACACAATTTCAACTTGATACCATACAATCTGTAGGAGAAGAGGCATTAGCATGATATCATAAAATGGTCCACATGGCCCATTCAGTCCTTGGCCCTCATAATCTTGTGCAACCAAAAAGCTCCACTACCACAATGCATCCATATACCAAGTATAACCTTTGTCCAAGCTTTGTAACTTGAGATATCCTGTTAAAAAGGTTTTCAAAAACAACAGGAGACACCTTCTCAATATGGCAAACATACATACCAAGTTTGACTTTCATCCGACTTTTCCCTATTGAGTTAAAGTGTAGCTAACCAAGTGTCACAGACACACATACATACACACACATATGCATGATCTCAAAGGTTACGATTATCATCGAAACCAAAAAATAATCAAAAAGATAAAAAAGATTAGAATGAGAATAAAAATGAAAGAGAAGGTAAAGAAAATGCAAATTTGAGTACTTCAATGCCCTCTTCAACCTGGAAATGATGATGGAGTTGCCAATTTTCTACTTTTAAATGCAAGCAAGTGCAGTATTCATCACGAAATGTACAAATTTGATCATATTTCTTACGTGGAAAATGAAATAAACTTTTCGTTCAAGAAAATACTGATGATACCATTTTCTGGAGCTTACTTGCTGCACTTGGGAAGTACAATTTCCAGCAATTTAGGGGGGGACAGATGTTCATCTTTTATTCTGGTATGCTCCACTCCAAACGATGCTGGTGCTCTTCTTAGATAGTCTACAAACAATTCTCAGTCCACCCCTAACCAAATATTCTGGCTGCGCCAATGCAACAGGGGCATATTGCATTTCTGCATCTCATTCATTGATGTCACCTCATCCATGGCCTAGGCTCATAAGAAAACGAATGTAGCTATACTCATGTTGGCACACTTTGAGTCTCTTGCATAATTTATGATTCTTGCATCAGCTCAACCCATCTGATATGTATTAGCTATTTTCATAAATTTACTTTTCTAAATTTACTTTTGAGAAATGGCAAACATGAGATCAGTGTTTCAAGGCTGTTCACATGCAGCTTATAACACCCACGAAGTGCCATTTCCAACCACCTGGGGAGCTTCTAAAGCAAAATTTTCTTGTCACACTCTGTGCCAACGGTAATTTTCCTGCCAGTATTTCTATAACACAGCACACCTAAAAGCCATTTTCTCCCTTCTGACTGGAACTGCTGGCTCTGCCACTGGGTGCAAATTATTCAACAACACTGTAAATCTGCGGTATATTCCACCTTTGGGTGTACCGTAATGAGTCTATCTGAACAGAAACATAGGTGTGGATAGTCACTGGTTAGTCTAACATGACATGTTCATAACATAGGACACCAGTCAGAAGAATGTTGTTCCTTTAACTTGTACCAAAATTTTAAGTGTAGCTTAGCAAACCTGTGCAATACCTGTCACCTGTTGACACACAATAACTATATCCAAGCTATTACAACTGATGCAATCTAGCTCACAAAAGAATGGTTTCATTTTTTTTTAATATGGTCTTTGCAGTCCAAAGATCCTTAAAAAAAAAAATTTGCATTTCTAAGCGATTTAACAAGAAAGAGTTTAGTGAGAATCACAAAGAAAATATTTTGGTAATGTAACTTTACCGTCTTTGACTTACAAAAGGTCACTTTCTGCGTTAGTTGACAAACTTGAATTTCTTCAGAACAATCCCATTTAATGCAGGTTAGGGCTGGTCAACCAGTGTAATGTTGTACCATTGAAAAAACCACTTAGAGATCTGCATGTAGAATGGTCAAATTTGGGAATTATTTTTTCTGCAAAGGGAACAAAATCCTGAGGAATACAAATACACTTAATGCATAAAATACAGTGGCCAGCAAAAATTTCTGTACTTGAGTTTCATGCAAATGGATGTCTGTGCAACAGCTCCTCAGGGGTGAAACTCACTGAGAGAAAATGCACTCTCTTCCTTTGGAACAAAGTGTAACATTTGTATATACCCTTGCAACTTCTTTTTGGACAACGTAGTTTAATATAGCCTTATTGTAATTCAGTGGTTGTGTCACATAACATAAGCAGACCTGTCAACCACATGTCTGACCTTAAAATAGGGACATCTGCATTTTAAAGTGTGAAAAATCAGCAGACAGGAGTAAAAATCAAAGAGATTGGTAGTTTTTGATAGCAATGATATAATTACTACCTATCAAGTATCCTTCTTCCACAATATGGTGAGAGAATCATCACACACAGATGCAAGTTGCATTATTGTATTAAGACCTACTGACATGGTACCTTGCAGATATACAGTACATACTGTGTACTGCATGCATGTAGTCACAAGGCGTACAAATTGAGATGCAACCTGACATGCTGTAGATGTAATTATTGCTAGTCTACATTCGTGACGGTTGTAATTGTTAACTATCATCTCATTTAAGGATGCACGATACATTTATTTAGGGCCAGTTGCTCAAACAAGTCTACCACTAACTGTTTTAACTATTTGTAGATATGCTGCAAACGAAACATTCAAATGCTCTGAGAATAGAATACTGTATTAAACCAGGAAGCCAGGAAATTTGGATAAAAACCAGGAGCATCAAGTTAAAACCTGGAGAGTTCATACGTCTGCACACAGTAAGGTTGTCAAATGGCACAAGATGATGCAAAACAATCTGTGATTGAGAACTTTGAATGGTTTTGTACTTAAAACAGGTAGTCCAAAGTTGGGTATGCTAAAGGTTAAATCAGTGCATACAGTGGTTCTGTTATAAGCTGAAAAGGGTGTCTAATTTCATGCATTGTTCTTTCTTTCTTTCAAATCAAATTGAACAGAACAAAACAAATAACTACAAAAGTACTGAACGGCTAAACCAAATGCTTTATATAGTCACCTTGATCAACATTGCAGACACACAGCTGCCAATGCAGAAAGAATGAATCCGTACAAAACTTGAGGAAACTTCTCTTCATTACTTTCAAGACTTAAAAATGATAGACGACTTGGTTCATGAGAAACACTTGCTCATTTGGAGGTGTTGATTTGAGCAACATATTAAAAACAGAAACTATCATATTGGAAGAAAATAATTGACGATAACTGTGATTGCAGTATGCAGTAGGCTTTTGCTATTTTGTGAGAATGCATTAAATGATTGCATGCTTGAAATTTATCAGAATGCAAAAAATTTGGCATCAGAGCAAAAACAGGAGACTAGAGTGTAGGGGTGTACTGGATTTGGAATTTTAAAATCCGGCCAGAATCAGATTGGCCGGATCTATACAAAACTTCCAGCCACTTTATAGCAAACCTGTTACAAGTATGAATGAGGTAGCTTTTTGGGAGAGGGGGTGAAAAATTGTTCTTAAATGAATAATACATTTTCTTTGTACCTTCATGTATTCTCTATAGTGCAACTCTTCAACTTCATTACAGGGCTATATTGATGGCTCAGCTTTTTTTGGTTAGACCCTCTAAAAACTGAGGAACTTCAATTTCATGGTACAGATCTGCTTAGCTAGGAGTCAACATTAATAGAGAGAGAGGGGGTGGAGGGTGGGAGCAGAGGGATAGGCACCCCTCATTTCTCTAATGCATTTGCAGACCTCTTAAACCTGGAGAATATCAGCTAGGAATGCCAATCCCCAGGGCACTAGCAAAAACCTGCTCTAATTTATAACTAAACACTGTTATTTGTCTGTCCATGCAAATCAGGGGACAAAACATACATTCACAAGAAAGCAAGCTTTCACCATTTGGCAGTGGAACCACTATGAATATGCAGTACTTAGCATCATTACAATTCTTAAGGTGATATTTGATTGATGCAGGTTCTAAACTGGTTACGAAGACTTTCATTGTAATAAGAGCCAAAGGGCACCGTGATTCCTTGCATAGATGTAAGGTAATGTAAATTATGAAAGCGTTTTGCATTATTTTGTACAATAGCCCATACGGCCCATTTCTGACCATGAACCCTCATATCCTGAACATCCCACAGTTACCCTAGTGCTCATGTGACAGACCTTCCTTTCTTGTAACATAAAATTTATAGAAAAAGAAACATACTTCAAGATTTTAGAAAATGGTCCATTTTGGACATTGGATCCCAAACATGACAAACACCCAAATGGAACCAATTCCATAGTACTGATTTAACCAACTATCAACAGTGTTACATACAATCTGTCAGAGAAGGAGTATTTTGCATGATTTCATAAAATGTCCACTAATAAATTGTTAATACGTCAAAGGTACCACAACTGTATTAGTAATGCAACACAATGCAAACGTAGTACCATGGACCCTTGGACCCAAACATCCACAAAGACCTACCAAATGTGACACAACCTTAACTTGTACCATACAATCTGTAGGAGGAGCATTCTGCACAATGTCATAACATGGCCCACTTCAGATCTTGGACCCAATACCCCTGAACAACCTGCATGTACTACTAACATAATTGTTATGTGACACAGCTTCAACTTAGTACCATAAAATCTGTAGAAGTTTGCATTTTGCATGATTTCATAAAATGGTCCATATGGTGCATTTAGACCTTGGACCCCCAAAATATTGAACACCCCTGAGTCTCCACAACCAAAGTAGCAATGTGATAAAACCTAAACTTAATTGTAAAATCTAATGAGAAGCAATTGGTATACTTTTAAACACTGGGTCCTTGGGCCACCCATGACCCACATGTGACCTCTCACACCCACATTTTGTACACTCACGAAGTATTTTGCATGATGTCACAAAATGGCCACGGGACCTTCCACAAATAAATTTCTAATACACCAAAGGTACCACTACCCAAGTTTCAAGAAATTGCATCAAACATTGTTCAAGAGAGAGCCAATTCATAACAATTGTGAACAGATTTGGTCAATACATAAAGAGCTGAAAGCCTCATCACAATTACAGCTCATACAAGGTAGGTTTACGTCACAAATGTTAATTTTTTTGCTAATACTATACGTATAGAACCCACATTGTTCTTACACTGCAGTAAAGTCAATGATCACATTAATGTCCATACAGGCATCCATAGCATGAGAGAAAGAAGGAATTGCCTGTCTGACAATCAACGCCATACATACGGTGAACTGAAGTATCAAATTTCCCCTACATTGATGATACCATAAGGGGTTGGAGCTTTGCACAGTGACACTTCTGTGCCTTTAAGAAGACTTAAGTAATACTAACCATGGCAATAGGCCTTGTCCCTTGGAAAATCTCAATACAGAATCTCACACAGAACAAAGTAAGACACTCTTAAATTTATATGGAACATTTCATAGCTGAGACAGACAGCCCTAAATTCATAACAATCAAATTAATTGGACACAATTAGATACTCTATTCATAAACATGCAAGGGGAAAAGTACAACATTATCTCATTACATTTCTGTGCAGTAATTTTTAAACAAAAAAAAAATTACATATAGAGCACAAAGTCATGCAGTAATTAAGAGGACCTTATTTGTGTAGATTATTGGCAAGTTTTAGATATTATGAAACTTTCAGATGGTCATCTCTGCTTTGAGACTGTAGCTTCACTCTGGTGAGGGGGTGGGGAAATCGACATACATCAATAATAGATAACAGTCTAAGCTATGTATTCTGTGGGTCTCAAAAAATGGAAAGGAGTTTAAGTGGTGACTTTGGTAAGACAAGATGGGTGATCTTGTTTGGGAAAGAAAAATATTTAATTTGCAGGAAAAGGCCTTAAATCATTTTTAGACCAATTGATAATACTTCAAAATGTAGTATCTATGAATTTCATAACAATATATGTTAATTGAGGAGTCACTTTGGGGTTGAGACTATAGCTCCACTCTGGTACACAGGCCCACTCTTCTTGTACACAATTTGTTCAAAGACAAGATAGGTAGTCACATATCTTGTTTGGAAAGGAAAAACGTTTGCACTGGCCTACACTGTCTACATGAAATGCATACAGATACCAGAAATAAGAGTAAATTCTACCTATTTTGGTAAAAAAAAACTAGAAAATGCCTTAAATCATTTTTTAAGACAATTGATAATACTTCAAATTATAGTATCTATGAATTACATAACAATACATGTTGATCTATGGGGTCACTAAGGAGTTGAGACTATAGCTCCACTCTGGTCCACAGGCCCACACTTCTGATTTGAAATGTGTACAGATACCAAAAAATGACAGTATTCTGTTTTGGTAAAACAAAACTAGAATAAGATGTTGGTGACGTTTGTTCATATTCATGTAACTGTGACATTGTGACACCCATTCTATTGTACCGTAAATGGTGCAGTATAATATGGTAGTCATTTTAAGCAGTTTCAAGGGACTTCAGAGTACATTTGGTAGAGCTATATCATTATATTAATATATTACCTTATGTTATATATGATGAATAAAATAGGAGAAGTTGACAGACGTTTGAGTTTAGAAATGAATAACTGGGCAGTGAAAAACACTCTAGTCAAGCCGTGAATCAAACCTGGCCTTCCCATCCAAGCTGACTTAGACCTTACAACAGGGTCTGACAGTACAGGTTAACTAACCCACGTTCTACCAAATGTTTTGACAGGAAAATTTGAGCAAACCGTGGGAAAATTGCGTAGATTACAAGAACAAAGATTACATATGTTACCAGCTTCATGCAATGTGAAAATTGTAGTCACAAATCTTGAATTAGCTGCAAAAAATGTAAAAAACCAGCCTTTACTAACGTTCTACCATTATTTTAAGATAAAGCTGAATCAACAGTTCTGACTTTTACCCAGTTTGGTAGAACGTGAAGCTACTGAGAAAATTTCTGTAAATGTTGGCATTTTATCCAAACTGAAACATTCTCTCCCCAGCAGTATCCTCTTGATACTTTACAAGACACTGGTTCTTCCCCATCTACACTATTGTAGCATACTATGGATTAGAGCAAATGTTTCCAACTTTCATGTCGCTAAGGTAGCACCCGGGGATCGCACAAGCCCTCTTTTTAGAAATTTCAACCTACTTAAATTTACCGACATCATTTATGCAAATCTTGCAGTTTTCACCTATAAGGCATGGAACGGGTTATTACCAGCTGCATTTAATGATTTCATCCTCAGTAATACACAAATTCACACCCATAACACCAGACATGCAAATCTCGCCTATTGACACCATTTTCGTACAAATATTGGTTTGCACAGCCTTCGTAATCGAGCAAACAAAATTGTGGAACACACTGACTGATGTCTCAAAAGATTCCCCCTCATTATCATCTTTTAAAAAGAACATTGTCCAAGATATCATCTCTTCCCACTAATTTCAGGTGGTATGGTAAGTCTACTGGTTCATTCGCCCCTCTTTTTTTATTTTTAATTTGTTTATCTACTTTTAATTATTCCATACGCTATTTTAATGTATGTGCCTACTTTATACTATGCATATATGTGACAGTATGTATATGTATGAATATATACATTTGTAATTGGTATGTGTCTATACATGTATAGATATATTTCCTATTTTGGCCTTGTATTTCTTTTACATTTTCTTTGTGCTTAAAGTATAAACTATCATCTACTTGTGCGTTGAGTGCACCACTCTGTTAAGCCTTTGTGGCTTTATGGTACACTTCCCATCATAATTGTACTAAATGTATAACTTTTATTGTTGTATATTTTTTGTACAAGTTGTGATAAAACAAATAAATAAACAAAATAAACGAAACAAAACTTCAGAATATCTTATAACTGACATGAATATCTTCTACCACCATTCTACAAGTTGCAGTAACACTAATCTTGTCACGCAATGCAACAGCTGCCAGTCAATGTTATTTCTAAACGCAACCATTTCTGTCCACATACAAAACCATCAAACAATCTATTCATTCATGATCACTCATTTTCAGAAAAACCTATACAAATTAAGCCCCAAATACAAATTAACTCCATATGTTCATAGTTTGAAATTCAGAATACTTTAATTTGAAAATCCTCAGACCCATAGGCCTCCATAACTAACTTTTGTGATGCACTTTGTCCAAAAATGTTCAATTTTCTTCCAACAGTTTGCTCAAAAATTGCTCCCAAAACACTCAGACAATCTTGGACAAAATACCTTGGAACACCCCACTCCCCTGTCCAATGTTGGCTATAGGATTGCTGTTCAAAGTGTACATTCACTCTTATAGCGCAACATTGGAAAGGGGAGCGGTGTTTCATGTTATCCTCTTACATAAAATTGAGTATTATATTTGCAACGTACGACAGAGTGTCCCGACAATTTTGTCCGAGATTGTAGCTATAAGCTGTATTGCTAACTGTCACTGTTAAACCAACTGCATTCTTTGGCAGGCTTCAACCGATCGACGCATTCTGGAATAAAAAAGTCACTAGGCCTAATGCGCTTCTTCTGTTGATTCTTTATGCCTAAAAAATACCATTGAAAATTCAAGTTTTCAGGTGTGAATGGAGTGCATTTGTAGCATCCCTACCATAACAAGACTAGGGCTAAGCTGCGCCACGGCCGTTCTTTATACTCCGAAACATTCCATTTTTGAGATTTTAGTTTGAATGTTTGGAGTATTACTTGGCTGCACTGTCAGCACCTTCCTTCCCCATAATGCACTGATTAGCAATATAGTTTACAGGCCCTACACCTTGTATACAAATTAGGAACCCTTTGACCAACGAACACTGCCTTCCAGTTCCAGCCAGTCACTTTAGCCTTATATGCCCACAGGCCACAGGTCGTCCTACACTAGCGTTGACCTTATACATTTAACATAGGCCATCTCTCAAACTAGCTATGTTTAGTGTATAGACTATAGATAGTATGATGACCTGAGACTGGGCCTTGGACAGTAAGTAGGCCTAGCCAGTAAGTAGGCTTGGCGAGACTAACGTTAGAAGTTGTGATTTGACGACATGCGTAATCGCGTTAGCTGCTTGATCGTGATATTCCATACCTATACAAGGCGGTAGGTAGGCCAAAGAGTTAGCTTAGCATTCTTGGAAAACGGTGAACTTCAACCGGGAATACGCCGTGCAGCTTACACAGCAGCTGTACAGTTACAACTACAAGTTGCTATATCATTAACAGCACAGTAGGCTTATTAGTGTGTAATGCCTATAACGTGCATGGAGTACCTGCGACCTATCATGTGTTGCAAATTGCCAGTCACCGTTCCACTGACGTAATTCTGTGAACGGAGGTAATTCCCCTTCGTACAAGTTGCCAGGTAACCAACTTCTTACTGTTTTGCTCGGTGTCCAACCTGAAATATTCGGAGTTTTGTGTAACAATAAATTTTTATATACTTATAAATATCACTTGTTACATGTCATCATGTATCGCCTTTACTCGGAGAACGCTGGATGTTGGTTCTCAAACAGCAGGAAATGACATTTCCCAGGCTGGCAAGTAGAATCTATAAGCAGTCGTTACTTTGGGCTTTGGTTTGCAATAAAATGTTCGCCTCATAAAAAATAATAAAAAACTAAGAGAAAATAACCACCTAAAATTACCACGAAATGGTACTGTAAAGTACTAACTAAGCCAAGTATAGGAAAATGAGCTCTTCTGTCTTGTGCATTCTGTGCACAAAATGAAACTGACCAAAGAAACTACACATACTTTCTTTTTACTTTTTTTTCAGAATTTCTAAACCACAGCACTGCACTTAGGCTAAATAGTTTTAGCAAAGGAGGGGGGGGGGGGGGACAATTACAGGAATGATAAGTTTGAGTGTGTACGTTGAGCGAGATTTATCCGGGAGACTACCTCAGCAGACCACCACCATCGGTTGGGGCGCAGCGTAGTAGAAAATTTTGGTGTAACAAACTAACCACTCAGACCGCTGAATATGGCATGGGCAGCCCCTGTAACGACATCACTGCTTTAATTCAAAATTTAAAGTTGCAGTCAGCATAATATTGACGACAGAATAATTCCCCCCCCCCCCAATGAAGTTACAGATTTTTCTTTTTAATTTTGTATTAATTTCTTTCTATGACTGGGCAATGTGAGGGGTAATGCCCAATCCCTCGCCTTCGCTAGATATGTAACTGGGAAGTTGTGATATGGTGGATCTGATTACTGATTGCCATCCTGAGGAGGGTTCTTTGTCAAATTTTTGATCATGTAGTGTGGACTATATATTTTTTGGGGGGGGGGGCTTGCACTGCGGGTGATATACTAATTTTTAGATCTTATCAAAGTAGCCTATGCCTAATTTCAGAATGACAATGTGATTAAACAGTGCTGTTTTGAAAATATTGGTGGGCCATTAATTCTGTCCCCTGTGCTGATATTTGTAATGAAACACATCTAGTCTCCTAGATATATTTTTTCTGGGTTTCTTCGCTTTCTGAGTTTAGGTCACAAAAAAGTAGTTGTCAGTGTCAGTTGTTCATAGCTCCATGGTTGTATAGTTTTCACCCATCTGCGCTGATCATAATAACACCAACGCATTCACTTTCAAGCTGCTCCAGCGAGGGGGCATTTCTGTGAGAGGAGACTCGTGCATGCTTCATGCCGCAGTGACACACGAAATCTGGGGGAAATATGTCGTCAAAATACGAATAATGTAAGGACATGGCCAACAGCTCATCGTAGGAAAATTTCTCAAACTTTCAAAATTTTCCAAAATTCCCAAATGTCCACAATTTTTTTGTTTGTTTTATAGGGGGCTGCAACTTGTTCCCCGTTTGGACCACTGTCCTGCACCAAGAGATCTTGACAAAATCTCCTTGACCATGTATCTTTCTTGATGATACTTGCCTCAAACTGGATTTCCATTTATGTTGGATGAGCTGTGACCCGTCACAAATAGCTGGCTATAGTACTCGTTTAGTCAACTAATGCATGACATAATTATGATGGGCAATTTCCGTTGCTCACGATAAGACACACCCGCACGTGCATTGAGTAATTGTGGTAGGCTAGGCCGACATTTACTATAGGACACATTTAATCTGGTCGATTTGTCCTATTTCTAGCCATCCGACGGCGTTTACAGATCGGAGAAAAATCTGCCGATATCGCTTACACGTTCACTTTAAAAAGAGGGCCCGTACTGGGAGCGGTCGGTCGATTTTCCTGGATAGGCCTATATGGCCAATTCCATGAACTTTTTTTGGCTGGTACCCTTCCGACTCTCGACCGACTCTCTATCGATGTCCCCCAAGGGTATTCGTCAGGGTGCCGACTGATTCTTGAAGACCAGACGGTGTCCGGACGGGCATCAGTGAGGCGCCTGATAATTACCGGGTGAAGAACGACTAGACTCCGTTGGGCATGGCTTAGTTTGTGCATTTGGCAGAGTTGCAAAGATTCGAGCACTTGGACTCGAGTCGCGTTGGACTCGAGCCACTAGCATAAATGACAAAAAATGGCCTCAAATTTCTTTTTCCCCATCCGCTGTTTGCAATTTCAACCACTGTAATTCGTGAGTTAAACTGCAAACTTTCAGATCTATACTTACTCACTGTTGGCACCGCGCGGTGCAGAACCTTATCGAAACAATTTACGAGTAGAAAGCAGGGTAGATACAGTACACTAAACTATCGGTACCATAGATATTAAAAGTATTTTGATCCTCTGGTGATTGTACCGGAGCTGGATTACACCAGAGCCAGGTTGTACGAATTGTATCTTGCACTTGATATCAATATCTGATGACGTAGGCATAATTTGAGAGTAAAAGAAGACAATAAAAGCCTAAACCATGGCACTTACGTATGCTACGAGAAAGTTCACTTTCAATGATACTGGTAGTAGAGTATTTAACTGATACGTTTTTTATTGTCTTTTATCTTTAAAAGAAAAATGGAAGCATTAATCTTAGAAACATTGTTGTTTTATGTCTCACCTCTTTTTTTTGTATTATGATAACTTAATGGTGAAATCGGTCTTTCATTTTCTTTTAATTTGTTACAAAATCATGATGGTTAGGCCATTACCTTAAGGGTTAGGAGTACATGGATAAGCACTCTTTGATCTGTTACTTCATAAATCCAGTGCCAGGTTTACATAAATAGGGTATAGCCAATGAGGAATAAGGGTTTAGCCAATACTTTCAACTTCCTCTGGCATGGATCCTCCGCTGACATAAAACCAATTGCCAAGGGCAATGCAGGAAAAAATCACGACAGAATCGATGAAGAGCAGCCTGGTGGACCCAAATGTGCGAAGGTCTTTAGCACGTACAATAGAGGGCGACCAACAAGGACAAACGAGACAATAGCAGTATATCAAATACCTTGAATATACATAGCAGGATCT